>OY992774.1:18573124-18632252 GCA_963921325.1 Logfia minima | reverse complement strand
AAGGCGATCATTGGGCGATACGGCGCCGCCGATTCTTTTTCGTCGTCGAGAAAGGCCGTGACATTATGTTGCGGTTCCCAAAAGTAAGCGTTCACATTTATATCTGTCATAGCTGTAAGAACAATATAAACTTGGAAGCCGTTAGATTCAACAATTTAAACAATTGACATTTTTCAAATTAAAATGTCATGCGACACAAGGGTTGTGTCGCAGATCACAGGTGTGACATAACGAGTTATGTCGCAATTTAGCAATATAATCAAATTAATGATTAACAAGCGACATAAGGATTGTGTCGCAACATAACATGGCAACATAATAATTGTGTCGCACAACATGTCAGCGACATAACATGGCGACATAACAGTTGTGTCGCATACAATCAGCGACATAAACACTGGCACATCCTGCGACACAACAGTTGTGTCGCAGGTTATGTCGCAAAGATGAACACGATGAAACCCAGAATTCTCAGTGTTTAAAAAATTGGGGTTTATTGTGATCTAACCCATCCAGGGGTTACATAAACATGCCAGGAACGTTATTTAACAAATAATACTCGTTTTTGAACACGCTATAACATGTAATTTTCAAAAATAACGCAAACAAAAAAAAAACGAAACTTAAAATGCGAATGTTATCATGCATACATAATGATATCGCTTAAAATGAGTACCTGTGGATGCGTTGGAGTATAGAGAACACGAAACAAGTGAAGAAACGAACGGAAATCCACAGAAAAGTGCAAAAATTCGAATTTTTGAAAGTCCGTGAGTTGTGTCGCAGGTTCCACTTGTGTCGCAGGTTCCACTTGTGTCGCAGGATTTCAAATTTTGTGTCGCTGATAATTAGAAACTAATTACAGCGACACGAGGGTATTTATACCCGGGACACAATGAGCGACAAAAGGTTGCGACACAAGTCTTGTGTCGTTGAATGGTCAACACAATATGCGACACAATCATTGTGTCGCTATGTTGGCAACACAATTATGCGACCCAAGTATTGTGTCGCTGGGTTAGCAACACAAAGTATGCGACACAAGTCTTGTGTCGCTGAAGTCAATCAAGGGTTTAATTTTAATTTTTATTTGTGACACTTAGAAAAGAGATTGAACAAAAACAGATATATAATAATAAAATAACATAAAAGAACGTTTTGAGAGGTGTCTATTTAGGGATCATATTAGAAAGACAGACTCGCAAGACAATGTCAAATTTTAATTCGATTATCAGTATAGTTGTCCAAATTTAAATTTATCAAGCAAAGTTAACAAGCCTGAGAAGCAATCTGTAACAAGACGATTATCAGTATTGTTTGTCCACTTAAACATGTAACACACTCAACTTCAAGCTTAACATTTATTGTGAGAGTGAGTATGTCTCCGTGAATCCCACACAGATATACTCCTAGTATCAAGACATGCCCAAGACTTCGATTGTTTAGAGAAAGTATTTGAATTCAACATTTTTAAGAATCAAGCCAGCGGTGACAGGTCTGTACTGATGTACAACAAAGCGACTTAACTTGATTCAGGTTTAAGCAAAACCAAACTTGGTCAACTGTTTGGCGACCTTGTGAGGTATCTTTGATTTTATAAGACTTTAAAGTGCTTTGACTTTTGTTTACTTGGTTTTTGAAAGTATACTGACTGAGACCAGGTCTGTACGAGCGTACAACAAAGGAAACAGACAGCATAAATCCCCAAATGTTGTCAGATACAAGCTCAGGTTAATAAAAGCATGGCAAGTTGATACATAGGAATTAAGACACATTGTCATACATCATATGTTGGTCATCACAAAAGAATAAACACAGATTAAAGGATTTCTTAGTTGCTCAAAGAAGAGTATGAAAATGCCTACCAATACATCGTACAATGATTCAGGTGTTTATAAGGACATGTATAACATATACGAGATAAACCTACTGATACATCGAGGATAAAACTTAAGATTGACGTTTGAGGTGTGTCTCCTAATGTACTATCATTTCCCTAGTTGTTTACAGACACAACTGAACGTCTTTTGCACATGTTGCAACGTTGCTTTTCTTTAATGCTAGTAAGCACAAAAAATGGCTATTGCATTACTTACTTTTTTTTTTTTTTTTTTTTTTTTTTTTTAAAATAACATAACAGAATAAGGTCACAAATATTACTTTTGAATGGGAAAGAAACGTAACCCTATCATGTTAACTAGCTCATCAAAACGAGCACGGGAAAAGGTGTTGGTACGTTAGTGTGTCTGTCACTTGGTCTAGGTTTTGAGTTGTAATTAATTAGTTACATTCTGTATTAGGCGACATTGGCAAGATCGCTTAGGCGATATTGACAATATCGCATAGGCGATATCACCAATATCGCTATGTCGCTGATTAGTTACCTATAAATATGCGCTTAGGGTTTCAGTTGTTAGGTTGTTGAACTTGACGATTTCCAGAAGAGCTTTTGGCTGTGTTTTCTGCTTCTGTGGTCAGTATTGTATTCGTTCATTGATTATAATTCTTAATACAATATTGTTTGTGCTTGTGATTAAAAACGTACTTGTGTTTAGCTATTGATTTCCGTTCATTAGCTGTTGAACGTTGATTTGCATGTATTCTGTCATTTTAGACGATCCTACAATTGGTATCAGAGCCATATATCCATTGGATTAGTGGTTATTAAATCAAAAATAGTACGTTAAAAGTGGTAAAATCATTAGTTTCATATAGGTTGATTGCTTGTTAGCCTTAAAACTGATTGATTTACTGCCATTTTTGTGTTTTCTGGATTATTGTTCGTCATTAACAACCCTAACTTCGTTTGATCTTTCAGATTAAAAACTTTTTAGGTTTTACAGCCGTTTCAGCGATATTACCATAATATCACCTCTAGGGTTTTGAGCGATATTACTTGATCTGAACTCATTAATTTGAGCGATATCACTAGCGATATTACTAGAGATATTACTTAGCGATATCGCCTAATTAATTTTAGCGATATTAGCATCAATATTGCCTGTGATATCGCCTTTATAATTCTAATTTTGATTTGCGCTTTAACTAGCGATATTGATAGCGATATCATCAATATCGCTCAATCATCAGCATCTTAGCGATATCATCAATATCGCTATAACTGTTTTAAATCAGAATTTTAAAATAAAACAAAGTTTTATCCTACTTAATACATATTAAAATGTCTACTTTACAAGCTGTTAATGCTATGTTAAAACACAATGCTGAGGTTGGTAGCGCAAACAAACCTCCATTCTTTGCACCTGGAATGGAGTATTCTGAATGGCGTGGTAGATTTTTATCTTTGTTGCTTTTACTGATCCTGAAATGGAGATACCTTTGATCGAGCGATATGTTCGACCGGTTGCAAGTGGAGAACATGTGGGTATACCTCCTCCAAAACCTATTCGTTCAATGACGGCTGAGGAACGCAAGGCATGGGAATGTGAACGAAAAACTCACTCTGCTATAACCATGTCTCTACCTGCCGATGCTATGAAAATGTTCAAACAACATGACATAGCTTATGATCTGTGGAATGGTATAGCTGAAAGATGTGGAGGGACTACTGAATACAAGCAAAGTAAGCTGGAATTAGTAAAGAAACAGTATGATCTGTTTGATATTCAGAAGAACGAGACGGTTAAGGACTTGTTCTGTAGATATTCACATCTTGTGAATGAACTGACTGAGGGTGGATACAAATTCAGTTCTATAGAGGTCAACAAGAAACTGTTAAATGCTCTACCTCCTCACTGGGAAACTCGAGTGCTAATGATGGAGAATGATCCAGATGTATTGGCAATGACTTTGGATCAACTTATTGGCAAATTAGAAACATGTGCTTTGGATATTCAAAAGAAAAGCACAAGATCCAGTTCATTGCTTCCTGATGCTAGTAGTTTTGGATATGGAGGTACAGCTCTGTTATCTGGACCTGTTACTGCTGTATCCAAAACGAATCACTCAGCTGGTAATAATTCAAGTGGAACATTTTCCTCCTTTTCTGCTCAACCATCTTCCTCTGCTACTGCATCACACAACGAGCATGCAGTAATCTTCAATGCATTTTTATCATCTTATGATGATTTTTTATCTAAGAGGATTAGCTCGGTAGATCTTACCGATGAAGATTTTGCTCAAGTTGATCCTGATGAACTAGAGAGAGTGGATCTTCGTTGGAACATGGCTATGCTTACCAGAAGAACGAAAACCTATTTGAAGAGAACAGGAAAGAAATCTCTTGAAGACGTCACTGATAAAACTAGCATGGGTTTCGATAAGTCCAAGATTAGATGCTACAAGTGTCAAAATATAGGACATTTTGCTAGAGAATGTGAGAAAGGTAGACAACCGTCTACTGGATTTACAAAACCTTCTAGTTTCAACAAAGAGAATGAAGTTGCCAAGGCAGCTCTTCTGATGGATGAAGAAGCCTATGATTTTTCCGCTATGGACGATCAAGATAACATAGCTCTTATGGCGGATGTTCAAAATGAGGTAGACTTTGATTCGTTTAATTGTAATTCCTGTATCACACTAACTGGTAAAATCAACAGGTTCATAGTAGATAATGATCGCTTGAATACATATCTAACCAATCTTATTGAAGCGAACAAAGTTTTAAAAGATAACGAAAAAGTCTTTACTGTAAATCAGAAAACCCTTATTGATGAAAAGAAAGAGTTAAAGGCAATGATTTTTAACAAACAAGATGAGATTGACAGTTATTTAAAACTCATTTCACATCTTAAAAAGGAACTTGCTGAAACTCAATCTGAAAAAGTTGATTTAAAACGAAGACTTGCAAATATCTCCACATCTACTATGGTCTTTTCCGACATTCTGCAAAAGGCAGGAATTGGTTATCACAATCAACCTCCTCCCTCAAATTTGAATCAACCCAGTCTTTCGTAGGACGAAATTAAAGACTATGTACCTTCTGTTATCAAAAAGGATACAAATCCTGTGATTAAATCAGTTAATGTTGATTATCCCGATCAGTCTAAGCTTGTTAAGGCTGAGGATGTTAAACAGCCTAAGATTGTTAAGGTTGCTGATGTCAAGCGACCTGAGTTGCTTAAAGTGTTGAGTTCAAATAACCAGAAGGCTGAGCCTATTAAGCCTCAATTTGAACCAATCAATTTTGTTCCATCAACAAATGTTGAAGAGGTGGTAGAGGTGGAAGATGTAACTCATGAGGTTACACAAAAAGTTGAGAAGAATAACAACAAACCAGAAAATTTAATCCTTACTGTCGAAGGTAGAGGTCAAATATTTTCTAAAAAGAAATCTATTACTAAGGATTTAAAAATGAAACAGGTAGAGAATATTCAAAATCGTAAGGTTTCAATTAAAAATCCTTCAACTAAAATTTCCTCAACTATAAATACATTTACTCCATCATGCTCACATAAGTGTTCATGTGCTGTATATGTTCCTGAAAACAAGCCTCGTAGAATTCCTCTTTTGCCAAAACCACTATCTAGTGATGATCAAACTTTCCGAGTGTTGGGACATGTTATTGTGACAATAGATCTAGCTTGTAATAGGACTAGTGTATTTATTATCATCTTTGTATAAATTGGTTTAGACTTGTAAATATATGATATTAACTTGTTATTATTATTTGTTAAATGTTATTAGACAAATATCGATTTTAAGTTAAAGACTGAATCGCGAATTGAGAAGTCAACTCGCAGGTCAACAGACTTGCGAGTTGAGATCTCAACTCGCAGTCCAATCTGGACTCGCAGCTCTCAGCTGCGAGTTGAGATCTGGGCTCGCTGTAAACTGGACTCGCAGGTCTTACCTGCGAGTTGAGTTTTGGGCTCGCAGCTATCTCGGGTCGCAGGACTTACCTGCGAGCTGAGATGTGGGCTCGCAGTCCATCTGGACTCGCAGGCACATGGGCTGCGAGTTGAGTCAACTCGCTAGGCCCATGGCCTGCGAGTTGAACCAGATATAAATATTTTAAATGCTGCTCATTATAAAAAAAAATGACCTAGTAATCCGTGCCATAATTATACACCAAATATTTTAAGTATTCTCTCCTCGAAATCTGTGCAGATATAAAAGCATTTATTGAATAAGCTCGGTTTTGACTGTTTAACACTAGTTAATATCAAAACGAAGCTTGTTAATTAATTGCAAAGTTATATAAGCAATAAACCTTAAGTATTGAGGGATTCCGCACCTCAATACCTAAAAGATAATCCGTTATCGCTAACCAAGATCTAGAGACTTACAATTGGTATCAGAGCTTTCGGGCTTAGAAACGTTGTGGTTACAAGGTTTTTGGTTATATAACATCTTTAGGGTCGTTTTTCGAACGAAATCTACGGATTTATTCGTAAAAATACCAAAAAGTTCAGTTCCCAGATTTCGAGGCGCCGTTTTGCGAGTTGAGATTAGGGTTACTGTTATCTGCGAGTTGAGATTAGGGTTTCTGCGAGTTGAGATTCCTGCGAACCGAGTTCCATTGCGAACTGAGAATCTCTGCGAACCGAGTTGAGTTTCTGCGAACCGAGTTCTTTGCGAACTGAGTTTTCTGCGAGTTGAGAATCAGCTGCGAACCGAGTTCCATTGCGAACTGAGTTTCTGCGAGCTGAGATTTTCTGCGAGTTGACATTTTTTAGTTGCGAGTTGAGATTATTAAATTCGCAATATAACTTAATTTTTCACTTTAAAATGTCTGATTTAAGCCGAATGATCGAGATGGAACACGAGGTTGGAAAATCTAATGTTCCACCGAAGCTACTTAGACTTGAGGACTATTATGGGTGGAAAGACAGATTTGAAAGTTACTGTAGATTCCACGACATCACTATTTGGTTGTGTATTAAAAACGGATATGTTGCACCTACAGCTGAGGTAGGGAACGCAACAGTGATTGTGACTTATGATCGAATGAATGACCATCAGAAGAAAGAATTCACCATCGATAATAAAGCACATTCTTCAATTAAGATGAGCTTTCCTAAGGAGATCAACCATCAGTTGAAGTCCTTTCACACAGCTAAAGAGCTGTGGGACGCTCTAGAAAAGAGATGTGAGGGGAGCCCTCAGGTGAAAGCTAGTAAATGTAATCTTCTAAAAAAGCAGTTTATGGTATTTAAGGCTTTTAGAGAAGAAGATCTTGAGGCTTACACCACCCGTTTCTATCATCTATTAAGTGAGCTTGACGACCATGCTATCTTTTATAATGACAAGGAGAAAACCGACAAGTTTATTGAGGGTTTACCTTGTAAATGGGAGATGTACGGTATCATGCTGAAAGATAATGATGAAAGATATGCAACCATGACCCTAGAGAAAGCGATTGATAAACTAAGGGGTTATGACTTCTCTAAGAAAACGAGAGATACGGATTCTGATCATCTACAGAATCCTGGTCTGTACCATGGAAAGACTAGTATCTCTAACTCCTCATCCAATTTGACCACGGCTTTGTTTGCAGGTGAAAATGATGAGATTGGAGAAAAATTGACTGAGGATCTCTGTTTCATTGCTTCGGATAACGGTGATAAACGAAACAGGAACACCACCTCAGATAAATCCACTCAAGGGCATCATAAGATGCCGATGAGTGTGAAATCAGCCGAACAACAACTTTCTGTGTTGGCATCGTTCGTTGCTTCTTATGAAAACTATATTCAAGGGAAGATAAACGATCCAGCACAATTTGATGAAGATTATGATCAGGTTGATCCTGACGACTTAGAGGAAATGGACCTCCAGTGGCAACTGGCTATGGTGTCAAGGAGAGTAAAGAATTTCCTAAAGCGTACGGGTAAGAGAGTGGTTGGAAATCGACCAGGTTTTGACAAGTCCAAGGTCAAGTGTTATAATTGTCAAGGTTACGGACACTTTGCCAGGGAATGCCAAAGACCAAAGGTTGATGCTGGAACTTCAAAACAAGATTCGGGAAGTAATCTAACTTCCAAAGTCTTAGTGGTTCAGCAAATAGACGGATCTTATGATTGGTCTACACCATCAGAGCAAGCTCTCATGGCTGAGATTGACGATCAAGAGAAACAAATTGAATCCACTTCCTACATGCCGACTACTGAAGAACTTCAAGCTAATGTGCCACACACAGAAGTTAAGGGGATTGAGGAAGATGTTCTCTACATCAACTCGACAGAAGAAATGAGTCCCAATGATTTTGTGGCATATATGGCTGATATTCAATCCGAAAAGAAAAAGGTATGTTTAGATCTCCTTACTCTCACCGATGTATGCTATTTAGTTACTGATCTTCAAACACAGGTTAGTGTCTTTGCAGAATCTAACAAAACCTTGACCTCAGAATTAGACTTAGCTAAGTCTGATGTTCGTCGGTTAGGTGAAGATAAATTAGCACTGAACGAGAAGATTAAGAGTGATACTCTAGATAAGACCAGTCTGACTGACATTATAAATGAACAATGTATTAAAATAGACGGGTTATATCTAAACCTTAATGAGCTTAATAGAAATATAGCTATTAGGGATAAGGAATTATCAGAGTCAAATATGAAACTGGTAGAGCTGAATAGAAAATTTGAAGGTTATAGAACTTCTTCTTTGACCTTAAATAGAATCATTGGCTCTCAACGTAGTGTAAAGGATGTTACTGGCCTAGGATACTCAGATGTCCCTCCGCCTTTTAATGCCAATTACACTGCTTCCACTTCTGTTGACTTAGAAATGACAGATGTTAATCCTGAGACTGAGGATTTGGAAAATCAACAGTCTATTGCATCTGAGATCCAAAAGGAGACTGTCAATGATTCATCTTTAACCAAGAGTACAGTCAAATCTCTCACTAAAGTACAATTCGTATCAAGTGGGATGATTGGAAGTACTGATGGAAATAATGAAGTCATTAAGAAACATAAGGAGTTACCTTCAGTGTCTTTTGATCAGATAAAGAAGGAGTCTGCTAAGACTGCTAAGTCACGAAAGCAGATGTCATGCTTCAAATGTCATCAACGAGGACATGTCTCTTCTTGTTGTCCCAATAAGAAGAATGAAGCTGCTCCTAAGCGCGAGGCCAGTGATAAGTCTAAAAATATCTCTAGCACAGACAGGTTAGGTACCAGACCTGGTATTGGTATTAAACCTGTGACTGCTCTGAAAAGAGATGCGTCTCACAGTGTCTCGCCACCAAAACCTAAACGGCATGAAAACTCTGCTAAGGATCAGGTGCCGTCGAGGTTTATGACTCCGAGAAGGAACCAAAGTCACTTTGAGATTGGATCTACATCTCGTTCACAAGGAGTTAACCAAGGGTCCTATAATAATCGTAACCAAGGGCAGAAATTCCAGGGTTATGTATCGGGGAGAGTTGGAAGTCAGTCAACTCATAGACCCAGGACCACTAATCATCAGCAAGCTGATGCTCCTTCAAAAGTGACCAAAGCTCCTAATGAGAAGGATGGTTACTTTAAAGAGCTACAGTTTGTCGATGATAAGGGACAAACCAAGACCGTAATGGCTTGGGTCCCTCTTGATAACTGATTGTTTACAACTTGTATGTGCAGGAGCAGACTGGGAACAATGATAATTGGTGGTATGTTGACAGTGGATGCTCTAGGCACATGACAGGAACAAGAAGTCTACTGACAGACTTCAGAGGTGGACTGAGACAAGGAGTGCACTTCGCCGGTGATAAGGGAGGAGTAATTACTGGGAAAGGAACTGTTTCTAATGGAACTTTGACTCTAGAGGATGTGAATTATGTTGAAGAACTAACGCACAACCTAGTGAGTGTTTCCCAAATCTGTGATAAAGGTCATCCTGTTCTCTTCACTGAGAAAGAGGCCTTGATCCTGAAGCCGGGTTTTATCATTCCCGATAAATGGATACTGATGAAAGCTCCAAGGAAGAAGGACATTTATGCTATCAACATGAATGCTCCTATTACTTCAATGGTGTCTACTTGTCTGTTATCCAAGGCTTCAGAATCAGACTCTCTCCTATGGCATAGGAAAATGGCACACTTAAACTTTCGAAAAATGAACTATATAACCAAACATGGGTTAGTTCTGGGTGTACCACCGAAGAGTTTTGCATTTGAAGACAAGTGTATATCCTGCTTGAAAGGAAAACAGCATAAGAAACCACACAAGTCTAAAAATGTGAACTCTATTTCCTCGCCTTTTGAGTTGCTACATATGGATCTCTTTGGCCCAATAAGCAAGAGAAGCATAGGTGGCAAATGGTACTGTCTGGTTGTCACAGACGATTTCTCTAGATTCTCTTGGGTATTCTTTTTGGGATCTAAGGATGAAACTCCGGGCATTCTTATGGAGTTTCTTGATCTAATAGAGAACATCTATAGAAAAAGAGTTAAGAGAATTCGTAGTGACAATGGGACCGAGTTCAAGAATTCTACATTGAATGTATATTGCTTAAGCAAAGGCATTCAACATCAATTCAGTGCACCATATGAACCTCAACAAAATGGTGTTGCTGAAAGGAAGAATAGAACTCTAATTGAAGCAGCGAGAACAATGCTTGCAGATTCAAGGCTTCCGGTCATATTTTGGGCAGAAGCAGTGAATACAGCATGTCATGTTCTCAATCGGGTTCTTACGGTTAAAAAGCAGAACAAGACATGTTATGAGCTTTTGAACAAAAAGAAACCGAACTTAAAAGGGTTTGAACCCTTTGGAGTTTCATGTACGTTGTTGAAAACGAGTCATCAACCTAAATTTGGTGAAAAGGCTGACGAAGGATACTTCCTAGGTTACATGCCTAACTCACCAAACAAAAGGGCCTTCAATAAAAATTCGGGACGTGTTGAAATAGTTTATAACATCGAAGTTACGAGCTATACACATGACTCACATAAGGGATTGGATTGGCAGTTTGACTATTCAGATCTTTTCAAGTCATTTAAAGTCCCTATCAGTGACTATGTCAGTAACTCAGACATTCCTGAGCATTTATTGTCGGGAGATGAGGATCCCACTCCTTCTCCAACATCGAGTGCTCAAACGTCTGATGCTAGGAATATTGTCGATACTGATGTTGTCCCCCCTATCGAGTCGCAAATACCTCAAGATGATATACCTCAAGAGAGTGAAGATCCTGAAATTGCTTCTCAAAGGATTATGGATGATGTTCTTACTCCTCTAAGACAATTAAGGATATCAACTACTAATGAAGGTATACCACCTTTGGAGGAAATTGGTGCCAACTTACAGGATGATATTCCAGTTGAACCTGTTACTTCAACAAGAATTAATAGGATTCATCCAATTGATAATATCATCGGTGATCCAAATTCTCCTGTTCTGACTCGAAATCAATCTAAAGCTAGTACATCCACTCATTCAAGCTTGTATGCTGAAATGAACGAGACAGGGATTTCAAATCTATGTCTATATTCATGCTTTATCTCACAAATTGAACCTAAGAATGTTCAGATAGCTTTGAAGGAAAATTCGTGGGTCGAGGCAATGCAGGAAGAACTGTCTCAGTTCACAAAATTGCAAGTTTGGGAGTTGGTTGACCTACCTGTTGGAGAATATCCAATTGGAACTAGATGGGTATTTAAGTGCAAGAAAGACGATCGAGGAATCGTAATTCGCAATAAAGCTCGTCTAGTTGTCCAAGGTTTTAATCAACAAGAGGGGATTGATTACAATGAAGTGTTTGCGCCTGTGGCTAGGCTTGAAGCAATTAGGTTATTTTTAGCATTTGCAGCCTCAAAGAAAATAAAAGTATTTCAGCTGGATGTTAAAAGTGCCTTCTTGTATGGCAAAGTCAAAGAAACGGTGTATGTTTCTCAACCACCGGGATTTACTGATCCAAAGTATCTAGATAGAGTATATCGTCTCGATAAGGCTCTATATGGATTACATCAAGCTCCGAGAGCCTGGTATGAGACACTGTCCACTTATCTTCTTGAGAATGGATTCACAAGAGGAAGAATTGACAGTACACTCTTTGTGAAATGGAAAAGAAGAGACTTTCTACTTGTTCAAGTATATGTTGACGATATCATCTTTGGGTCATCTGACGAAAGGATGTGTAGTGAATTTGAAAAGGTTATGAAGAACAAGTTTGAGATGTCAGCAATGGGTGAATTGACATTTTTCTTAGGATTGCAAGTCGATCAAAAGAAAGATGGATATTTCATTCATCAGACTAAGTATACTAATGAGCTTCTAGAACGATTCAAGATGGAAGAATCAAGAATTTTTCATACTCCTATTCCGGAAGCCCATGGTATTGGTCCAGATACATCGAGTGATAGAGACGTGGATCCTACTCTTTACAGGGCCATGATTGGATCACTAATGTATCTTACAGCATCAAGGCCTGATATAATGTTTGCAGTATGTGTCTGCGCAAGATATCAAGCCACTCCTAAAGAATCTCACATGCAAGCAGTAAAACGGATTCTTCGTTACCTCAAAGGGAAACCGAAGCTGGGACTTTGGTATCCGACTGATGGAGACTTAGATTTTGTGGCTTACACTGATTCTGATTACGGAGGATGCAATCAGAATAGAAAGTCTACAACCGGTGGATGTCAATTCCTAGGAGGTAGACTGGTCTCTTGGCAATGCAAGAAGCAAACCTCAGTAGCCATTTCTACATGTGAAGCCGAGTATGTTGCAGCTGGCAGCTGTTGTTCCCAAGTTCTGTGGATACAACAACAATTGCTTGATTATGGGTTGAGTATAACAAATACTCCTATGATGATTGATAATGAATCAACGATCTCAATAACCAATAATCCGGTCAAACACAGCAAAACTAAACATATTGACATTCGACATCACTTTATTAGAGACTGTGCTGAGAAGAACCTGATAAAGTTAGCTAAGGTTCCATCTGTGGATAATTTAGCAGACTTATACACCAAAGCGTTCGACAGAGCTCGATTCGAGAAATTGGTGCAACTAAATGGAATGAGAAATCCAGAGGATTAGTCTTCCATAGAGTTGATTTGTAATAATTAGTAGTTTATATATTACTAGTTTATGCTTATTTTAAAAAAAAAAAAAAAAAAAAAAAAAAAAAAGACCTTGTAATCCGTGCCATAAACACACACACCAAATATTTTAAGTATTCTCTCCTCGAAATCTGTGCAGATATAAAAGCATTTATTGAATAAGCTCGGTTTTGACTGTTTAACACTAGTTAATATCAAAACGAAGCTTGTTAATTAATTGCAAAGTTATATAAGCAATAAACCTTAAGTATTGAGGGATTCCGCACCTCAATACCTAAAAGATAATCCGTTATCGCTAACCAAGATCTAGAGACTTACAATTGGTATCCGACTGATGGAGACTTAGATTTTGTGGCTTACACTGATTCTGATTACGGAGGATGCAATCAGAATAGAAAGTCTACAACCGGTGGATGTCAATTCCTAGGAGGTAGACTGGTCTCTTGGCAATGCAAGAAGCAAACCTCAGTAGCCATTTCTACATGTGAAGCCGAGTATGTTGCAGCTGGCAGCTGTTGTTCCCAAGTTCTGTGGATACAACAACAATTGCTTGATTATGGGTTGAGTATAACAAATACTCCTATGATGATTGATAATGAATCAACGATCTCAATAACCAATAATCCGGTCAAACACAGCAAAACTAAACATATTGACATTCGACATCACTTAATTAGAGACTGTGCTGAGAAGAACCTGATAAAGTTAGCTAAGGTTCCATCTGTGGATAATTTAGCATACTTATACACCAAAGCGTTCGACAGAGCTCGATTCGAGAAATTGGTGCAACTAAATGGAATGAGAAATCCAGAGGATTAGTCTTCCATAGAGTTGATTTGTAATAATTAGTAGTTTATATATTACTAGTTTATGCTTATTTTTAAAAAAAAAAAAAAAAAAAAAAAAAAAAAAAAAAAAGGGGGGTCAGGCGTATAGCATTCATTTGCTTGTTACCGTTGGGGAATCGCCTCCGATAAAGGTTAAGTCTTTATCAACTGGGAAATGATAGTAAATTAGAGGAATTGGCTTAATAAATATAGGTAAAAGTCTTAAGTTAGATGTGTTAGTAGATTCAAATTTGTTACATGAACTTTACATCTTTAAAACCAGGCCTTCACTTATCTTTATTTTAGTATACTCCTCTCTCCACACGATATAATCTACTTGAAAAACTTTAGATCTAGATAGCTTCATTATATGATGTACTGGTAGGCAATGTCTGCTTTGATTTCTGAGCATAAAATAAGCTATAAATCTTCTGTGTGTTATCTCATGTGATTTACTATATGACGTATGACATAAGTCTTAATTGATGAAAGATAGTCTGACCATACACTGTTATCAAGAATCTATGAAAATATGTCAAGACAAATAATAAGAATTATGGCTGTTAGTGAAATTACTGGTGTCTCTATTGTACTAAGTACAGACCTGACTCCTTTAGTTTTGCCAATAGTTTCAAGCTTGGTTTGTCTATACTAAGGGATCTTCTGTTGTACTAAGTACAGAACTAGAACCACTAGTATCTACAAAACGAGTTTGATATTTGTCACATTTACTCAAGGGTATGTCATATGTTTCGAAAAGAACATCATTTAGTGACCTCTATCTTGCAAAGTGAAAGAAACAGTGTTATGTGTTTTACTAAATTTCTCAGTATGTCATTTTTGAATCACATTTGGTAATACACATACAAACAATAAAAGGTTTGCTCGGAAATCAGTATAGACTTTGTTTATATGGATTATAATACCGGTAATCATCTTGAACTGACTATGTTAATTAAACTATTTTATTTTGATGTGAATGGTGTATTCTGTGGAGATAGGTAACCAAGTTATACTCTTATAAATGTAAGTTGATAAATGGTTAAGTTGTGAGTTCTTATGTAACTTATTGTGAATTTCATAAGGTATGCATACTAACAATCATCTTAGACTTTTTACTCATCAATTGGTTCAGCTGTTTCTTTCTAATCTGATCCCGCTGTAGATAAATTCTTGTCGCCCTTGATTAGGATATTTTATTTTACTTTATTTTATTGTAATTTTATTTTAGTCAAAGTGTTTCATTAATACAAGGGTACTTGATACAAATGTTTATTATGAATCATTGAACTTTTATTTATTTCATTTTATCTTATTTCTCTTTATTTTATTTTTCTTATGTTTCTATTGTTCGTATTATTGCATCACAAGTGAAAGATCCTCAGATTTTAGACTTGTGCATTTTTTTTTAAGAAAGACAAGTGAAAAATATTTTAGACTTGTTCGCTATTCCATAAGAAAAACAAGTGAAAGATCCTCAGATTTTAGACTTGTATGCGATTTGGACTTAAAAATTGACGTTTTGTAATTAAAATGTAATTTTTGGACAAAAATTGCGAGCCGAGAACAGTGCTGCGAGTTGACAAGGCTGCGAGTTGAACTCAACTCTGCGAGTTGAGTTCTGCGAGCCGAGATTAAAAGGGTATAAAAAGGGTGCTGCGAGTTCACTTGTCCCACACTGCGAATTCACTTGATCTTGCGAACCCAAACTATTTCCTTGCGAACCCAGATTTGAACTCGCAAATCTTGTGACTTTCATTTTGAAGTAAAGAGATTTTGATCTTCTGATTTTTATATACCTTTACTTTGTGATCATTTTAAGGTATATTTCAAGTAAATCCACCGTGTATTTCATTCACAATCGGCATTTTATAAAAAATGAGGGTTTTGAAATTTCAATTACAAAAATCATGTAAATAATGCTTAGATTATACAAGAAACCTTAGGGTTTATGGTAATTAAAGTATTATGGACCTAATTACATCACCTGATTGCACAAAGCTCGCCAAAATAAATTTAAACGATGATGTCATCTTGGCAGTTCATGCTGCGAGTTGAGATCCAGACTCAACTCGCAGCCCGCTCTTGCGAGTCCACTTTGAAGGTTGACCTGCAAGTCCAACCTGCGAGTTGACTTACTAGTCTGACTTGCGAGTTGAACTTGCGAGTTGACCTGCGAGTCAACCTTGCGAGTTGACTTGCGAGTCCAACCTGCGAGTTGACTTGCTAGTCTGACTTGCGAGTTGAACCTGCGAGTTGAACTTGCGAGTTGACTTGTTGACTGCGAGTTGAACTAGCGAGTTGACTTTTTGAAACTTTTGATTTCTAATTTTAATTTACGAATTCTCGATTAATTAACTAATTAAGCGTTTATAAGTTAAAATTAATATACGGTTAGATGTGTCGACTTAAATGTAAACACATAAAATCGTATACTTTATATATAAGACTTATGACTTGTGTAATAAATTAGACTCATTGATTCTATATATGATGAACAACTAAAATTGTTAATTAAGTTTCACGACTTAATAGTTCAATTAGAAGTTGTAGATCATATAAGTTTATCAATATTTGTTAATCTCATTGTCTAACATTTGTGTAATTTGTGATTTTACAGAAATGGCTCGACAATTCGCCGCTCAGCACAACGTGCTCGTCGATCTGGATATCAATGCACGTGGTGCCGCCAGACTAGCTCAGATTCTCACATTCTTAGGTCGATCGAGGATTCGGTTTGCTGTTACAGAATCCCCAGCCTTATCAAAGGATCTTTTAGATCAATTCTGGGCTAATATCGAGTTCGACACAGTCGTTAACCCACCAGTGATTAGGACTAGAGTGAATAATCATCCGATTGTGTTTTCTTCTACTGACATCAGGCATATTTTACATCTGGGCACGGCTGATCAGGAAGATGGCCCAACCGAGTTCTCTTCAGATTTTCTTGAGGGTGCTCTAGGCCGTATGGGGTACGTGGGACCCATGCGAGGACGCCAGTTCTTGAAGGCTCTTGTCTTCGGTCAGTGGAGATTCTTATGGCACGTCCTAGTGACTGTTTTTGGTGCCAAGAAGGGAGGATATGATGAGCTGAGCCCTTCGCTTCTATCAGGAGTACTGTCCCTAGTTTACAATAAACCATACAGTTTCTCAGATTATATTTTTGGCGAGATTGCTCGACAGATCTCGGGAGCTGTTAGATCACAGTTCATGATCTACCCGAGATTCTGTATGCTGATTATTCGAGCCTCGATTTCAGACTTGCCGGACTTTCAAGCTGACTTAAAGGTTGACACTATCGGGCTGCGGGCTTATAATGCCATGTTTATGCAAACTTCAAGGAGGTTTGAGATGCAGCCACAGCCGACAGAGCTGTTTGGGTTTTTGCTTAATCCAAATTATGTGACGCCACCAAATCATGGTTGGCTGGATGCTGATGTGGCAGAGGGTGCTCCTGAGCCACAAGAACTGATCGAGGAGCTTTTGATTCAGGTGCATCAATCTGGGCAAGAGATTAATGCTGATGTTGCAGCCGAAGTGGTGCAACAAGTACTGGCTGATACTGATGATGCCAATGATCCCATCATGCAAGATGTGGATCAGTATGTTGCTGAAGCACCAAGGGTTGCAGAACCCACCACTGAGGCACCAGAGGCTGCCGGTCCATCGGGCAGAGATGGAGAAGCTGCTTCGGCTTCTGAATCTGAGTCTGATGATGATGATGAGACTGGACCACCAGGGTTTGTCTCCGGTATCCCTGAAGGGATGATTCGTCAAGGATCAAAATTGATTATGGATCCGGCATTGAAGTTAAAGAGGAAAGCCGTGGACCAAGATCCCGATTTTGTTTTGGTTGATGACGATGAGGATGAAGAAGAAGAGGAGGAGGTGCTCATTACTCGACCTCGCAAACTGCTCAGACAAACAGCTTCAACCTCTGCAGCTCATCTACAATCCAGTTCTACGCCCTTAGAGGCTGAAATGATTGCTGCTTTGGTTCGCCCGTTTTCGCACCCAACCACCAAATCTAGCAGGGTTGCAGCGCGTCTATTAACCGATGTTGCTACCGAGATAGCGAAGAAAATGCAACCGCCCGCTCCCACGCCACCAACCACCACTACTGCTGCTCCATCCACCTCCTCTGTGACTGATTCTGATCATATTAATAGCTTAGAGTCCAGAGTACGAGAGTTGGAAGAAACCGTCAAATTCTTGATTTCTCAAATGCTGTCTATGTCTGATAACATGACTAATCAGAATGATGCCTATTCACTGCTCATCAAGACGAATAACAATCTGATAGATGATGTAGCTGACAAGCAGAGGCAAATTGATAGACTTGATCGCCTGGTCATCAGCCTTCTGAAGGACAAGCCATCTCAAGGGGAGGTATTGATATATCAAGAGTCCTGCAAGGAAGATGAGCTGGCGAAGAAGAATAAGAATGATGAAGACGATGATCCCGCAGCTGGAAAAGATAGTGAGCTGGCCGGTCCTTCAACGACTGGTCAGCAGACTACATTTCAGGGGGAGTCTGCTGAAGCAAGTGGTAGTGGAGCTGGTGCTGGTACTGCGAAGGGTGGAGCTGAAGAAGGTGACACTTGTATTAATATAGACTGATTGTAATTATTAATACATTGTAACTTTGAATTTTGTAATATAATTCTGTAATTAAGATGTTTAAACTTGAATGTTTAAAATGTTATAATTATGAATGTTCGTATATTATAAGCCTTTTGTAATTCTAGATTGACTATGATCGATAAAAGAGTTATAGGATTATATATATATGATGTTCGCATATTATAAGACTTATTCAAATTTTAGATCGATTTTCATAATCGATGAAAGATTTGAATAAGTATATACATATATACTATATTTTAAATACACAAAGGGATTAATAAGAAAAATCTTAGATTGATTCAGGGAAATCAATGAAAGAACTTATGATATTAATCTATTTGTGTATGTATTTCTATAGGTCATGAAATGTTGAACTTATCAGATTCTGAAGGCGACATGCCAAATGAATTAGATGAGGACATTGACTTTGACCTTGAAGAAGGAGAGTTTGTACCTCCTGAAGATTGGACTTTCATTGTTAATGATGGGGCAGATGAATGTGTAGATCTTGACGCTGATGTTGTTGAACACATTGTAAGCCCATCTACAACTAAAGTGGTCATCAAGGAAGAAGATGGAGAAATGGTTGTTGAGTTAGATGAAAGTCTAGATGACTCAACCAGTTCTGAATCAGAAGATGACCTTCCAGAGAAACTCAGAAATAATCCCATGTTTAGACCTCTGAAAAGGAGAAAGCATAAGGTTGGGATGTCTGAAGTAGATATAACTGGAAAGAAAACTCCAAGGAAGGGGATCATCGGCTGGTATTTTGATTCTGACTTGAAACTTTTCGCTATCAAAAGATTTGACGGAGTTCAATATTTCGATAAGAAGCTTAAAGTATTCAGTTCGCTTCCTCGATTTGAAATTCGAGACTTGGCACGCTTAGAACTGATAAATCCCAGTAATGATCCCTACGCAACGTATGTTGAGAGAATCATTCGGACTGAGGGTAGATCAATGAAGTTTGAGAAGATTAAGCCAAGAGTCGGAAAGACGATCAAATTAAAGGAACGAAGTCAGAGAACTGGCCGAAGATTAAGGAAGAAAACTTATCCAGCGGTCAAGTGCATACAGCAGATACCACTGAAGACAATGCCACAGAATATTCTGGGAAATCTTCTGAACTGGCACGTGGACTCAGAGACTGGTGAAGCTGTCATGGTTGAAGCTGATGATGAAGTCGTAGGAGGAGAAAGAGTAATTCTAACAGTCTATGACCATCGACACCTGATGAATCTGTCGAGGAAGGACCTGTTGAAGTTAAACGAAAACAGGATCTTAACGACTGAAGCATGGGGTGATCTTGCAAGAGATTATCAATTAATGGTGAAGACTTGTATTAGAATGAAGATTCATATGGGCAGTAGTATTTACAAGTAAAAGACCAAAGACAAAGTTGAAGATAACGACACTAGAGCTATTGTCAAGGGGGAGTCTGTTGGGACATGTTATTGTGACAATAGATCTAGCTTGTAATAGGACTAGTGTATTTATTATCATCTTTGTATAAATTGGTTTAGACTTGTAAATATATGATATTAACTTGTTATTATTATTTGTTAAATGTTATTAGACAAATATCGATTTTAAGTTAAAGACTGAATCGCGAATTGAGAAGTCAACTCGCAGGTCAACAGACTTGCGAGTTGAGATCTCAACTCGCAGTCCAATCTGGACTCGCAGCTCTCAGCTGCGAGTTGAGATCTGGGCTCGCTGTAAACTGGACTCGCAGGTCTTACCTGCGAGTTGAGTTTTGGGCTCGCAGCTATCTCGGGTCGCAGGACTTACCTGCGAGCTGAGATGTAGGCTCGCAGTCCATCTGGACTCGCAGGCACATGGGCTGCGAGTTGAGTCAACTCGCTAGGCCCATGGCCTGCGAGTTGAACCAGATATAAATATTTTAAATGCTGCTCATTATAAAAAAAAATGACCTAGTAATCCGTGCCATAATTATACACCAAATATTTTAAGTATTCTCTCCTCGAAATCTGTGCAGATATAAAAGCATTTATTGAATAAGCTCGGTTTTGACTGTTTAACACTAGTTAATATCAAAACGAAGCTTGTTAATTAATTGCAAAGTTATATAAGCAATAAACCTTAAGTATTGAGGGATTCCGCACCTCAATACCTAAAAGATAATCCGTTATCGCTAACCAAGATCTAGAGACTTACACCGAGAGAGACGATCATACTTCTACTGTAAGAAGCAGGGTCATCTCATTAATCAATGTCCTGTGCTTGCTAGAAAGTGGGCATCTAGAACTGATCCACGTTCTTTTAAACATAAAAATATTCAAAAGACAAAACAACATGGATTATCTCGAAATGTCCCAACCTCTAGAGTTAATAACATTAAACCTACTCAACAAATTGTTCGAAAGGTTGATGTTGTTAACAAGCAACAAAATACTCTACAGAAAGTTTAGAAAAGGAAAGATGTAGGACATAATGTGTCATCTGAAGTTATCACATCAGTAAAAGAAAATGATTTACTGAAAAACAAGGTTTTAACTGATGTGGTAATAATTGATGAAATCTCAGGAGTACCTAAGTCTATCAAGGCTTGGGTCTCCATTTCAAACTAACCATTTGTCTCTTTGTGTTGTGACAGTCAAGGGTGATGAATAGCAAGTGGTATGTTGATAGTGGCTGTTCACGACTCATGACGGGCAATATCTCCCTTCTTTCTGATGTTAAACCATCCAATGGGGGATATGTTGCTTTTGCTGGTGATAATGGTGGTAAGATAACTGGTCAAGGTACACTCACAAATGGTCAGGTGAGCTTTGAAAATGTTAACTTTGTGGAGGAGCTAAATCATAACTTGATAAGGGTCTCTCAAGTTTGCGATAAGAAGTTCACAGCTGCTTTTACAGACTTAGAGTGTTTGATATTGAAGCCGGGATTTGTAATTCCCGAGGAATGGATTCTGATTAGAGCTCCTAGAGTGAAGAACTCTTATATTTTGGACATGAGGACAGTGGAAACTGAAGAACATACCTGTCTTCTAACCAAAGCGTCTACTAAGGATTCATTGTTGTGGCACAGAAGGATGGGTCATATTCATTTTCGGAAAATGAATTATCTGGTAAAACATGACTTAGTGGATGGGATTCCTAAGCAATCTTTTGCTTTGGAAGACGATTGTGTTTCGTGCTTAAAAGGAAAACAGCACAAGAAGTTTCACAAGGCTAAACAAATTAATTCCATTGAATCTCCATTGGAATTACTTCACATGGACTTGTTCGGACCTATAAGCACGAAGAGTATTGGAGGTAAATCTTACTGTTTGGTAGTAACTGATGACTACTCTCGCTTTTCATGGGTTTACTTCTTGCGTACAAAGGATGAAACATCAAATATACTGACCTATCTGTTCGATAGACTTGAGAATCTGTGCAACTTGAAAATAAAGAAGATACGTAGTGATAATGAAACAGAATTCAAGAACAAAATTCTTGAATTACATTGTCTACGCAAAGGAATTGTTCATCAGTTTAGTGCAGCGAGAACTCCTCAACAGAATGGTGTAGCGGAGAGAAAGAATAGAACAATCATTGAAACTGCACGTACTATGTTGTCTGATTCTCACTTGCCGATTACGTTTTGGGCAGAGGCAGTTAACACGGCATGCTATGTATTAAACCGTGTTCTGATGAACAAGAAGAAGAACAAAACGTGTTATGAATTGTTGAATAACCGAAAGCCAAATTTAAAGTTTTTGGAGCCCTTTGGATGTGGATCCCTTAATGGTGATCTTTACTCAAATCATATGGCTAATGAAGACAAAACAATAGATATAAAGTTTGTATTGAATGCAAATCAAGTGAGAACAAAACTTTATAATCACTAATCCCCAAAATATTCCCTTACAATCAGTGAAGCAGCCAAAACAGAGAATAAAAATGATTGGGAAAAATGTCTTACCCTAAATATCTATAACAAGGGTATTTATACTAAACTGTCTGGCCGTTCTGCGACACAAGCCTTGTGTCGTAGAGATCACTATTGCGACACAAGCACTGTGTCGCAACTACAACTAGTGCGACACAAGCACTGTGTCGCAGTACACAGAAAATGTAATTATTCTAAGTCTATTACATATACAGACACAGTACTGACTTGACCAACTGACAGACACTCTAATATGTATCAACAAACTCCCCCGTGTCTTCAGCTTGGTCTTCAAGATCTTCGTTCAAACCCAGCCTGCTGGGAATACACCGCCAGCGTGTATCCCATGTGTCACACAAACATTGACAATCCTCTGATATTGAAGTGCGATATTCTTGTTCACAGCATTCTTCTCGTTAAAGCGAATCGGATTGTCAAACAATTTTCTCAAGTCCTTTGATGACATGTTTATCAAGCTCATAGGATCAAACACTCTAAACTGAGCTTTCTTCAAACCATAAAGCGAGTTCCTCTCTGGTTGCTCTGTCTCAGGAACAAAAACCAAAACCGCTTCACCGGTATGAGCATCCAGTTCCCAGTAATGAAATCTTCTCAGAAAGTCTAGGGGAATTATTTCCAGAGGAATATTCTTCAAACAATCAGCCGGAGGATAACGCATTCTGCATATTGGCTGTTTGGTCACCGGGTCTATCCTTTTCTTATAGATATACCTAATTCCCAAAGTCGGTTTGATGAAGTTATATCTCTTTGTGCGTATCTCTCGCTGTAGAGTGGTTTGGATATAATTTGCACGATCATCTTTGGACGGATTTATCAAAGAGAGTTGAGCAAGACGATTTACTTCTCCTTTTGGTAAAGTGCTCAACTTGGTGAATGATCTTTTGAAATATTGGATACCATCAAGTCTCTTGATCATGAAAACACCATTGGATACCTTCCAACTCTTTATCAACCCCGTATACACCCCACTAACCTTGTATGATTTACAAGTTACGGGTACCTGAATTCCAACCTTACCATGAGGCCAGCATTTAGCAATTTTCTCAGCTCTTGTTTCAGTAGTTTCAGTTTCAGGAGCCTGAGCATCAGATGCTTTATCAGTTTCTTCTTCACTTTCATCCTCAGAAGAATCAGTCTCAATGGTCGGTGCATCATCATAAAATTCATCATCATCACGTCCTTCCTCCTCATTATCAACATCATCGGAATCCTCAAAGTTTTCACTTTCATTTTCAGAATTGACTTCGTTTATCATTTGTTGAATAAACGAGAGGTCAGCACACGAATAATCAACCGCTAGAGGTCTCGGTTGACCTGGAACTCTGTGAACAGGGAAGTACTCTAAAGTAGGTATTTCATTAGATGGTTCAATAAGTACATCATCTGTTACAGATTCAGAACCCGGTCCTATTGGTTCTCTTGATGGACCGGTGGGAACAGACTCCCCCGGACCAATAGACCGGTTCTCTAACTCCCTAAACCTATCCTCTAATTGATTGATTCTACAAGTCTGAGCGTCAATTAGGGCGGCTTGTGACTGAATGAGATTGGCTTGATCGTGCACAGTCTTTTGCATCTCCTCCATCCGATCTAGAAGTTGCTTTATAATATCAGGATGAGGATGCACGGGAGTCTGAACCTCCGAAGGCCCTGCAGTTGAAGAAGTGCGCGGTCGACTGGATGTAGGAATGTCGTTTGAGACAATGTAAGTGACATCCTCACGTGGCCTTTTGCCCGTCGACCTGGGAGGAGAGGGACAGATCTCATCAATATCCCGCATAATATCTTCAAATTGAGGATCGGGATTGTGTTGTTGTTGTTGTTGTTGTTGTTGTTGTTGTTGAATCTGTTGTTGTTGGTGTTGTTGTTGATGAATCGGTGCCTGTGGTGGAGGTGACAGTGGCCTAGGAATAGGAGCCGGTTCGGCAAATTCGTCACCCTCCGGAGGCACATAGGCCTCATCCACAATGTGTCCAAAAAGAGGCACGTCAGGTAGAACCGGTGCACCCTTAGCATATTGGCCGGAGACCACAAAAATTCTGGTATTCATTGGCGTTGGTCTGAATTGGTGCTGTGGGGCCACCGGTAATCCCGGGAGCAGGTGGTTGATGAGTAGTTGAACGAATCATGGGTTGTTGGGACATATTATTGTGACAACAGATCTAGCTTGTAATAGGACTAGTGTATTTATTGTCAAACTTGTATAAATTGGTTTAGACTCGTAAATATATGATATTAACTTGTTATTATTATTTGTTAAATGTTATTGAACAAGTATCGAATTTCAAAGTTAAAGTCAAAATTCGCGAATTGAGAAGTCAACTCGCAGGTTTGACCTGCGAGTTGAGATCTCATCTCGCTGATATCTGGACTCGCAGGTCTTACCTGCGAGTTGAGATCTGGGCTCGCTGATATCTGGACTCGCAGGTCTTACCTGCGAGTTGAGATCTGGGCTCGCTGATATCTGGACTCGCAGGTCTTACCTGCGAGTTGAGATCTGGGCTCGCAATCATCTGGACTCGCAGGCCCATGGGCTGCGAGTTGAGTCAACTCGCAAAGCCCATGGCCTGCGAGTTGAACCAGATATAAATATTTTAATGCTGCTCATTATTAGGGTGACCTAAAAATCCGTGCCAGAAATACACACACCAAATATTTTAAGTATTCTCTCCTCGAAATCTGTGCAGATATAAAAGCATTTATTGAATAGGCTCGGTTTTGATTGTTTAACACTAGTTAATATCAAAACGAAGCTTGTTAATTAATTGCAAAGTTATATAAGCAATAAACCTTAAGTATAGAGGGATTCCGCACCTCAATACCTAAAAGATAATCCGTTATCGCTAACCAAGATCTAGAGACTTACAATTGAGTTCAATATTTCGATAAGAAGCTTAAAGTATTCAGTTCGCTTCCTCGATTTGAAGTTCGAGACTTGGCACGCTTAGAACTGATAAATCCCAGTAATGATCCCTACGCAACGTATGTTGAGAGAATCATTCGGACTGAGGGTAGATCAATGAAGTTTGAGAAGATTAAGCCAAGAGTCGGAAAGACGATCAAATTAAAGGAACGAAGTCAGAAAACTGGCCGAAGATTAAGGAAGAAAACTTATCCAGCTGTCAAGTGCATACAGCAGATACCACTAAAACCTATGCCACAGAATATTCTAGGAAATCTTCTGAATTGGCACGTGGATTCTGAGACTGGTGAAGCTGTCATGGTTGAAGCTGATGATGAAGTTGAAGGAGGAGAAAGAGTAATTCTGACAGTCTATGACCATCGACACCTGATGAATCTGTCGAAGAAGGACCTATTGAAGTTAAACGAAAATAGGATCCTGACGACTGAAGCATGGGGTGATCTTGCAAGAGATTATCAATTAATGGTGAAGACTTGTGTTAGAATGAAGATTCATATGGGCAGTAGAATTTACAAGTGAAGACCAAGGACAAAGTTGAAGATAACGACGCTAGAGCTATTGTCAAGGGGGAGTCTGTTGGGACATATTATTGTGACAACAGATCTAGCTTGTAATAGGACTAGTGTATTTATTGTCAAACTTGTATAAATTGGTTTAGACTCGTAAATATATGATATTAACTTGTTATTATTATTTGTTAAATGTTATTGAACAAGTATCGAATTTCAAAGTTAAAGTCAAAATTCGCGAATTGAGAAGTCAACTCGCAGGTTTGACCTGCGAGTTGAGATCTCATCTCGCTGATATCTGGACTCGCAGGTCTTACCTGCGAGTTGAGATCTGGGCTCGCTGATATCTGGACTCGCAGGTCTTACCTGCGAGTTGAGATCTGGGCTCGCTGATATCTGGACTCGCAGGTCTTACCTGCGAGTTGAGATCTGGGCTCGCTGATATCTGGACTCGCAGGTCTTACCTGCGAGTTGAGATCTGGGCTCGCAATCATCTGGACTCGCAGGCCCATGGGCTGCGAGTTGAGTCAACTCGCAAAGCCCATGGCCTGCGAGTTGAACCAGATATAAATATTTTAATGCTGCTCATTATTAGGGTGACCTAAAAATCCGTGCCAGAAATACACACACCAAATATTTTAAGTATTCTCTCCTCGAAATCTGTGCAGATATAAAAGCATTTATTGAATAGGCTCGGTTTTGATTGTTTAACACTAGTTAATATCAAAACGAAGCTTGTTAATTAATTGCAAAGTTATATAAGCAATAAACCTTAAGTATAGAGGGATTCCGCACCTCAATACCTAAAAGATAATCCGTTATCGCTAACCAAGATCTAGAGACTTACATGGGTACAGAGCCCATTGGCTCTCACCTGCTTGAGTGTGGTCTACCAAAGCTCGAAAGATATATCCTGAAAAATTGTAGGGCTTATTGTATACCAGCGCCAGCATTGCTGACGCAGTCGAATGGCTAATGCCATCGAAACCAGCCTTTCGAGCAGACATGCACACAATCATGATGTGCATCAAATACCTCCAGACCTTGGTAAGAAAGGCCTTACGGTATTGATCTCTGGGGATAGTAGGATAACCCAGACGAATCATTCCACCAGAGATAAATGCATTGGAAAACGTAACCGGCATCTCTGAATCGTCCGGAAAGGCAAAAAATTCCCTGATCGTCTGTTCAGATAGAATGATCTCACGATCATGAACGCGGGAGATGATCCTTGTGTATGGAAGATCTGAATTAATAGCCGCATTTGTCCAGAATTCCGTGATGTGATCACGATAGATAGCAGTAGTGGCCGTGATGGCAGTATAAATCCTGGAGCGGCGAAGGAATGCGATCATTGGTCGATAAGGCGCGGCCGATTCCTTATCATCGTCTAAAAATGCAGTCACATTGTGACGGGGTTCCCAAAACAGAGCATTAACATTCACACCTGCCATATCTGTAAGAGCACGAGAAACTTGGAAACCGTTAGTTTCAAAAATAACATTTGACATTTGTGAATTAAAAAAAAAAAAAAAAAGGTCTTGCGACACAAGCCTTGTGTCGCAGGATAGACAGCGACATAACGTGTTATGTCGCTGTTTTGCAATTTAATCAAATTAATGATTTACTAGCGACATAAAGGTTGTGTCGCACAATTAGATCAGCGACATAGCAGTTGTGACGCTAGTATTTCAGCGACATAAGGCAGCGACACAATAATTATGTCGCCATATGATCAGCGTCATAAGGCAGCGACACAAGTCTTGTGTCGCTATATGACCAGCGTCATAAAGCAGCGACACAACACTTGTGTCGCAAAGATGAACAGCAAGAAACCCAGATTTAATCCGATGAACACAAATTGGGGTTTTCATGATATAGTTGGTTTAAAACGTTAAGGGTCATAACAGGAAAATTATACAACCAAAATAGGACGCATTAAAATAGTTTAAGTCTTGCAATTCGTCCAAACTTAACAAAACCTAAAAACCAAAACTTCAAATTCAAATGATATCAAAAATAGGCAGTAATAAGAGGTAATATCGGTACCTATAGACGCGTAAGTACTAGGAGAACACGATTCAAGTGAGAAAAACACAGGAAATCCACAGAACAAGCAGAATCGATCGAAAAATGGAGCGGATTGGTTGTGTCGCTAGTTTTGGTTGTGTCGCTGAATTTGAATGCTTGTGTCGCTGGTAATTAATAACTAATTACAGCGACACGAGGGTATTTATACCCCTGACACAAGGCAGCGACACAATGTGCGACACAAGCCTTGTGTCGCTGGAAATATCAGCACAATCAGCGACATAAGGGAGCGACACAATGTCTGTGTCGCAGGATGGTCAACACAATAAGCGACACAAGCCTTGTGTCGCAGAAGTCAATCAAGAGTTCACGTTTTTTTTAAGATTTTGTATATTTGTGACACTTAGTAAACAAAAATAAATAGACTAAGAAGCAAATAAATAAATAATAAAATAAAAAACCATGAAAAGAACAGATTTAGATGTGTCATTGTAGGAATCATATTAGAAAAAACAGACTCGCAAGACAATATCAAACTTTAATTCGATTACCAGTATAGTTGTCCAAGTTTAAATTTATCAAGAGAGTTATCAAGCCTTAGATGTAGTCTGAAACGAGACGATTATCAGTATTGTTTATCCACTTAAACATGTAACACACACAACTTCAAGCTTAGCAGTTATTGTGAGAGTGAATAGATCTCTGTGACTCCCCCATAAATATACTCTTGGTATTAAGTCATGCTCAAAAACTTCGATTAGTTAGAGAAAGTGTTTGAATTCAACATTTTTAAGAATCAAGCTAGCGGTGACAGGTCTGTACTTACGTACAATAGAGCGACATACACTTGATTCAGGTGTAAGCAAAACAGACTTGGTCAAACCATTTGGTGACCTTGTGAGTAATCTTTGATTTTATAAGATTTAAAAGTACTTTGACTTTTGTTTGCTTAATGTTTGAAAGTATACTGACTGAGACCAGGTCTGTACAAACGTACAACAAAGGAAACAGACAGTATAAATCCCCAAATGTTGTCAGATACAAACTCAAGTCAATTGAAGCATGGCAAGCTAATACATAAGAATTTAAGACATATTGTCATACATCATATGATGGTCATCACAAAAGAGTAAACACAGAGTTAAGTATTTCTTAATTGCTCAAAGAAGTGTGGAAACATGTCTACCAATATATCGTGCAAGTAATCAGTTGTTTATAAGAGCAAGAATAACACATATAAGATAAACCTACTGATATATCGAGGATAAAATTTGAGATTGTCGTTTGAGGAGTGTCTCCTAATGTACTATCATATTCCTAGTTGTTTTGAGACACAACTAAACGTCTTTTAACAAATGTTGCAACGTTGCTTTTCTTAAATGTTAAATAAACATTAAGAATGGCTATTGCTTTGTTCCCCCTTTCTTTTTTTTTTTTTTTTTTTTTTTTTTTTTAAGAAAAAAAACTTTAACAAATAATAATAATACGAACATAACAGACTAAGGTCACAAATATTACTTTTGAATGGGAAAGAAACGTAAACCTATCATGTTGACAAGCTCATCGAAACGAGCACGAGAAAAGGCTTTGGTGAACAGATTGGCATTCTGCTTAAGGGTATCTATTTGGACCAGATCAATTAGGTGTTTTTCATAACAGTCACGAATGAAATGAAACCTAATTTCTATGTGTTTGGTCTTAGAATGTTGGACAGGATTACGTGTAATGCATATAGCAGCAGTATTATCTATATGAATAGGAGTCATAGTTAAGAGTAAACCGTAATCGCGCAACTGGTGTTGTATCCAGAGAACCTGGGAACAGCAACTAGCAGCAGCAATGTATTCAGCCTCTGCGGTTGAGGTAGAAACAGTTGTTTGCTTTTTGCACTGCCATGATACGAGTCGAGGTCCAAGAAACTGACACCCACCAGACGTAGACTTCTTATCCATATTGCATCCGCCGTAGTCCGAGTCCGAATAAGCAAAGAGCGCGAAGGTCTTCTCATTTGAATACCATAGACCGAGTGTTGGTCTATATTTAAGATAACCGAAGATTCGCGTAACAGCCTTCATGTGAGACACCTTCGGTTTAGCCTGATACCTGGAGCAGAGAGAGACTGCAAAGACAATGTCCGGACGTGATGCCGTGAGATATATCAGAGAACCAATCATAGATCGGTAATCCTTTTCCGGACAATCCTCTTCATCTTCTGCTGGACCAATTTGATGATTTAGCTCTAAAGGCGTCCCATAGGGTTTACAGTCAGTCAATTTATACCGTGTAAGCATATCATTGACATACTTGGACTGATGAATATAAATCCCCTTAGCCGATTGCTCAACTTGTACGCCCAGGAAGAAAGTTAGCTCTCCCATTGCACTCATTTCAAATTCTGACTTCATAATCTGCTCGAAGTCGCGACACAGTTCATCCTTGGTAGAACCAAAAATGATGTCATCCACATACACCTGTACTAATAACAAATCCTCCCCGGCATGTTTAATGAAGAGAGTACTGTCGATTGTGCCTCGAACAAAACCGTTCTTCAGAAGATGAGTTGCAAGCCGCTCATACCAAGCTCTTGGGGCTTGATGTAGACCATACAATGCTTTGTCTAGCTTGCAAACATAGTTTGGATGAACAGAATCTTCAAATCCAGGCGGCTGTTTGACGTAGACCTCTTCAACAACCTGACCATACAGAAAGGCGCTCTTCACATCAAGTTTATAAACCCGAAATCCCTTGAAAGAAGCGTATGCCAGAAAAATGCGAATGGATTCCAAACGAGCAACCGGAGCGAATACTTCATCATAGTCCAAACCTTCAATCTGAGTGAAACCCTGAACCACTAGACGTGCTTTGTTACAAATTACCACACCCCGATCATCCTTCTTCACACGATATACCCAGCGAGTGCCAATTGGATGAACACCCTTGGGTAAAGGGACCAAAGTCCATACTTGCAACTTTGTGAATTGTTGAAGTTCTTCCTGCATAGCCTCAACCCAGTATGGATCCTTTAACGCATCAGCTGTCTTCTTCGGTTCTACTTGGGAGAGAAAGCATTCTTCAATTTTCGAAGCAAGACAAACAGGATCAGTGACGGTAATAGGAGACGATGTCGACACAGATTGTTCAGCAGCAGCAATCTGTCTTCTCGTTAAAACACCTTTGTTTAAATCACCAAGAATGGCATCAACTGGATGTGACACATTTATCCGAGAACTCGGAATTGCAGCTGGAACAATGATAGAATCAAGGTTTGTGGAGTCAGCTTCAAGTTCGTGTTGAAGTGCCGGTAAATCTTCAAGGTCAGATGCAGGTGATTGAATAGAATCCTCAAACATTTGTTCCTCATCATTTGTAGGATCAGGAACATTCTCAGTAACGAGTGGAGGTGGAGTCTCACAAGTAGCAGCAGGAGCAGTTACTGATGTTCCTGTTGGTGGTGGAGGAACAGAGATTGGTGGAACTTCAGAAGCAATGTCCAGCCCATGAAGTAGTGTCACTATATCCTCTTCTTCATTTTCTTCAGGAAAATTGAAAGAATCAAACAGAGTTTGATAGTCAAACAAATATTCGGGTCCCTTCCCTTGAGGGTTGTCAGTGTAATGGAAGAAGGTAACCTCAAAGTGTTCTTCCACACGCTTGGTCACTAGGTTATACACACGTTTGTTTGGTGAGTTATTAGAGAATCCTAGAAAAACACCTTCACAAGATTTCTCACCAAACTTAGCAATTCGTTCTTTGGTGTGCATAATAGTGCATAGACAGCCAAATGGTTCAAGAAGTTGTAGATTAGGCTTTCTGTTGTTGAACAATTCATAGGATGTCTTGTTCTTCTTCTTAATAGTTAATACCCGATTTAGAACGTAGCAGGCCGTATTCACAGCTTCGGCCCAGAAGGTGATTGGAAGCTTAGAGTCAGATAGCATTGTACGTGCAGCCTCAATCAAGGTTCTATTCTTACGTTCTGCAACCCCGTTCTGCTGTGGAGTCCTTGCGGCACTGAATTGGTGTTCAATACCATTACTCAAACAGTACAGTTCCATAATCGAGTTCTTAAACTCTGTACCGTTATCACTCCTAATTTTCTTGATTCTCAAATCACAAAGATTTTGCAGTTTATCGAATAGATAAATAAGAATCTCAGACACTTCATCCTTGGTCTTCAGAAAATACACCCAGGAAAAACGCGAATAATCATCTGTCACAACTAAGCAATAAGAAGTACCTCCCAAACTCTTCTTTCTGACAGCCCCGAACAAATCCATGTGCAAAAGTTCTAACGGCTTCTCAGTTGAATTCACCATCTTTGGTCTGTGAGACTTCTTGTGTTGTTTGCCCTTTTGGCATGGAACGCAGTGATCATTTAAACCAAAGGATTGTTTGGGAACACCTCGCACAAGATCATTCTTGATCAGGTAGTTCATCTTGCGAAAGTGCAAGTGTCCCATATGTCTGTGCCATAATAACGATTCTTTCTCAGGAGCTTTAGAAAGAAGACAAGTGAGCTGTGTAGTTTCCACAGTACTCATGTCCAGAATATACGTGTCTCGCTCCCGAGGTGCCCTCAATAGCACCCATTCTTCAGGGATCACAAATCCCGGCTTCAATATACAACATTCAGTGTCTGTAAAAGTAGTAGTGTACTTTTTATCGCACACTTGAGACACACTGAGGAGATTGTGTTGTAATTGCTCCACAAAATTTACCTTCTCAAAGCTTACCATTCCATTGGTAAGCGTACCTTGACCAGAAATAACTCCCCCTTTATCACCAGCGAAGGCCACATACCCTCCATTGAAAGCATGAACTTCAGATAAAAGGGAAATATCACCGGTCATGTGCCGAGAACAACCGCTGTCGATATACCATTTACTATTCTTTACAGATTCAGGTTGCTGCGGCACCACAAACAAGGTAAATTAGTTAGAAATGGAGACCCAAGCCTTTATAGTCTTGGGTACTCCAGTAACATCATCAACAATGACCACATCAGTCAAAACTTTGTTTTCAAAAAGTTTAGAAAGTTTTACTGATGAGGTATTGTTGGATGTAGAATCTTTGCAAGATTCTTTAATCTTCCAAACTTGTTTTGGTTTGGATGCTTGCAGGTCAACAACTTTGGGCTTTAAGTTTTGCAAAGTATTTTGCTCAACTTTGTTGACCTTAACAGCTGGGATAGTGGGCTTAGAGCATTTCATTGAAATAGGCTTCTTTGAAAGTTTAAGTTTTGAAACTTGAGAAACCTGTTTCCCAGACTGTTTCTTTGCAAGCACATGACAATTATTTATCAAATGACCTTGCTTCTTGCAGTAGAAGCAAGATCGTTGCTCAAAACAATATTGAGATTTAGGAACAAACCGATGAGCTCGACCAAAAGAAGCATGTGTTGAACAATCACACTTGTGTGAGCATTCAACAGCAGCAGATGCTTTAGTTGAAATTTTAGAAGATTTATGTAATTTAATCGTTTTAGAAACGATCTTCTTTTGAGGTTCAGCCATAGCTTTACCTTTTCCTTTTGTTATAGCTTGTTCTCTTTGTTCAATAGTAATTATATGATTTTCAGGCTTGACGTTTTTCTTAACTGGTCGATATTCTTGATCAGTTATATCCTCAATTTCAATTTCCTCTTCAATAATACGAGGAAGCACAGAAAGAGTCTTTCCTAATTTAGGCTCAACTGTATTTTCAGATTTAATAAGTTCAGTCTGATGAATCTTGGCCTTAATAGGTTTAACTTTCTCAACCTTTTGAGTCTTACTTGTGTCAGACTCACTAGTATTAGCCCTAATAGGTTCGGGCCTACTAGTTTCAGGTTGTTCACATGCAATGATGACATTTTCAGCCTTAACTAGCTCAGGCTTACTTATATTGATGCTCACAGTTGGTTTGACAGTTTTAACATCTATCTTAGTAAAGATAGGCATCATATCATTGATATTATCCCTAACAGGCATAGGTAAATAATCCTTAGGAGGTGGGACTTGATGAAAACCAAGTCCTGCCTTACTCTTAGTATCAGTCCTCTGTGCCTGTAGGATCGCATCAAAGACTAGAGAGGATGTGGAAAAGTTTGAAAGCTTTTTCTTCAAATTTAGAACTTCAGTTTGAGATTCAACAAGTTCCCTTTTAACAGATGATAGCATATCAACATAGCTACCAATTTCATCTTGTTGTTCAAAAATTTTAGCTTTTAGTTCCTTTTTCTCTTCCAAAACAGCTTTTAACTTTTGACCACTGGCCTTATCACTGTCCCGTAACATATTATTTGTTTCAGTTAAATTTTCTAAGACAGTGTTAAGGCGTGTGGTGTCCTCTCTATACCTATTTAGCTGGTTAGTTAATTTAATGCATGATACACAAGATAAGGGTTCATCATGTACCTCATGCACTTCAGCCATTAGTGCCCGTTCTGTATCATCTTCATTTGGGTCAGACCATTCCCAAGCATTGTTGGAAAGCAGTAGCGCAGCGGAAACCATCGCTTTTTCATCAGATCTGGTCTTCTCAGATGAGTTGGACTGAGAGGGCTTGGACAAACCGGAAGGTGGATTCTTCTTTCTGTCACATTCACGAGCAAAGTGTCCATAGTTGTGACACTGATAGCATTTTACCTTGCTCTTATTGAAACCAAGACCCTTCTCTTCTGGATCAGTGACGTTCTTCCTCCCAGTCTTTTTCAAGAAATTTTTGACGCGTCTTGTGAGCATAGCCATGCTCCACTTCAAATCCATTCTTTCAAGCTCTTCTTGATCGATTTGACTGAAATCTTCTTCAGTCATATTCACAGTGTTGTTCTTGTTTGATAGGAAATCATCATATGCTGACAGGAAAGCGGTGAATACAGCTGCATGTTCCTCAGCAACTACAGGAGATGCTCCTTTAAGATTGGAGTAAGTACCACCCCCACTAGCAGAGTTTGTGGTAGTATATCCAAAACCACCAGATAAATTAGGAGCACCAGAACCCCCAGAGAAGAATGCAGCCCCAGCAGCTTGAGTCGCTGCAGCAGGAACATCTACACCATATAACATGGGATTCTGAATATGTGCAGTAGCCTTGGTCTCCTTCTTCTGCATGTCCAAGAGGTCAGCAGCAATCTGTCCAATTAGATCATCAAGCTCCATATCCATTATATCCTCGTCTTTTTCCATCAGCAGCACGCGTGTATTCCATTTCTTTGGTAATGAACCCAGAAGCTTCTTGTTTACATCAGTTTTGTCGAGATTTACTCCACCCTCAACCAATTCACTTACGAGCTGAGAATATCGACTACACATATCTTCCAGAGACTCAGTAGGTAACATGTCAAAGACCTCAAACTGTTTCTTAACCAGATCCAGTTTGTTTCTTTTGTACTGATCACTACCACCACATTTCTTCTCAAACCCTTTCCATAAATCATAAGCGGTCTTGTGATGACGTAGTTGTCTCAAGATCTGTTGAGGTAAGGCCATAGTAATCGCAGAATAGGTCTTTCGTTCGGTATCGAAGGCCTTACGCTCTTCAGGAGTCATTGATTTGATGGATTTTTCAGGAATAGGTCCATTAAATATACCGGTTCGAACAGGACGTTCATATCGTTCTTCAAGATAGATCAGCATCTCAGCATCGTTGAAAGATACAAAAGCTTCAAACCGTTGACGCTAGTCTAAGTAGTTCATGCCCGTAGTGTACATCGGTGGTTTGTTTGTAGAACCCACCTCACTTGAATGCTTCAGCATTGCTCCAACCTGTTGAAGTGAAGTAGAAGTAGACATGGTAATGGACTCGAAAGACTTTTTCAAAATTTTTTTTTTTGAAAAACTGAAAAATTGCGACACAAGCGATATGTCGCAGAGGTTATGTCGCAAAAGACTAGCAGCGACACAATGATTATGTCGCAACTGATCAGAGAGCGACACAAGTGTTATGTCGCACACTGTGTCGCAGTATTAAGGTCGCTGAAGACCTTGTGTCGCAATACTATGTCGCTGAATTAAGGTCGCTGAAACCCTATAGCGACACAATATTATGTCGCACACTGTGTCGCAGAAACGGTGCTGTCAATACGAACAAGCCTCAAAAACACATATTTTCGAACCCTAAATGTTTTTTATCCAAAAACCAATAAAGATACAGCTTTCTAGGTTCAAAAACACTACAAAACAACTATATAGCACCAATAAAGAAGATCAAACACTAATAAAATGTCAAATGATCAAGAAAATGCATACAAGTTCAACCAAATGATTTGAAACCACTATCAATCATAGATATTGGCTCTGATACCAATTGTGGATCCCTTAATGGTGATCTTTACTCAAATCATATGGCTAATGAAGACAAAACAATAGATATAAAGTTTGTATTGAATGCAAATCAAGTGAGAACAAAACTTTATAATCACTAATCCCCAAAATATTCCCTTACAATCAGTGAAGCAGCCAAAACAGAGAATAAAAATGATTGGGAAAAATGTCTTACCCTAAATATCTATAACAAGGGTATTTATACTAAACTGTCTGGCCGTTCTGCGACACAAGCCTTGTGTCGCAGAGATCACTATTGCGACACAAGCACTGTGTCGCAACTACAACTAGTGCGACACAAGCACTGTGTCGCAGTACACAGAAAATGTAATTATTCTAAGTCTATTACATATACAGACACAGTACAGACTTGACCAACTGACAGACACTCTAATATGTATCAACATTGGATGTCCATGCACCATTTTAATTACAAAAGACAAAGTTTCAAAATTCGGTGAAAAAGCTTTTGATGGGCTATTTCTTGGGTATTCGGTTAATTCTCCTAACAAGAGGGTTTTCAACAAGGAAACGGGAAAGATTGAAGAGCATTTTGAGGTAAAATGTTTAAAGTACACGGAGTCTCCTAAAGGAAAAGGTCCTGATTGGTTGTTTGAGTATGACAATCTTGTTAACTCATTCAATCTTCCGAAATTCAATGAAGTGGATCAAGTTGTTACGCTTCTTCATGGCTTGCATCTTAATCCGGATAACTCTTTATCCACACCGTCTTCTACTCCTGATGCTACTGATCTTCAACCATCATCGTCTACTGATGTTCCCGAAAGTTCTTCTGCAGATCAACAACCCGAATCTTCTCCTACTACTGTTGATGACATCCTTTCTGAGAATGAAGATGATTCCTTCACTCAAGAGGTTGAGCTAAACAATTTGGAAACAAACCTCACACCTGATTCAATACATGTCTCTCGTATTCATAAGGATCATTCAATTGAGAATATTATTGGAGATGTGAATGCAGGTGTGCTAACTAGAAGCAAAGCAGTTAAACCTTCTCCAACGAATGATCATACGGATGAAACTTCTGAAGATCCTTCTGAAGGTCCATCTAATTCTGATGATCTTACGTATCTAAAGGCTACAATTAAAGAATGCTTTTTATCCCAAGTTGAGCCAACAAAGATTGATGAGGCTCTAAAGGATTCACATTGGGTTTCTGCAATGCAAGCAGAGTTGCAACAATTTGAGAAGCTGAAAGTCTGGAATTTAGTTCCACTTCCAAAAGGTGTACACCCAATTGGAACTCGTTGGGTGTGTTTCGGGTTAAACGTGATGATAGGGGAGTGGTGATTCGTAATAAGGCTAGGCTAGTGGTTCAAGGATATACACAACAAGAAGGTTTGGATTATGATGAAGTCTTTGTACTTGTTGCAAGAATGGAATCTATTCGCATCTTCTTAGCGTATGCGACATTTAAGGGGTTTCGTGTCTATCAGCTGGATGTCAAAAGTGCGTTTTTATACGGTAAGGTTGCTGAAGAAATATATGTCAGGCAACCTCTTGGTTTTGAAGATTCAGTCAACCCAGACTATGTGTGCAAGTTGGATAAGGCTCTTTATGGTCTTCATCAAGCTCCGCGTGCGTGGTATGAAAGGTTGGCAATGCACTTAATTAAAAATGTTTATGAACGTGGTCACATCGACAACACTCTTTTTATCAAACGTACTGAACACAGTCAACTGCTTGTTCAAGTCTACGTAAATGATATCATTTTTGGTTCAACCAATGAATCTTTGTGTAGAGACTTTGAGAAAATTATGAAGTCTGAATTTGAAATGAGTGCGATGGGGGAGCTAAAGTTCTTTTTGGGTGTTCAAGTCGATCAATCAACGAAGAGCACCTACATTCATCAATCAAAGTATGTTAATGATATGTTAACACGCTATAAGTTGCATGATTGTAGAGAGTATGGCACTCCCATTCAAACAAACCACAATCTAGGACCAGCTGAAGATGAAGCGAACTGTGAAGAAAAGCTATATCGGTCGATGATTGGATCTTTAATGTATCTTACAGCCTCTCGACCTGATATAGTATTTGCTGTTTCGATGTGTTCAAGATATCAATCTCAACCCAAGGTGTCTCATTTGAAAGCGGTTCAACGAATTTTTGGGTATCTTAAACATAGACCTACTCTTGGTCTATGGTATCCAACAGAGAAGTCTTTTGCTCTCACAGCATACTCGGATTCTGATTATGGTGGCTGTAGCATCGATAAGAAGTCAACGTCAGGAGGATGCCAGTTTCTTGGTTCACGTTTAGTGTCATGGCAATGCAAAAAAAAACAAACGACAGTTTCTACCTCCACAGCTGAAGCTGAATATATTGCTGCTGCAAGTTGTTGTTCACAAATCTTGTGGATTCAGCACCAACTTCGTGACTACGGTTTACTCTTAACTATGACTCCTTTATATATTGATAATACTGCTGCTATCTGTATAACTAAAAATCCCGTACAACACTCTAAAACCAAACACATAGAGATAAGGTTTCATTTTGTACGGGATTGCTATGAGAAACATCTGATTGACCTTGTCCAAACAGAAACTGATAAGCAAAATGCTGATTTGTTTACCAAGGCCTTCTCTAGAACTAGGTTTAACCAGCTTATTGATATGATAGGGTTGCGCTTCTTTCAAGAAAAACAGTAAATTGTGACAATTATTTCTTTTGCTTATTTGATCGTTTTTGCATAAATATGTTAGGCAATAGCCATTCTTTATGCTTACTAGCATTAAAGAAAAGCAATGTTGCAACATTTGTAAAGACGTTTAGTTGTGTCTGTAAACAATTAGGGAGATGATAGTACATTAGGAGACACTTTTCAAATGACAATCTTAAGTTTTATCCTTGATATATCAGTAGGTTTATCTCGTATGTGTTATACTTGTCCTTATAGACCTCTGATTACTTGCACGATGTATTGGTAGGCATTCTCATACTCCTCTTTAAGCAACTAAGAAATCTCTTAATCTGTGTCTAATCTTTTGTGATGACCATCGTATGATATATGACAACGTGTCTTAATTCTTATGTATCAGCTTGCCATGCTTCTATTAACTTGAGCTTGTATATGACAACATTTGGGGAATTATGCTGTCTGTTTCCTTTATTGTACGTTTGTACAGACCTGGTCTCAATCAGTATACTTTCAAAAACAAAGCAAACAAAAGTCAAAAGTACTTTCAAATCTTATAAAATCAAAGATTACTTACAAGGTCGCCAAATGGTTTGACCAAGTCTGGTTTTGCTTACACCTGAATCAAGTTTATGTCGCTTTGTTGTACGTATGTACAGACCTGTCACCGCTGGCTTGATTCTTAAAAATGTTGAATTCAAATGCTTTCTCTAACTAATCGAAGTCTTGGGCATGAATTGATACTAGGGGTATATCTATGAGGGATTCATGGAGACTTATTCACTCTCACAATAATTGCTAAGCTTGAAGTTGAGTATGTTACATGTTTAAGTGGACAAACAATACCTATAATCGTCTTGTTCCCGATTATCTCTTTGGCTAGTTAACTCTGCGTGCTAAATTTAAATTTGGACAACTATACTGATAATCAAATTAACATTTTATATTGTCTTGCGAATGTGTTTTTCTAATATGATCCCTAAATGCGACACCATTTATTTTGTCATAAAACAAAAAAAAAAAAAAAAAAAAAAGGTGTTAAAGAGTAACTGGTATCTTTTTATTTTCATTTTGTTTAATGTTTTTTATTTTATTTTTATTTTTTAATTTTTCTTTTTTAGTTTATATTTTATTTTTGTCACATGTTACTGTTTTTTTTTTTAATGTTGGCGATATTGCTGGCGACATTGTGATATCGCCTAACTACATTGTGTTATCGCCTAACTACATTGTGATATCGCCTAACTACATTGTGATATCGCCCAAATTAGGTTTTGATTTTAGCGATATTGTGTGCGATACTGTACTCGATATTGCTTATGTCGCTTAAATTGGATTAATTTCCAAAACTGTTAAATCTAAGCGATATTAAGTCAAATTGTTTTAATTTAAGCGATATTGTTGGCGATATTATGTGCGATATTGTTTAATATCGCTTCCTTTGGATTAATTTCCAATATCGCATATTTCAAACAGACCTACTCAATTTTGTCCAATTTAAGCGATATTGAACTCAATATCGCCTAAATCAATTTAAGCGATATCAGTTTCAATATCGCCTAAATCATAATTCTGTTAATTGGGCCTAGCCCAAACTGTTGGTGAAATGGGCCCAGTTTACTTTTTCAATTTGCTTTTGGCCTGTTTTCGATTATTTCACTCACTGTTTTCGAGTCTTGTGCTTTTATTGACTTGTTTTGCAGAAATGGAAGATTTTGCGCAGTTTGATCTTAAATGTGATGCCCGTCACAATATTACAACATTTTTAGATGATTCCAAGGACTCTGCTGTGCCATTCCGACCGATGATTGCTTTCTTACGACGATCTCGCATTTATAATGCAATCACGGCATCGACAACGATTTACCGAGGTCATATTGGGCAGTTCTAGCGAAACGCTACAGTTAACAGTGATCTCGAATATACCAGGCTGATCTCGACGGTTCACAGACGTCAAGTCATTATTTCCGAGCAGCTTATTCGTGATATCTTTCAATTTGATGATCAACCGGACATGTTGATCCAGTTTCCGAACGAGTTCATTGTCGGTGCAATGAATCGTATGGGGTATGTTGGAAGCCACTCAGACCAATACCGTAAAGGTCATCTTACGAGAGTCTGGAGATGGTTGATGCACATATTCATTCTGTGCATTTCAAATCGAAAAGTTGGGTACGACGGTACTAGTCATAGGACCGTTTGTGCGATGTTAGCCCTCGTGTACAATAAACCTTACAATTATTCGGGCTACATCTTTCGATCGATGGTTGATAATGCTCAGCTTGGGGATAACCGATGGTATATGTATCCCCGGTTTTTGCAATTGCTGATCAACAGGGAGCTACCGGGTTTGGCGACTGATGCCACCCGTGTTTACAGGCAAACTCCAATGTCCAATCGGATATTTGGGGTTATGAGCTCAAATGGAAAGGGGGTTCCTATTTCTCCAGATACACCTTTGTTTGGTCATATTCTTGACCCAAACTACCAGCCACCAGCAAACGACGGATATCTCGATCCGGTCGTTCGACAGCCCGAACTGGAAGAAGAAAATCTTGAAGATGTTCCCGTACAAGCTACGGAAGATCCTTTAGAGGGTGTTTTCATGAGTGTTACTTCGTAGGGTGCTTTGCACACTTTGCATGTTCATCATGACACATCTGAGGGGTCATCCGACTCTACATCTTCTGGGCCTGCTGGTGGTTTTACTGAAAGCGACTCTGAGGGTCTGGTCCCGCCTCCACAAGAGATTGAATATCTTAGGCGGATCAATCCTCAGAGGTATTTGAGGATTCAAAGAAGGATTGCTGAAGGCAGACAGTACGTTCAGCAAAAGGACAAAAGGGTTAGGAGTGCTGAAGATGCTGAGTATGTACCTCCTCCACCAAAGAAGTCCAAAGTTGCTCGTGAGGTTTCTTCATCTTCCAGGCCTCAGGTTGCACCGCAGGTTGATATTCATGTTCAACCTCATCCCTCGGTCATACAAGAACTGATCCAGAGGCTGGATGTGATGCAACATACATTGGACTCCCAAGCTGCTGTAATAGAAGTTCAAGATACCAGACTTGCAGTTGTGGAAAAAGAAAATGAGGAGCTTAGGTCTAGGCTTATGACCTTGGAGTCCCAATTGGTCGTTTCGGGGGAGATAGGAGCTAGTGAAAGACCAAATGTAACTCCCCCTGAAACTAAAAATGTAAATGTTGAAGCTAGTAATGAAACTTTACATTTGGATTATTTCTCGATTGAAGATATACCCGGTCAGCCAAGACCGTTGGCGGTTGACTACTCCTGTGCCGATTTGACATATTTAGCAAGAATGGTTAACCAATCTGATAATGTGAGAGAAAATACACCAGAAGAAACCTCGGATGTTGAGGTTGAAGATGAAGAATTTGAAAACGATGAATTCTATCATGATGCTCCAATAATCGAGTCGGACTCATCTGAGGATGAAAATGAACCAGAACCTACCACTGTTACTCCTGAAGATTCAACTGAACCTGAAGCTGAAATGCCAAAATCACCTAAGGTAAAAGATAGAAGTTCACGAAGAAGTTGGATCCAGTAACCAAGCAGCCGATCTACAAAGTACATTATCCACCAGCTGATTGCTTGAGGAAGATTCCTCTGGAAGTTGTTCCTCTGGATTTTCTAAAGAGATTCCACTACTGGGAGTTTGACAGTCAGACTGGAGAAGCAGTGTTGGTGTTTGTACCTGGACATGTGGAACCTGAGAAGACTTCTCTTTATGGATTGAAAAAGGCTCAGTATAGGATATTTGATCCTATAAGTTTGATCAATCTATCAAAGGAAGATATGAGGAAGTTGTTCGATAACTGTATAAGATACTATCGGGGCACTAGACGTGCTTTGTTGCGAATTACCACGCCCCGATCATCCTTCTTCACACGATATACCCAACGAGTGCCAATAGGATGAACACCCTTAGGTAAAGGCACCAAAGTCCATACTTACAGCTTTTTGAATTGTTGAAGCTCTTCCTGCATAGCCTCAACCCAGTATGGATCCTTCAACGCATCAGCTGTCTTCTTCGGTTCTACTTGAGAGAGAAAGCATTCTTCAATTTCCGAAGCAAGACAAACAGGATCAGTGTCGGTAACAGGAGACGGTGTCAACACAGATTGTTCAGCAGCAGCAATCTGTCGTCTCGTTAAAACACCTTTGTTTAAATCACCAAGAATGGCATCAACTGGATGTGACACATTGATCCGAGAACTCAGAATTGCAGCCGGAACGATGATCGAATCAAGGTTTGTAGAGTCAGCTTCAAGTTCGAGTTGAAGTGTAGGTAAATCTTCAAGGTCAGATGCAGTTGCTGGTGTTGTTGTAGGTGGTGGAGGAACAAAGATGGGTGGTGTTTCAGAAGCGATGTCCAGCCCGTGAAGTAGTGTCACTATATCCTCTTCTTCATTCACCTCAGGAATATTAAAAGAATCAAACAGTGTTTGATAGTCAAACAAATATTTGGGTCCCTTCCCCTGAGGGTTTTCAGTGTAATGGAAAAAGGTGACTTCAAAATGTTCTTCCACACGCTTGGACACTAGATTATACATACGTTTGTTTGGTAAGTTATTAGAGAATCCTAGAAAAACACCTTCACAAGATTTCTCACCAAACTTAGCAATTCGTTCCTTGGTGTGCATAATAGTGCATAGGCAGCCGAATGGTTCAAGAAACTGTAGATTAGGCTTTCTGTTGTTGAACAATTCATAGGACGTCTTGTTCTTCTTCTTAACCATTAACACCCGATTCAGAATGTAGCAAGCCGTATTCACAGCTTCGGCCCAAAATGTGACTGGAAGCTTAGAGTCAGATAGCATTGTACGTGCAGCCTCAATCAAAGTCCTATTCTTAGGTTCTGCAACCCCATTTTGCTATGGAGTCCTTGCGGCACAGAATTGGTGTTCAATACCATTGCTCAAACAGTGCAGCTCCATAATCGAGTTCTTAAACTCTGTACCGTTATCACTCCTTATCTTCTTGATTCTCAACTCACAAAGATTTTGCAGTTTGTCGAATAGATAGATGAGAATCTCAGGCACTTCATCCTTGGTTTTCAGAAAATAAACCCAAGAAAACCGCGAATAATCATCCGTCACAACTAGGCAATACGAAGCTCCTCCCAAACTCTTCTTTCTGACTGGCCCGAATAGATCCATGTGAAACAGCTCCAAGGGCTTCTCAGTTGAATTGGCCAGCTTCAGTCTGTGAGACTTCTTGTGTTGCTTTCCTTTCTGACAAGGGACGCAATGATCATTCAGTCCAAAGGATTGCTTAGGGACACCTCGCACTAGATCATTCTTGATCAGGTAGTTCATCTTGCGAAAGTGCAAGTGTCCCATACGCCTGTGCCATAATAACGATTCCTTCTCAGGAGCTTTAGATAGAAGACATGTGAGCTGTGTAGTTTCCACAGTACTCATGTCAAGAATATACGTGTCTCGCTCCCGAGGTGCCCTCAGAAGCACCCATTCTTCAGGGATTACAAATCCCGGCTTCAATATGCAACACTCGGTGTCTGTGAAAGTAGTAGTGTACTTTATATCGCACACTTGAGAGACACTGAGAAGATTGTGTTGCAATTGTTCTACAAAATTCACCTTCTCAAAGCTTACCATTCCATTAGTAAGCGTACCCTGACCAGAAATAACTCCCCCTTTATCACTAGCGAAGGCCACATATCCTCCATTGTAAGCATGAACCTCAGATAAAAGGGAAACATCACCGGTCATGTGTCGAGAACAACCGATGTCGATATACCATTTACTATTCTTTACAGATTCAGGTTGCTGCGGCACCACAAACAAGGTAAATTAGTTAGAAATGGAGACCCAAGCCTTTATAGTCTTGGGTACTCCAGTAACATCATCAACAATGACCACATCAGTCAAAACTTTGTTTTCAAAACGTTTAGAATGTTTGACTGATGAGGTATTGTCGGATGTAGAATCTTTGCAAGATTCTTTAATCTTCCAAACCTGTTTTGGTTTGGATACTTGCGAGTCAACAACTTTGAGCTTCAAGTTTTGCAAAGTATTTTGCTCAACTTTGTTGACTTTGACAACTGGGACAAGAGTCTTTAAGCCTTTCATTGAAATAGACTTCTTTGAAAGATTCTTAAATTTTGAGACTCGCGAAACCTGTTTCCCATACTGTTTCTTCGCAAGCACGGGACAAACATTTATCAAATGACCTTGCTTCTTGCAGTAGAAGCAGGATCGATGCTCAACACTTGATTGAGATTGAGGAATAAACCGATGAGCTCGACCAAAAGAAGCATGTGTTGAACAGTCACATTTATGTGAGCATTCAACAAGAGATGCTTTAGTAGAGTTTTTAGAAGATTTATTTAATATATTTGGTTTAGAAACAATCTTCTTTTGAGGTTCAGCCATAGCTTTACCTTTTCCTTTTGTTATAGCCTGTTCATTTCGTTCGATAGTAATTATATGATTTTCAGGCTTGACGTTTTTCTTAACTGGTCGATACTCTTGATCAGTTATATCCTCAATTTCAATTTCCTCTTCAATAATACGAGGAAGCACAGAAAGAGTCTTTCCTAATTTAGGCTCAACTATATTTTCAGACTTAATTAGTTCAGTCTGATAAATCTCGGCCTTAATAGGCTTAACTTTCTCAACCTTTTGAGTCTTACTTGTTTCAGACTCACTAGTATTAGCCCTAACTAGCTCGGGCCTACTAGTTTCAGGTTATTTGGATGCAATGAAGACAGTTTCAGCCTTAACTAGCTCAGGCTTACTTATTTTGATGCTAACAGCAGGTTTGATAGGTTTAACATCTATCTTTGTAAAGATAGGCATTAAGTCATTAACATTATCCCTAACAGGCATGGGAAGATAATCCTTAGGAGGTGGGACTTGATGAAAACCAAGTCCTGCCTTACTTTTGGTATCGGTCCTCTGTGCCTGTAGGATTTCATCAAAGACTAGAGAGGAGACCGAAAAGTTTGAAAGCTTTTTCTTTAAATTTAGAACCTCAGTTTGAGATTCAACAAGTTCTTTTTTAACAGATGATAGTACATCAACATAGCTACCAATTTCATCTTGTTGTTCAAAAATTTTAGCTTTCAATTCCTTTTTCTCTTCTAAAATAGCTTTTAACTTTAAACCACTTGCCTTATCACTGTTTCTTAACATGTCATTTGTTTCATTTAAATTTTCAATAACAGTGTTAAGGCGTTTGGTATCCTCTCTATACCTGTTTAGTTGGTTAGTCAATTTAATGCACGAAATACAATATAAAGGTTCATCATCTACCTCATGCACCTCAGCCATCAGTGCCTTTTCTGCATCATCCTCATCTGGATCAGACCATTCCCAAGCATTGTTAGAAAGTAGCAGTGCAGCGGAAACCATTGCCTTCTCATCATTTTTGGTCTTATCAGTTGAGTTGTACTGAGAAGGTTTAGATAGGCCAGAAGGTGGGTTCTTCTTGCGGTCACATTCACGAGCAAAGTGTCCATAGTTATGACACTGATAGCATTTCACCTTGCTCTTGTTAAAACCCAGACCCTTCTCTTCCGAATCAGTGACATTCTTCCTTCCAATTTTCTTCAAGAAGTTCTTGACTCTTTTTGTGAGCATAGCCATGCTCCACTTCAAGTCCATACGCTCAAGCTCTTCTTGATCAATTTGACTGAAATCTTTTTTAGTCAGATCCACAGTGTTGTTCTTGTTGGATAGGAAGTCATCATAAGCCGACAAGAAAGCTGTAAAGACAGCTGCATGTTCTTCACCAACTGCAGGAGATGCACCTTTGAAGTTTGAATAAGCACCACTCCCACTTGAAGAGTTGATGGTGGGATATCCAAATCCACCAGATGTATTTGGGGCACCAGAACTACCAGAACCTCCAGAGAAAAATGCAGAACTAGCAGCTTGAGTCACTGCAGCAGGAACATCCACACCATATAACTTCGGGTTCTGAAGGTGTGCAGTAGCTTTGGTTTCCTTTTTCTGCATATCTAAGAGATCAGCAGCAATCTGTCCAACCTAATCATCTAGCTCCATATCCATAATGTCTTCATCTTTTTCCATCAGTAGCACTCGTGTATTCCACTTTTTTGGTAAGGAACCCAAAAGCTTCTTGTTAACATCAGTTTTGTCGAGATTTACACCTCCCTCGACTAATTCACTAATAAGCTGTGAATATCTACTGCACATATCTTCAAGAGATTCAATAGGCAGCATGTCAAATACTTCAAACTATTTCTTGACTAGATCCAGTTTGTTCAGTTTGTACTGATCACTGCCACCACATTTCTTTTCAAAAGCAATCCATAAATCATACGCAGTTTTGTAGTGGCGAAGTTGTCGGAGAATCTGTTGAGGTAAAGCCATGGTAATAGCAGAGTAAGTCTTATTTTCAGTGTCAAAAGCCTTACGTTCCTCAAGAGTCATAGACTTAATGGATTTTTCAGGAATAGGTCCATCAAAGATACCGGTCCTCCCGGGGCGTTCATATCTTTCTTCCATATAAATTAGCATTTCAGGATCGTTGAAAGATACAAATGCTTCAAATCTCTGACGCCAATCCGAGTAATTCATTCCATTTGTATACATAGGTGGTTTATTTGTTGAACCCACCTCACTATTTTGTTTTAATAAAGCCCCAACTTGTTGAATAGATGCTTATGTAGAAGACGTCATCATAACGGGCTCGAAAGACTTTTCAAAAAGTTTCTAAAATTGGAGTCAGCGACACAAATGTTGTGTCGCATCTTGTGTCGCAGACGATCTTACAGCGACACAAATATTGTGTCGCAAGATATCTGTGGCGCAGACCTTGTGTCGCAAAACAAGTATGTCGCAACTTTATGTCGCAAAGATTAAGGTCGCTAAAACCCTATTAGCGACACAAATTAATGTCGCAGACTTGTGTCGCAAAACGGCGCTGTCAGACCCCAGAAAACTCAGAAACGAAAAATTTCGAAACCTAATGATTTTTTAATGAAAAACTTCGTAAAAGCTTAGTTTTTTAGGCTTAAAAACACTTTATAATGAAGATCAAACACCAAAATAATGTTAAATAATCAAAATAAGTATTAAAAACTTACCAAAACGATTTGATACCACCAAAATCAATGATTATGGCTCTGATACCAATTGTAGATCCCTTAGGATGGACCTTTTAATCAAATCGAATGGTGGAGACAAACACAAACACAAAGAATATAAAGCTTAGAACAATGAAATGCAAATCAATAAATAATACTTTATATTTCTTTCTCAATAAAATAAGCAGCCAAAACAGAGAATAAGTGTGTGTGAGAATCCCCAAAAAGTCTCTCTCTAAAACCCTAACATTTGGGTATTTATACTAAACAAACTGGCCGGATTATGCGACACAAGCCTTGTGTCGCATAGATCATGTAGGACCGACTAAAAGATAGAATACATGCAAATCAATGTTCAACAGCTAATGAGCGGAAATCACTAGCTAAACACAAGTACGTTTTAATCACAAGCACAAACAATATTGTATTAAGAATTAGAATCAAGGATTGAATACAATACTGACCACAATGAGAAGAAACACAGCCAAAATTTCTCTGGAATTCGTCAAGTTCAACAACGACACAACTAAAACCCTAAACTCATATTTATAGGTAACTAATCAGCGACATAGCGATATTGGTGATATCGCCTATACGATATTGACAATATCGCCTAAGCGATCTTGCCAATGTCGCCAAATACAGAATGTCACTAATTAATTACAACTCAAAACCTAGACCAAGTGACAGACATACTAATGTATCAACAAACTCCCCCGTGTCTTCAGCTTGGTCTTCAAAAATGATTTTAAGACAAATCTTCAATTAAACCCATCCAGCAGGAAACTTACCACCTGCATGGATTCCATGGGTGACACAGATATCCACAATTCTTTGAAATTGTTGAGCAAGCTTTTCATTTATCGGATTGCCCCGATAGTATCTTATACGGTTATCAAACAACTTCCTCATATCTTCCTTTGATAGATTGATCAAACTCATAGGATCAAATATCCTATATTGAGCCTTTTTCAATCCATAAAGAGAAGTCTTCTCAGGTTCCACATGTCCAGGTACAAACACCAACACAGCTTCTCCAGTCTGACTGTCAAATTCCCAGTAGTGGAATCTCTTTAGAAAATCCAGGGGAACAGCTTCTAAAGTTATCTTCTTCAAACAATCAGCCGGTGGGAAATGTACTTTGTAGATTGGCTGCTTGGTTACTGGATCCAACTTCTTCTTGAACTTGTATCTTTTTCCCAGTGTAGGTTTAATGAAGCTGTATTTCTTTGTCTGTACTTCCTTGCGCAAAGTTCTCTGAAATTCGTCAAGTTCAACAACGACAAAACTAAAACCCTAAACTCATATTTATAGGTAACTAATCAGCGACATAGCGATATTGGTGATATCGCCTATGCGATATTGTCAATATAAGCGATCTTGCCAATGTCGCCAAATACAGAATGTCACTAATTAATTACAACTCAAAACCTAGACCAAGTGACAGACATACTAATGTATCAACAAAACCCTTAACCTGTTCAAGCATACCAAGTGTTGATACATATTAGAGTGTCTGTCAGTTGGTCAAGTCTGTACTGTGTCTGTATATGTAATAGACTTAGAATAATTATATTTTCTGTGTACTGCGACACAGTGCTTGTGTCGCACTAGTTGTAGTTGCGACACAGTGCTTGTGTCGCAATAGTGATCTCTGCGACACAAGGCTTGTGTCGCAGAACGGCCAGACAGTTTAGTATAAATACCCTTGTTATAGATATTTAGGGTAAGACATTTTTCCCAATCATTTTTATTCTCTGCTTTGGCTGCTTCACTGATTGTAAGGGAATATTTTGGGGATTAGTGATTATAAAGTTTTGTTCTCACTTGATTTGCATTCAATACAAACTTTATATCTATTGTTTTGTCTTCATTAGCCATATGATTTGAGTAAAGATCACCATTAAGGGATCCACAATTGGTATCAGAGCCAATATCTATGATTGATAGTGGTTTCAAATCATTTGGTTGAACTTGTATGCATTTTCTTGATCATTTGACATTTTATTAGTGTTTGATCTTCTTTATTGGTGCTATATAGTTGTTTTGTAGTGTTTTTGAACCTAGAAAGCTGTATCTTTATTGGTTTTTGGATAAAAAACATTTAGGGTTCGAAAATATGTGTTTTTGAGGCTTGTTCGTACTGACAGCGCCGTTTCTGCGACACAGTGTGCGACATAATATTGTGTCGCTATAGGGTTTCAGCGACCTTAATTCTGCGACATAGTATTGCGACACAAGGTCTTCAGCGACCTTAATACTGCGACACAGTGTGCGACATAACACTTGTGTCGCTCTCTGATCAGTTGCGCCATAATCATTGTGTCGCTGCTAGTCTTTTGCGACATAACCTCTGCGACATATCGCTTGTGTCGCAATTTTTCAGTTTTTCAAAAAAAAAAATTTGAAAAAGTCTTTCGAGTCCATTACCATGTCTACTTCTACTTCACTTCAACAGGTTGGAGCAATGCTGAAGCATTCAAGTGAGGTGGGTTCTACAAACAAACCACCGATGTACACTACGGGCATGAACTACTTAGACTGGCGTCAACGGTTTGAAGCTTTTGTATCTTTCAACGATGCTGAGATGCTGATCTATCTTGAAGAACGATATGAACGTCCTGTTCGAACCGGTATATTTAATGGACCTATTCCTGAAAAATCCATCAAATCAATGACTCCTGAAGAGCGTAAGGCTTTCGATACCGAACGAAAGACCTATTCTGCGATTACTATGGCCTTACCTCAACAGATCTTGAGACAACTACGTCATCACAAGACCGCTTATGATTTATGGAAAGGGTTTGAGAAGAAATGTGGTGGTAGTGATCAGTACAAAAGAAACAAACTGGATCTGGTTAAGAAACAGTTTGAGGTCTTTGACATGTTACCTACTGAGTCTCTGGAAGATATGTGTAGTCGATATTCTCAGCTCGTAAGTGAATTGGTTGAGGGTGGAGTAAATCTCGACAAAACTGATGTAAACAAGAAGCTTCTGGGTTCATTACCAAAGAAATGGAATACACGCGTGCTGCTGATGGAAAAAGACGAGGATATAATGGATATGGAGCTTGATGATCTAATTGGACAGATTGCTGCTGACCTCTTGGACATGCAGAAGAAGGAGACCAAGGCGACTGCACATATTCAGAATCCCATGTTATATGGTGTAGATGTTCCTGCTGCAGCGACTCAAGCTGCTGGGGCTGCATTCTTCTCTGGGGGTTCTGGTGCTCCTAATTTATCTGGTGGTTTTGGATATACTACCACAAACTCTGCTAGTGGGGGTGGTACTTACTCCAATCTTAAAGGAGCATCTCCTGCAGTTGCTGAGGAACATGCAGCTGTATTCACCGCTTTCCTGTCAGCATATGATGATTTCCTATCAAACAAGAACAGCACTGTGAATATGACTGAAGAAGATTTCAGTCAAATCGATCAAGAAGAGCTTGAAAGAATGGATTTGAAGTGGAGCATGGCTATGCTCACAAGACGCGTCAAAAATTTCTTGAAAAAGACTGGGAGGAAGAACGTCACTCATCCAGAAGAGAAGGGTCTTGGTTTCAATAAGAGCAAGGTAAAATGCTATCAGTGTCACAACTATGGACACTTTGCTCGTGAATGTGACAGAAAGAATAATCCACCTTCCGGTTTGTCCAAGCCCTCTCAGTCCAACTCATCTGAGAAGACCAGATCTGATGAAAAAGCGATGGTTTCCGCTGCGCTACTGCTTTCCAACAATGCTTGGGAATGGTCTGACCCAGATGAAGATGATACAGAACGGGCACTAATGGCTGAAGTGCATGAGGTACATGATGAACCCTTATCTTGTGTATCATGCATTAAATTAACTAACCAGCTAAATAGGTATAGAGAGGATACCACACGCCTTAACACTGTCATAGAAAATTTAACTGAAACAAATAATATGTTACGGGACAGTGATAAGGCCAGTGGTCAAAAGTTAAAAGCTGTTTTGGAAGAGAAAAAGGAACTAAAAGCTAAAATTTTTGAACAACAAGATGAAATTGGTAGCTATGTTGATATGCTATCATCTGTTAAAAGGGAACTTGTTGAATCTCAAACTGAAGTTCTAAATTTGAAGAAAAAGCTTTCAAACTTTTCCACATCCTCTCTAGTCTTTGATGAGATCCTACAGGCACAGAGGACTGATACTAAGAGTAAGGCAGGACGTGGTTTTCATCAAGTCCCACCTCCTAAGGATTATTTACCTATGCCTGTTAGGGATAATGTCAATGATATGATGCCTATCTTTACTAAGATAGATGTTAAAACTGTCAAACCAACTGTGAGCATCAATATAAGTAAGCCTGAGCTAGTTAAGGCTGAAAATGTCATCATTGCATGTGAACAACCTGAAACTAGTAGGCCCGAACCTATTAGGGCTAATACTAGTGAGTCTGACACAAGTAAGACTCAAAAGGTTGAGAAAGTTAAACCTCTTAAGGCCAAGATTCATCAAACTGAACTTATTTAATCTGAAAATACAGTTGAGCCTAAATTAGGAAAGACTCTTTCTGTGCTACCTCGTATTATTGAAGAGGAAATTGAAATTGAGGATATAACTGATCAAGAATATCGACCAGTTAAGAAAAACGTCAAGCCTGAAAATCATATAATTACTATTGAACAAAGAGAACAGGCTATAACAAAAGGAAAAGGTAAAGCTATGGCTGAACCTCAAAAGAAGATCGTTTCTAAAACGATTAAATTACATAAATCTTCTAAAATTTCAACTAAAGCATCTGCTGCTGTTGAATGCTCACACAAGTGTGATTGTTCAACACATGCTTCTTTTGGTCGAGCTCATCGGTTTGTTCCTAAATCTCAATATTGTTTTGAGCAACGATCTTGCTTCTACTGCAAGAAGCAAGGTCATTTGATAAATAATTGTCATGTGCTTGCAAAGAAACAGTCTGGGAAACAGGTTTCTCAAGTTTCAAAACTTAAACTTTCAAAGAAGCCTATTTCAATGAAATGCTCTAAGCCCACTATCCCAGCTGTTAAGGTCAAAAATTGAGCAAAATACTTTGCAAAACTTAAAGCCCAAAGTTGTTGACCTGCAAACATCCAAACCAAAACAAGTTTGGAAGATTAAAGAATCTTGCAAAGATTCTACATCCAACAATACCTCGTCAGTAAAACTTTCTAAACTTTTTGAAAACAAAGTTTTGACTGATGTGGTCATTGTTGATGATGTTACTGGAGTACCCAAGACTATAAAGGCTTGGGTCTCCATTTCTAACTAATTTACCTTGTTTGTGGTGCCGCAGCAACCTGAATCTGTAAAGAATAGTAAATGGTATATCGACAGCGGTTGTTCTCGGCACATGACCGGTGATATTTCCCTTTTATCTGAAGTTCATGCTTTCAATGGAGGGTATGTGGCCTTCGCTGGTGATAAAGGGGGAGTTATTTCTGGTCAAGGTACGCTTACCAATGGAATGGTAAGCTTTGAGAAGGTAAATTTTGTGGAGCAATTACAACACAATCTCCTCAGTGTCTCTCAAGTGTGCGATAAAAAGTACACTACTACTTTTACAGACACTGAATGTTGTATATTGAAGCCGGGATTTGTGATCCCTGAAGAATGGGTGCTACTGAGGGCACCTCGGGAGCGAGACACGTATATTCTGGACATGAGTACTGTGGAAACTACACAGCTCACTTATCTTCTTTCTAAAGCTCCTGAGAAAGAATCGTTATTATGGCACAGACGTATGGGACACTTGCACTTTCGCAAGATGAACTACCTGATCAAGAATGATCTTGTGCGAGGTGTTCCCAAACAATCCTTTGGTTTAAATGATCACTGCGTTCCATGCCAAAAGGGCAAACAACACAAGAAGTCTCACAGACCAAAGATGGTGAATTCAACTGAGAAGCCGTTAGAACTTTTGCACATGGATTTGTTCGGGCCTATCAGAAAGAAGAGTTTGGGAGGTACTTCTTATTGCTTAGTTGTGACAGATGATTATTCGCGTTTTTCCTGGGTGTATTTTCTGAAGACCAAGGATGAAGTGTCTGAGATTCTTATTTATCTATTCGATAAACTGCAAAATCTTTGTGATTTGAGAATCAAGAAAATTAGGAGTGATAACGGTACAGAGTTTAAGAACTCGATTATGGAACTGTACTGTTTGAGTAATGGTATTGAACACCAATTCAGTGCCGCAAGGACTCCACAGCAGAACGGGGTTGCAGAACGTAAGAATAGAACCTTGATTGAGGCTGCACGTACAATGCTATCTGACTCTAAGCTTCCAATCACCTTCTGGGCCGAAGCTGTGAATACGGCCTGCTACGTTCTAAATCGGGTATTAACTATTAAGAAGAAGAACAAGACATCCTATGAATTGTTCAACAACAGAAAGCCTAATCTACAATTTCTTGAACCATTTGGCTGTCTATGCACTATTATGCACACCAAAGAACGAATTGCTAAGTTTGGTGAGAAATCTTGTGAAGGTGTTTTTCTAGGATTCTCTAATAACTCACCAAACAAACGTGTGTATAACCTAGTGACCAAGCGTGTGGAAGAACACTTTGAGGTTACCTTCTTCCATTACACTGACAACCCTCAAGGGAAGGGACCCGAATATTTGTTTGACTATCAAACTCTGTTTGATTCTTTCAATGTTCCTGAAGAAAATGAAGAAGAGGATATAGTGACACTACTTCATGGGCTGGACATTGCTTCTGAAGTTCCACCTATCTCTGTTCCTCCACCACCAACAGGAACATCAGTAACTGCTCCTGCTGCTACTTGTGAGACTCCACCTCCACTCGTTACTGAGAATGTTCCTGATCCTACAAATGATGAGGAACAAATGTTTGAGGATTCTGTTCAATCACCAGCATCTGACCTTGAAGATTTACCGGCACTTCAACACGAACTTGAAGCTGACTCCACAAACCTTGATTCTATCATTGTTCCAGCTGCAATTCCGAGTTCTCGGATAAATGTGTCACATCCAGTTGATGCCATTCTTGGTGATTTAAACAAAGGTGTTTTAACGAGAAGACAGATTGCTGCTGCTGAACAATCTGTGTCGACATCGTCTCCTATTACCGTCACTGATCCTGTTTGTCTTGCTTCGAAAATTGAAGAATGCTTTCTCTCCCAAGTAGAACCGAAGAAGACAGCTGATGCGTTAAAGGATCCATACTGGGTTGAGGCTATGCAGGAAGAACTTCAACAATTCACAAAGTTGCAAGTATGGACTTTGGTCCCTTTACCCAAGGGTGTTCATCCAATTGGCACTCGCTGGGTATATCGTGTGAAGAAGGATGATCGGGGTGTGGTAATTTGTAACAAAGCACGTCTAGTGGTTCAGGGTTTCACTCAGATTGAAGGTTTGGACTATGATGAAGTATTCGCTCCGGTTGCTCGTTTGGAATCCATTCGCATTTTTCTGGCATACGCTTCTTTCAAGGGATTTCGGGTTTATCAACTTGATGTGAAGAGCTCCTTTCTGTATGGTCAGGTTGTTGAAGAGGTCTACGTCAAACAGCCGCCTGGATTTGAAGATTCTGTTCATCCAAACTATGTCTGCAAGCTAGACAAAGCATTGTATGGTCTACATCAAGCCCCAAGAGCTTGGTATGAGCGGCTTGCAACTCATCTTCTGAAGAACGGTTTTGTTCGAGGCACAATCGACAGTACTCTCTTCATTAAACATGCCGGGGAGGATTTGTTATTAGTACAGGTGTATGTGGATGACATCATTTTTGGTTCTACCAAGGATGAACTGTGTCGCGACTTCGAGCGGATTATGAATTTGAAATGAGTGCAATGGGAGAGCTAACTTTCTTCCTGGGCGTACAAGTTGAGCAATCGGCTAAGGGGATTTATATTCATCAGTCCAAGTATGTCAATGATATGCTTACACGGTATAAATTGACTGACTGTAAACCCTATGGGACGCCTTTAGAGCTAAATCATCAAATTGGTCCAGCAGAAGATGAAGAGGATTGTCCGGAAAAGGATTACCGATCTATGATTGGTTCTCTGATGTATCTCACGGCATCACGTCCGGACATTGTCTTTGCAGTCTCTCTCTGCTCCAGGTATCAGGCTAAACCGAAGGTGTCTCACATGAAGGCTGTTACGCGAATCTTCGGTTATCTTAAATATAGACCAACACTCGGTCTATGGTATTCAAATGAGAAGACCTTCGCGCTCTCTGCTTATTCGGACTCGGACTACGGCGGATGCAATATGGATAAGAAGTCTACGTCTGGTGGGTGTCAGTTTCTTGGACCTCGACTCGTATCATGGCAGTGCAAAAAGCAAACAACCGTTTCTACCTCAACCGCAGAGGCTGAATACATTGCTGCTGCTAGTTGCTGTTCCCAGGTTCTCTGGATACAACACCAGTTGCACGATTACGGTTTACTCTTAACTATGACTCCTATTCATATAGATAATACTGCTACTATATGCATTACACGTAATCCTGTCCAACATTCTAAGACCAAACACATAGAAATTAGGTTTCATTTCATTCATGACTGTTATGAAAAACACCTAATTGATCTGGTCCAAATAGATACCCTTAAGCAGAATGCCGATCTGTTCACCAAAGCCTTTTCCCGTGCTCGTTTCGATGAGCTTGTCAACATGATAGGTTTACGTTTCTTTCCCATTCAAAAGTAATATTTGTGACCTTAGTCTGTTATGACAATATGTCTTAAATTCTTATGTATTAGCTTGCCATGCTTCAATTGACTTGAGTTTGTATCTGACAACATTTGGGGATTTATACTGTCTGTTTCCTTTGTTGTACGTTTGTACAGACCTGGTCTCAGTCAGTATACTTTCAACCATTAAGCAAACATAAGTCAAAGTACTTTTAAATCTTATAAAATCAAAGATTACTCACAAGGTCGCCAAATGGTTTGACCAAGTCTGTTTTGCTTACACCTGAATCAAGTGTATGTCGCTCTGTTGTACGTAAGTACAGACCTGTCACCGCTGGCTTGATTCTTAAAAATGTTGAATTCAAACACTTTCTCTAACTAATCGAAGTTTTTGAGCATGACTTAATACCAAGAGTATATTTATGGGGGAGTCACAGAGATCTATTCACTCTCACAATAACTGCTAAGCTTGAAGTTGTGTGTGTTACATGTTTAAGTGGATAAACAATACTGATAATCGTCTCGTTTCAGACTACATCTAAGGCTTGACTCTCTTGATAAATTTAAACTTGGACAACTATACTGGTAATCGAATTAAAGTTTGATATTGTCTTGCGAGTCTGTTTTTTCTAATATGATTCCTACAATGACACATCTAAATCTGTTCTTTTTTATGGTTTTTTATTTTATTATTTATTTATTTGCTTCTTAGTCTATTTATTTTTGTTCACTAAGTGTCACAAATATACAAAATCTTAAAAAAAAAAACGTGAACTCTTGATTGACTTCTGCGACACAAGGCTTGTGTCGCTTATTGTGTTGACCATCCTGCGACACAGACATTGTGTCGCTCCCTTATGTCGCTGATTGTGCTGATATTTCCAGCGACACAAGGCTTGTGTCGCACATTGTGTCGCTGCCTTGTGTCAGGGGTATAAATACCCTCGTGTCGCTGTAATTAGTTATTAATTACCAGCGACACAAGCATTCAAATTCAGCGAAACAACCAATCCGCTCCATTTTTCGATCGATTCTGCTTGTTCTGTGGATTTCCTGTGTTTTTCTCACTTGAATCGTGTTCTCCTAGTACTTACGCGTCTATAGGTACCGATATTACCTCTTATTACTGCCTATTTTTGATATCATTTGAATTTGAAGTTTCGGTTTTTAGGTTTTGTTAAGTTTGGACGAATTGCATGACTTAAACTGTTTTAATGCGTCCTATTTTGGTTGTATAATTTTCCTGTTATGACCCTTAACGTTTTAAACCAATTATATCATGAAAACCCCAATTTGTGTTCATCGGATTAAATCTGGGTTTCTTGCTGTTCATCTTTGCGACACAAGTGTTGTGTCGCTGCTTTATGACGCTGGTCATATAGCGACACAAGACTTGTGTCGCTGCCTTATGACGCTGATCATATGGCGACATAATTATTGTGTCGCTGCCTTATGTCGCTGAAATACCAGCGTCACAACTGCTATGTCGCTGATCTAATTGTGCGACACAACCTTTATGTTGCTAGTAAATCATTAATTTGATTAAATTGCAAAACAGCGACATAACTCGTTATGTCGCTGTCTATCCTGCGACACAAGGCTTGTGTCGCAAGACCTTTTTTTTAATTCAGAAATGTCAAATGTTATTTTTGAAACTAACGGTTTCCAAGTTTCTCGTGCTCTTACAGATATGGCAGGTGTGAATGTTAATGCTCTGTTTTGGGAACCCCGTCACAATGTGACTGCATTTTTAGACGATGATAAGGAATCGGCCGCGCCTTATGGACCAATGATCGCATTCCTTCGCCGCTCCAGGATTTATACTGCCATCACGGCCACTACTGCTATCTATCGTGATCACATCAAGGAATTCTGGACAAACGCGGCTATTAATTCAGATCTTCCATACACAAGGATCATCTCCCGCGTTCATGATCGTGAGATCATTCTATCTGAACAGACGATCAGGGAATTTTTTGCCTTTCCGGACGATTCAGAGATGCCGGTTACGTTTTCCAATGCATTTATCTCTGGTGGATTGATTCGTCTGGGTTATCCTACTATCCCCAGAGATCAATACCGTAAGGCCTTTCTTACCAAGGTCTGGAGGTATTTGATGCACATCATGATTGTGTGCATGTCTGCTCGAAAGGCTGGTTTCGATGGCATTAGCCATTCGACTGCGTCAGCAATGCTAGCGCTGGTATACAATAAGCCCTACAATTTTTCAGGATATATCTTTCGAGCTTTGGTAGACCACACTCAAGCAGGTGAGAGCCAATGGGCTCTGTACCCACGATTCGTTCAACTACTCATCAACCACCTGCTCCCGGGATTACCGGTGGCCCCACAGCACCAATTCAGACCAACGCCAATGAATACCAGAATTTTTGTGGTCTCCGGCCAATATGCTAAGGGTGCACCGGTTCCACCTGACGTGCCTCTTTTTGGACACATTGTGGATGAGGCTATGTGCCTCCGGAGGGTGACGAATTTGCCGAACCGGCTCCCTATTCCTAGGCCACTGTCACCTCCACCACAGGCACCGATTCATCAACAACAACACCAACAACAACAGATTCAACAACAACAACAATAACAACAACAACAGTC
>OY992774.1:18430336-18572924 GCA_963921325.1 Logfia minima | reverse complement strand
GAATGATGATGAGTTCTATGATGATGCTTCGATAATTGAATCAGATTCCTCTGAAGATGAAACTGAAAATGCATCTGAGACTCAAGATGAAGAAACATCTGAGGCTCCTGCTCCTGAAACTGAAGTTATCGAAACTAGAGCTGAGAGACTTGCTAAATGGTGGCCGCACGGAAAAGATGGAAAGCAAGTGCCGGTTACCTGCAAATCGTACAAAGTCAGTGGAGCGTATACTGGATTAATCAAGAGTTGGAAGATATCGAAAGGGTTGTTTATGATCAAGAGGTTAGATGGTATTCAATATTTCAAAAGATCATTCACCAAGCTGAGCACACTGCCAAAAGGAGAAGTTAACCGTCTTGCTCAGCTCTCTTTGATTAACCTGTCAAATGATGATCGTGCGAACTTCATTCTGACTACTCTACAAAGGGAGATTCGTACCAAAAGGTACAAGTTTATCAAACCGACGCTAGGAACCAGAATTATCTATAAGAAACGGTTTGATCCAGTAACCAATCAGCCTTTGATCAAAATGCGTTATCCTTCGGCTGATTGTTTAAAGAAGATTCCTCTGGAAACAATTCCCCTGGACTTTCTAAGAAGATTTCACAACTGGGAATTGGATGCTCACACTGGCGAGGCAGTTCTTGTATTTGTGCCTAAGACAGAGCAACCAGAGAAGAGCTCATTGTATAATTTGAAGAAAACTCAATTTCGAGTATTTGATCCAATGAGCTTGATAAATTTCTCAGAGAAAGATTTGAGAAAGCTGTTTGACAATCCGATTCGCTTTAATGAGAGAAATGCTGTGAATAAGAAGATCGCATTTCAATTTCAAAGATTGTCAACGTCTGTGTAACGCATGGAATACACGCTGGCGGTGTATTTCCAGCAGGCTGGGTTTGATTGAAGATTTTGAAGACCAAGCTGAAGACACGGGGAGTTTGTTGATGCATCTGAGTGTGTCTGTCAGTTTGTCAAGTCTGTAATGTGTTTGTTAATGTAATTGAGTTAGTTAGAATTGCATTTTCTGTGTTATGCGACACAAGTCTTGTGTCGCATTAGTTGTAGTTGCGACATAAGTATTATGTCGCAATAGTGATCTATGCGACACAAGGCTTGTGTCGCATAATCCGGCCAGTTTGTTTAGTATAAATACCCAAATGTTAGGGTTTTAGAGAGAGACTTTTTGGGGATTCTCACACACACTTATTCTCTGTTTTGGCTGCTTATTTTATTGAGAAAGAAATATAAAGTATTATTATTATTATTGATTTGCATTTCATTGTTCTAAGCTTTATATTCTTTGTGTTTGTGTTTGTCTCCACCATTCGATTTGATTAAAAGGTCCATCCTAAGGGATCTACATATCTGAAGGTAAATTGTAGTGATAGACCAAGAGGAGTTAATATCTGAAAAAGATGAAATTCCTAAAGGTGACTCGGAAGCTACAAGAATTGTAGAGATAGACCGAGAGGAGTTAAGATCTGAAAAAGATGAAATTCCTAAAGGTGACTCGGAAGCTACAAGAGTTGTTGAGAAGTGTATGACATGATTCGATGAAGATGTCAGAAGCTAGAGATAGTTAGAGACATGAAGATTGAAGATGTCAGAGAGTGTTGAAGACTTTGTGGAAAAGGTGTTCTATACAAGAAGACAAAAGAGCTTAACAGAATCAAGATTGAAGACTACTCGGGTGACAACATCTCCGGTGGAGCCAGAGCTATTGTCAAGGGGGAGTCTGTTGGTGCATCGAAACTAGAGCTATTGTCAAGGGGGAGTCTGTTCGTGCACGTTTGGTGACAACAGCTTCTAGTTTGTAATAGTTAGGTTTAGAAGTCATTTTGTTAATCGTTGTAATCGTTAGCTTAAGTTTTGTCTGTGTATTCTGTAGGTTCGTACAAACTTAGAATAGGTACGAACTTAGTAAGTTCGTACGAACTTAGAAAGTGCCTAGGTTCGTACGAACTTAGTAGGTTCGTACGAACTTAGTTGCCTATAATTACACAAGTCAGAATATTTCAGAAAAAGAGGTTTTCTGAGAGTAGGTTCGTAGGTGTAAGTTCGAATATACTCTGTAAATTTGAATATATCAATAAAAGTGATAATTACCCATTTGTATTGCTTGTTTGTTATCATTTATGTTTATGTGAGGATTCCGCACTCGTGTAATCTGTCACACCCCCCTAAAGCGGAAACACGAGATGTAACAGTACAATGATTTCACAATCGAAAATTACAAAAGATCACCGTTCAACGGTCTACAATTAATACATTACATAATGTCTTACAAGCGTTTACAGCACAAAAGTAAATAGTCTAAACATGCGATTACATCCAAAAGAGAAAGTCCCGTAACGCTACAGCAGCATAGATCATATAATGGGTTTAGCTTCAATAGACAAGTTGTGACTAATTCCTGAAAAGCATGTAAAAGTAAACAGGTCTACTATGAAACATAGTTGGTGAGTTGTAACAACCGCCAATTTAGGGCTTGTAATTAGTGCCTAAACTACTTGTAAACACATGTATTTAGTTTTGTAATATTCTAAGTATATGAAACATTTTGGTGTAATTACATACACGCTTACGCGATTTGATTAAATCGTGTACTTACGAACCGGACGAGGTCCGACTTATATTTGTTAGAGATGTTGGTGACAAAATTTATAAATAACGTGACGTTATCCAAACAATCATTATTTACTATGATATATTACACGAATTTTCGTATTTATTTAAAACATAATTAAGAATCTTAAAAAGATTTCGCGAATAAACAATTAGGAATTTAATCAACTACAAGACATAATACTACTAGGAAACGCAAACACGCGGGCCGGAGACCCAAGGTGGGTCGGCCCAAGTCCGCGAGCCCAACCCTTTTAACCCATCCTTCTCCTTGTTAGCCTCACTTTACACACACACTTACACCCATTTCCTCTCATCTCTCTCTCTCTACAAATCTCTACAACACTCTCTCTAAAAACTGAGATCACAAGAACTATACCACCAAAAATCGTTCATCATCACCACCCTTACACAAGCAAGAGGTTCATCATAATCATCATCACCTTCATCTCCTCAAATTTCGGATTTTGTTGTAAGAAGCTTCAAAAACCCTTTTAGATGACTTGTAAAGCTTCTATTTACATGCTAGCACGTTTACTCAACAAAGATTTGCCCAAAAACCGACTTAAAAAGGGATTTTTAAAGATAATTACCCGAACAGTTCGTCCTGCGAGCCGAGATCTGTTCGTCTTGCGAGCCGAGATCTCAACTCGCAGACCCAAACCTAAACCCTAAATCTCAACTCGCAGGATTGACCTGCGAACCGAAATGTCAACTCGCAGGATTGACCTGCGAACCGAAATGTCAACTCGCAGGATTGACCTGCGAATCGAAATGTCAACTCGCAGGGTTGACCTGCGAACCGAAATCTCAACTCGCAGGGTTGACCTGCGAACCGAAATTTCAACTCGCAGAGTTGACTTGCGAACCGAACCTTGTGAAATCAGACTTGACCAAATTCCCGAATTTACATTCCAGATGAGATTTTTTTTTAATAAAGTAATGTTGTAGATATAAAATTTTTCCAAGCTGACCTGGCAGCTCGACCCCAGCCAGGGGCTCTGCCCCTTGGACCCCGCCATGGGGCTGCCGCCCCTTGGACCCCGCTACCCAGGAACTTATAAATACTTTTCACAACTAAATGTCGAACGCTTACAAATAAAGAAACCTGATACAACGATACATATGATAATAACACTTTTGAATTACTATTACAAACCGTCACCAACGGGCCCTAATTGTTTTCAAAATACAAACGGATTACTAAACGAACACATGGACATTTCCTAGTTGAGTAGACAACTAGCATGGGTGATCTCTTAAGACACCAACTTAATTACTTGCTTACTTACAACCTTGTGCGTTTCGGACGCCAGAAGGTTGCAGGGTTCTGAGAACCGATTCACGGACTTACATCTGCTTACTTTGTTGATTTCACTTACGAACTTACTAGACTCAGGTGAGTCTTACAGCCCCACTTTTACTGTTTTTATACTTTGGGGTGAGATACTTAGCCACTGTTTTACACGTGAACACAATGTACTGAACTGATTACTTTTACACACATTGCATGAGTTACTTTTATCCACTGAAAGCCTCCTATCTTTAGTTGTTAATTATGATTAAGCGCGATTACTAGTAAATGGATCCATTTGGGATTGACAATCCCTGTCTGGGGTGGAGCGCCACCACGTACAGATTAACACGTAGAAACAGACATTTGGTAATTGTTACATATGAGTGTCCGGATAGCACTCACGGGGGTACGTGATTAATTTCACACCAAACGGTTAAGCTTCAACTTTAGAGCTCATGGCAACTGTACTTACAAACTGATTTACTTACCTTGCTTGATAGCATTGCCGGTACTTGATTGTGGTTCACAAACGATTACTTTACTACTAACCCTGTGAGATTCACCAACCTTTTGGTTGACCCTTTAGGCTTTGTATCTCAGGTACCCATACGGAGTAGGATCACCCCTGGACATTAGCTAGAGTCGCATGATTTCTACATTGCATCTAACGGAGATTCTTAGCATTATCTTTTGTATATTATGATTATGTAATAGAATCTCCCGCTACACGCGTGGACTCTAGGGAACTACATTTTTGTAACCGAAGACACTATGTTTTCAAACCTTGTATTTATGAGATGTAACTACTTTTCAAACGTTGCATATAGATGTCGTTTGCTTTACCCATGGTTGTTGATATTTGATTAGTAGCACCCCAAAACTTGCTTCCGCAACAACGCACTTGAATTTGGGGGTGTGACATGAGTACACAGGTTTTGTGTAATGAAAGACCCTTTTCAAGAGTTTACAAAGTTTAGTATAGAAGTTCCACGTTACTACGTGATTAGTTCGCAAAAGTAGTCTGTTTAGTACCCAGGCTCATACAATGACGAAAATCATCCGCAAAAGTAGTCTGTTGAGAAGTGTATGACATGATTCGATGAAGATGTCAGAAGCTAGAGATAGTTAGAGACATGAAGATTGAAGATGTCAGAGAGTGTTGAAGACTTTGTGGAAAAGGTGTTATATACAAGAAGACAAAAGAGCTTAACAGAATCAAGATTGAAGACTACTCGGGTGACAACATCTCCGGTGGAGCCAGAGCTATTGTCAAGGGGGAGTCTGTTGGTGCATCGAAACTAGAGCTATTGTCAAGGGGGAGTCTGTTGGTGCATGTTTTGTGACAACAGCTTCTAGTTTGTAATAGTTAGGTTTAGAAGTCATTTTGTTAATCGTTGTAATCGTTAACTTAAGTTTTTTCTATGTATTTTGTAGATTCGTACGAACTTGTAGGTTCGTACGAACTTTAGAGTAGGTACGAATTTGTAGGTTCATATGAACTTAGAAGCAGCTAAGTTCGTACGAACTTAGTTGCCTATAAATACACAAGTCCGAATATTTCAGAAAAGAGGTTCTGGAGTGTTAGGTTCGTAGGTGTAAGTTCGAATATACTCTGTAAGTTCGAATATATCAATAAAAGTGATAATTACCCATTTGTATTGCTTGTTTTGTTATCATTTTGTTTATGTGAGGATTCCGCACTCGTGTAAACAAGTTTACCCCCTAGATCCGAGTCCTAAGGGGACTTACATTTTGAAGGTTAGTATTTGAGATTTCGTTCATGTAGCAACGAAACGAGAACGAAAGTAACGGTCCCAAATTCAGTTAAAATATTTCTTTCAATATATATTTTCAATTACAAACACTCCGTAAATATATATACAGTTATCACTTTTTTCACATACAATTTTCACTTTCTTTTTAATTACTATATTAACTATATTTAAATACAACATATATAATTTAAACATTTTCTTTTATCAAATGGTAACTAGGTCCATTCTAAACACTTTATTATTATTATTATTATTACTATTAGAGTAATCTTTTTTTTTTAATTAATGTAATTTTTATTATTAGTGTAAAACTTATTATTATTATTATTATTATTATTATTATTATTATTATTAATGTATTTTTAAAAATATAAATGTATTTGTATTAATAGTAAGAAATGACGTGACGTTAAAAAGTTTGATTATTTATTCATTATAAGCAGCATTTAGTTATGTTTAATTCTTATGCTGATGAGATGCTAATATAACGGTCAACTCTTCAATTCTGTACTGTACTACACAAAATGGTCTTAATTATCTTCCTCAAAAATAAATATAATAAATAAATCATAAATAACTTGAAGTCTTGTAAATGTTGATAAGTGATTAATTGATAAGAAATGTGATATACAATGCAGAAATGCAGTGACTTGATATGAACCATCAAAGTTAAAGACATAATTAATACACTTTAGTATAGACTAGAGTGTTCAAGTGATATGGAGTAAAACTCGGGCGTTTGTTTCCTCACTACAAGTAGCAACTCGTCTGAAATTTTTTCTTTATTAAAACAACACAAATATGGCAATATTTCTTTCTCGCCCTTCAACTTTCCTTTTTCTTCTTATAACAGGTTTCAAAGCGATTACTTGATCCGTTTTATTTTTATTGTTCATTATTTTAGAAAGACTATCTATTTGTAAAAACTTAATCTTGAAAATAACTAGGTTCTCCATTTTATCCGTATTTATAAATATCATTCATTTATTTCATAACAACTTTCAGTCAAAATTTCTTTAGATATAAAAAATAAAACTGACAATTATCTAACATATGTTAAACCCCAAAATACTTATTGGATGACAATAAAAATGAGATAGAACGAGGAATAAGTTTAGAATTTGCTAATCATAATATCAATAAAATTAATACTTCTTCTGTTCCAATTACGTCGTCTTTTAATATATTTTTTATAATTTCATATAAAGTAAGTAAATATCATTCTTTTCCTTTTATTCAAGACTAATTTCACTTAAAATATTAATAAAATGAGTTATTAAAAAAGTGAATTTAAAACTTTAATGATTTTTCAAAATTAATTTTTACAAATGAACAATCTCTTCGACACAAATAAAAATAGTAATTTTGGCAATAAAATGATAGGGGGAAGCAATCAATAAACACTATAAAACTTCTATATTAACAGTAATCTAAACATTACATTCCATATTATGAATGGTTTTGTGTATTTATAGAAATGTGAGTTATATTCATAACTGTACCCTAATTGGAAGATGTGATTCTTGTTAGAGTACTCATAGTCATGAACAGCTGTGGGTTAATGAACTCGAGAGTTACTATAACATTAAAAAAATTTCGTTTATATATTTTGACTTTTTGTTTGTTCACCAACAAGCAATGTTTTAAAACCCGATTTTCTTGTTGACCTGACGGCACCTTCGGTTTCGGTCGGACCGGCCCAACCGGCTTAGCGTTTTCAGGCCCAAACACAAACCAACAGGTCCAACAGAGGCAAGTGAGCAAGTCAGCAAGGTATTGATCACATATTGGCCTAGGCCCAGTACCTAAATATAATGGTGTACTCTACATTTCTACCAACAGGCCCAATATTGGCCCACTTTTCCCCCAAAACCCTAATATTTAAATTACGTATTCTTGTTCCTCACAGGCTCACATATTACATTAACTTATCTTTCTTTCCTCAAATGCTTGAAATCTCTAATACCCCAACAACATTTTTTGTTCCCCGTTCTCTGATGCTCCGGCCGAACACCTCCTTTGATGTTTGAAATGTTAGAAAACATATACAAGCTGTGGTGGTGGTGGTGAAACTAGCTGCGGTGGTCGTGGTAAAACTAGATGTGGTGATGATGGAAAAAGAAGGGTGCCGACTGGAGGGCGGCGGCGGTGACGGTGACGGTGGCTACCAAGTGCAAATGACTGAGAGAAACAAAGAACGAGAAACGAAAAATTTAGATCTGGCTTCAGTGTTTGACCCTTTGATTATTTATAAGAACTGGATCAACACCGGTCCGGGTCATCGGGTTGACCCGGGCCGACCGGAAACTCGGCCTGATTTGATCGAGTTTGATTTGCCTGTTGACTCGCTCCCTTTCCGCCCGGTCTTCCTTCCGGGTCGCGGTCCGACCGGTTCGACTGGCTGGTCCGACCCGAGTTTTAAAACATTGCCGACAAGCTTATTATACTTAGATATCCCTTTTTATGTCATTAACTTCAAATTCACCTCTTAGGCTCTTATAGAATGTTACAAGCAGCTGATGTGAAAAACATGTCCAATGTAACATCTCACGTGACTTTATATACCATGGTAGTTTTCATTATATAAATAATTTATTGTTTAAGAGAGCCTGTAACATTAAAATCAAAAACTTCCCATCGATCTATCACTACTCCATTCAAATCCTTTTTAAATCTTGAAAAAGTGATTAAAATTACTCATTTGTTCCTACATACAATAAAATTCAATTAATAACAATATTTATTAGGTCTTAATGTATTAACTTACAACTTGTGATTAATAAACAAATAGAAATTCATATGTTTAATACTAAATTCATTAACAATATTAAGTATATGTTATTTTGCGGAATAAAATAACAACAAATGAACTTAATAACTTTGAATATTAACGTTGAATGTAGAGATTACAAATTACAGAGTTAGACTTTTCGTAACCTAATAATCCCTATTAATACTCATATTTGAGATAGAAAACACAGTCATATCGTATCTCAAATATCAGTTTCTAACAAACTAAGCGATGTGTATGGAAACTAGATAAATACATATATAAAACATATCTTCTAAATTAAATATCTGTAAATCCTTCATATGCCATCTGTAAAGATTGTCTTCAATCTTCTAATCTTTATCTTTGAATTTTAGATCTGAAACTCTAAGTCTGAAACGTATGAGTCTGAAGTCCCTTGATCTGGTTAATCCTGAGTATGAAGATTCAGACTCAGTCACGAATAAATCTTAAGACTAAAAATTAACACTTAGTTTCCTAGACTTATACTTTTGATTCATCAGATTTATAAGTTGGGTTCAACCATTGTTATTCCAACAATCTCCCCCTATCTGATGATGTCAGAACCTCTTTACAAACTAGTAACAAAGTTAAAATAAACTCAAATAATAAACTAGACTTTTATAAAATCACAAGTATGTTACAATCTAGTCTATTACATTAAATCTTCTATGGAAAACTTTCTTATATTTCTCCACTCAACTCCTTCTCTTCTACCTCTATCAATCAACTCTAATTCTTCCAGATTATCTTTCTCATTCTTTTTATGTTCTTTTCTGATCCTATCACATTTACTCTTCAACTCTCAAATTTTGTCCAAAATGCTCAAATAATGAAATAGACATCTAACCAATTTGTTCCTGAATGGTAGACTCTGTTTAGTTTTACACAAATCCAACAGAGCTAGCAAATGATAGTATATGCTCCATGTAATCTTGATGCCGCCTCCGTTGGTTGAGTCGTGGCGAGGCGTCGTCGGATGTGGGTGTTACCCGGACAGTGAAGATACGAAGTGGATCAGTGTGTGCTTTATATTTATAGTGCAGGGAGTCCTAAATTAATTACTACGTACATGCACTAAGTAAGGTTTACTAAGGCGAGCAAGTGATAAGTATAACTCAAGTGTCATTTTTTAAACTTAAACGGGCATGGGATTTTAGGGAGATCTATCATCTTTGATAATTTAGCTAGTTTTCTCGAAAGGTTGAGGGTTTTGGTTTTCTTTTTATCCTAAATTAAACTAAAAGAAATAAAAGTAAATGGGGGAGGTTACTCCGATACTATAGATGAAGTGGTGTCTACTATGATGTCGAATTATGTTAAATTAGGTAATTATGTTCATATGGCTTTAGCAATGATGAATCTATACTTCTGATTGAGTCGTTTCTACGATCCTACCGTTTACCTGACACGAAGTCTTCCATAATCAGATAAGGGTATTGTCACACCCCAGTTTCAGGCGGGGGTGCGGCGTGCGTGGATCATAACAAAGATTACAATGAACGACCTCTAAGTGAGTCGTTGATACAAACATTGTTTAAATTACATAACCTTCAAATGTTCAACATCCAAGTTTTAAGTCTTAACAATCATAGGATCGAACTTTATCGAATACTAGCTTAAGTTCAAAATGATAAAGTTTATACAAAATGCCATTCCATGTGAGTGCGACTCCTATGTCAAAAGTGCGACGCGACAGCACAACTACATAGCGCCTTAGTTACCTGAGAATACATGTTAAAATGGGTCAACATAAAGTTGGTGAGGTCATAGGTGTAAAGAGTGTGTGTAAAATAGTACAGTGGATTACAAGATTTCAAGTTATATTGTTGTACCACAATATCAAATGTATTATTATTGCCATAAGCTCATGAATCAAAACCTTAACAACTATTGCCCCGCAAGTGTCCTATTCAAACACTCGTATGTTTCAAATGATTATGCGTCCGTTAGATTTTTAGTCAAGTTGGCGCGACCAACTCGGACGGGGGTGTCAACCCAATAGATCTATTCACAACATTCACGCTTAAGTCCATAACTAACAATTCATGATAGAGGCCCATATAAAATGAATAGTAGAAACTTACGCAATACATAATAGTTTATAATGTACTTGTAACCACAAAAGAAAAAGCATGTATTCTCACCCCAAAACATATCAAAGCGTTTAAAAATAGGGGCTATGAAACTCACCTTAATAAGCAAGTTTTGGTGTTTGACTACGGACAAGAGTTTGTTGCGCGAGATTATCCTAATTGCGTCCTAGATTAATAAAGAAATTTTAGTGACCGAATGATATGCTTAATTCAATAAGTTAAAAGAACAATTCTTGAAAGTTAGGTTTCTCATAGAACTTATTAAATTATGTTAATCTTATGGAAAAGAAAGGAAAAAAAAATGTACGTGATTATGTTTGTTCATTAACAAATTCAAGGTTGTTTGTACTTGTAATATAACCATTTTTATTTAAAATATTTTCATGACCCATCTTAGGGTATTTCTAGCTAGTCACTTATCAAATCAACCAATTCTAAAGTTATAACCCATATAGATATTATCAAAACAAAATTTTTAAGGGAAGCAAGAATCTGTCCAGATTTTTAGGTCACTTAGAGGAACCTTTTGACCTAGATTAAAAATTTATTTGACCAAGCCCTTTTAACACCTAAACATATTATGTCTTAGGAGTGTTTTGGCTCTGGACCTTTCTGTGGATCATCAATAATAATACTTTTAAAGCTAAGACATTAAACTAAACTCCCCAAAAATAATTGAAAATTTTCATGGAGTTTTGAGCAAGATATGACCCTTCAAAGTTGGGTAAAGAAATCTGTTCATAAATGACAGATTCACCCCCTTGTCATTTGACAAGTGTTTGAAGGTCCAAATCTTAACATTTTTGCATGAGACCACTTGGGTTTGAAAGGTAACATAAATATCTAAATTCCAGAAGAATAATCATCATTTTTGGTGGAGTATTCATGGAGTTACAGCCTTCTAAAGTCGACTTTGATTTTCTGACAGAAAGCTGTTCAAAATCTCATACCCCCCCAAAAATGCATTCATTTTCCCATGACCCCAAATATTTGTAGAAATCTATTACTAACACATTTGAGCAAGTTATTAAGAGAGTTTTTATGATTTAAAAATACAAAAACCAAAAGCAACTAAGATTTCTTTGCATGCATGTAAATAAGAACAATCTATAACAAAATCCAATACAAGAACACGAATTTTTGAACTTGACTTTGGTTTGATCATGGATTATCCTTTTTCTTTAACACATAAAGTGTATGAAAAGTTAATCGACAAACATCAAGATTAATGTAATGGATCCTAACCATTGAGGGGCTTAGAATCCGAAATAAAAGGAAATAACACTAAGAAAGGAGAAAACAAAGAGTAGAAATCGTGTATTACCTTTGTGTTACTTGAAGACCTTCAAGAACACTTTCAAACTTGATGTTTTTGATGAAATGTGGTTGATGTGGGGCTGATTTTGAGTGTGTGTTTGTGTGTGTTCTTGAGAGAATTAGAGAGAAAATTCTAGAGAGAAAAAGTGTGTGTGTGTTTTTGGGAAAATGAGAGAGTAATTGGGGTAATTAATGTTTGGAAAATGTAAGGGTGTGGGGGAATCATTTGGGCCGGTTTTTGGGGTGTCCAAGAGGCTCCCAAAATCATTTTTTATTTATATAAAAATATTAGGATTAAACTTGTATTAATAGTGTATTTAAATTGTATAAGTATTATAGTCTGTAAAGGTTTATTTTGAGACGTTTTTGGGAGTAATATTTGAGTTATAAAAATTGATGTTATTTATTTCTAAAATACCTTACCTTGTATTTAGTTATCTCACTATTGATGTTCACGAGTTATTTTATTTGATTCGAGATGCGTTTGCCAAGTTACGAAATCCTGAAAATTTTCGATTTTTGTGATAATGTAATATTTTGTGCTGAACTGTGAGGTTTAAATTTTCTTTGGCACTTCATAACCTAATTAAATAGTTCTCATAGACTTAAGGTTCACTAAGAAATATCTAAGACGTTATTTGATTTTAGTAAACCTAAGGAGTAGTAATCTAGAATTTTTGATAGAACTTTAAGAATGATGTAAACGTAATTTGAGATTTTATAGACTTAAGTGTAGCAATGACCTGAGATTTTGACGGTTGTCACAGGTATGTCACTTGGATAACATATACGAAGTGTTATTGAGCATCGGAAGTTCTCCCAAATGCAATAACCATTTTAACTGATGGTTATCCTCGAATCTTATTCCTGATTTCTCTGTCATCAAAGACGTTTGTATTATGACATTTTTTATTCAATAAACAATAACACGAATAGGTATTGCCCCACCACAATAAGTTGGGATTACCTTGTCTAGCAGTCAGTTAAATTGTCATCATTTATTCATGTAGACTATTATTACTATTCTACTACATTACTCGGTTACATAATGATTAACTAAAATATGAAGACCTAATCATACATTAAATCGAATAGCAGATAAATTGATACTGACTAAACCTAAGCAACAATCAAACAAGAACATGCAATAAGTTTGTAATAGTAGCATTCAGTTCAATAAGTTATTTGAATGTTTAACTAGGTTGTAAATATTCTAAAAATTCTCTCAAAAATATCAACTATACGATCTTGAATCTAATCTATCTTTCTTCCATGCTCCGTTTCTCCCATGGACATACTTCAGTTAGGAGAACAACGGGCATGTCGAGCTCAATGATTATCTAACACAGAATAATTGAGTAACCTATACCTATCAATTAACTACGTTCATTTTGGAGATAAGATTTCAACCACAATATGAGTTGGGCAGACAAACAATTGAGATTCAATTCATATATTCATATATTATATAATTACCATGCAAGCAGAGTAACAGTATAATAAATTACATAACTACGCCAACATAAACTTCTATCATAGCATACACGTAAGTTATTTAGCCTATCATATTAGTTGTAGCATGCATTTTTAAATAATTAATGCACTAATAATAAAGCATATTTATAATAAATGCGAAAATAGAATAATCATTAACAACCTAATAAAGGCGTACAAATAACTTTGCTAGATTGCAGTGTCTTGGAGCATATCCGTACAATTTAATTAATTCCTAACTAATCTTCTAATTAATTAATAATCTAAATGTTGATTAATAATTGACTAGAGAGAGAATTCTAGAGTGAGAAACTAAATATATCATAAGTATTGAAGATACATGATTAAAGTTGGATGGAAGATGATGATTTGGTTGTTGGTGAAGTTGAATATATATAGGAGATGCTGAAGCCCGTGTTTGACCAAGTCAACTCGTATTTGACTTTGTGAAAACACACCCGTATTGCACAAACCGTATCAAGATGTAAGATATACGCAAATACGGCTAGCACTAAAGCCAGATTAAATTTTTTGAGACTATGAGTGATGTAGCAACAGACTCCCATGATGGTGGTAACGAATCAACAAACTTGTTTGTTACTTCAAAAATATCAATATGAACCTCCATAGCTACAAGGTCAATTTACAAAGCAGTGAATCTGGTGTACATATCAACTAGGAATTCACTTTTGTAGCAGAATTTTTTTTTTTACAAATTGTCTCCTTAAGGCAACAATATTGTTATGTTTGACCTCTTTCTTACCCTCGTATGCTATGTCAAGAGCATCCCACATTTTATGGGTTGAAGGTAATCTACATATAGAACTAGGAGGTCTAAATGGAGAATCATCCTAGATTTCCAGGTTTGAAATTCCTTAGCATAAAACTTAGGAGGTCTGGATGCAGAACCATTTTTCAAATAGGCAAAGTTTGAACTATAGGTGGCCATCTTAACAAATCCAAGATTTGTAGAGGGGGGGGGGGTTAATACAATCTTTTTGTTTATGTATTTTGTCGGTAGAGTGAATTAAGAACATATATCAATTTTTCAATATAATTCTTTATTTGAATCAATTAGAGAATGACAAGTTAGTTGCGGAATAACTGACTAGATTGAATACAAATTAACACAACTTATCAACTAAGAACAACCTTAAAGCTGGTTACATAGAAATGATTAATCTGCTAAAACTATGCTCTCTTAATTTAGTATTAATTCACACCCATGACTCTATATAAGAGCTCAGTATTTATAGTTGAGCATGCATTACTTTGTAACCGGGAACCAATCAAAATTGCTCATATGTCTTCATCTTCATTGGGGCATTATGGACATGCCAATTGTGTGTTCTAACTTGTACTGTGCGACCATCTCTACTGTCTGGCATAGGCATCAGAAAGTACACTGTATATCCTTGTTTTATTGGCTAACTTTGATAAGGAGACATCATGTGCACAACTGGCCATGTATAGCAGTTGTGTACATCTTGTACGACTTCTGAAGATGCCATTTGAGTAGGCATAACTATCATATAGTGTTGGTATCAACTTGAATATGTTACAAGTGTGATGATCTTTAATCTTCATACACACTCTATCTTGACTTGATTGAGTTAATTGAAACATGATCAATACAACATTGGTTTTTTAAAGAATGAATCATGACTGGCGCATAAAGGTTTTCTCCTATGTGCTGGCTGCACATAGTTTTTATCTCTATGTTGGGTGAATATAACAACCCATTTTTTATTTTTACTCGTCTTATAAGACATAGTTAGTCATAACATTGCACAACAAAAAATTTAAATAAATAGCCATCCTTACAAGAATTAAAGCCAAAGACCCAAAACACAGGTGGCTATTTAAGTTCATAAACAACATCACAAGAGTACAACTATATGGATAGATGACTATTCTAGTCCCATAGCTAAATTAGCTATCTCTTTTCCCTTTGATGTCCCTGCCACATTACTACCTGAGATACATACTCTTACATCAACTATACGCCCTGTGAGTTCATGGTTTCGTCACATAAAATTGTTTAATAAATGACAATAACTCATAATAACAATATAATTAATAACTTGCTTGTAACTGAAAAAACATAAATGATGCAAATACATTAAAAACATGATAATCAGTTTAGCATGAAACCTTATAACCCAATGGGAGATATCTCATTTCCTAGTGCCATGTGAACTAGTCAGTGACCGTTATCACTAACAAAAATAATGACATTTGTACAGGAACAATTCACATATACAAAGTCCAATATATCATCAATATAATTTGGTTCACATGAATATGATAAAATAATTTCATGCCAAAACTCATATAAAGTATGTATCTTAAAAATGCACATGACACTCACCTGTTATTTAGGCGTAATCTAACTTTCTTCACAATATGTCAACCTACACGGAATAGATACAACATCTAAGCACCTGTAGATCCCTTAGGATGGATCTTTTAATCAAATCGCTCAATGGAGATAATCACACGAATAAAATACAAAGCTTAAAACAATGAAGAACAAATCAAAAATAATACTTTATATTTCTTTATCAAATATTCTCAAGAAAATATAGCAGCCAAAAATAGAGAATAAGTGTGTGTAAAATCCCCCAAAAAGTCTCTTCAATTACAAAGTAATTTGAAGTATTTATACTAAAATTGGCCGACATTAGCGACATAAGCATTATGTCGCTAAGACACTATGCGACATAACACTATGTCGCAGACACACCTAATGAGACACAAGGCTTGTGTCGCATAACACATAAAATGTAATTCTAACTAACTCAATTACATTAACAAACACATTACAGACTTGACCAACTGACAGACACACTAAGATGCATCAACAGCACCCTTTCATAAATCCCCATTAGATCATTCCTTATTTCCTAAGGTCTTATTTACATATGTAAGTCCCCTTTGAACGAATCCAAACGAGATTATAACGTGTATTATAGTGCAGAATCCTTTAATACACAAAACGACAATAAAACGAGTGTAACACAAGTGTTTTAAGCTTTTATCAATATAAGTTCGTATGTATTCGAACCTAACAGAGTATATTCGAATATATCAGTTGAAAAAGCGTCCAAATGAAATATTCTAAGTTTGTATTTATAATCAGCTAAGTTTGTACGAACTTAGCTGCTTCTAGGTTCGTACGAACTTACATCAATACAAATAAAACTAAGTTAATAAATACAATTATTAACTACAAAACTAAATACAAAAACTACCTATTACAAAATAGAAGCTGTTGTCACAACCCAAGTGCCAACAACATATTTTAATACAGGTTCCCTAACCAGAGAATTTTTCACTAGAGATGTGTGGGCATGTTTATCATTTTCCAAATATCTCATACTTTACTAAATTCCAAAGCTTTTTCATAGCTTGTTAAATTTAAGTAATAATTAGTTAGTTTCAAAAGGTATTTTGATAAGTCTATACAGACCTTAATTACCAAAACATGTAAACATAATTTTTATTGATATGTTTTTAAATACAACATATTGTATCAGTAGAAAAATTGCCCAAATTGACAAACAAACCGCAACAACATGATGTAATTCTTGCCCAAAATCAACCCCTACCAATAGTTATTACTTTTAGGAACGATCACATCTTAAATTTGAAATAAAAAGTAAGTTTCAATAAGATTGATTTAGTTGAAGACTTAGCAACTGTAGCAATTGCTCAAAATCTAAATTTTGTGTTTTTATAAAAGAAACACGATGTGATCCCGAAAACTCTTAGTTCCCAGCTAGACCATTAGTTGGTAATTAAAATTGAAATACTTAATTACTTTAAATTCATACATATGACTAATTCAATAGTTTCTATGGAACGATCATGTGCTAAAGACAAGCCTTAGGGTATAAGAAAGTTGAAGCTTAGTTTATAAACTTACTGTTGGTACATGTTTTGTGACAACAACCTCTTATTTGTAATAGTTAGTTTTGTAATTTACTTATGTTGTTAATAAATGAAATATTTTGTTATGTATTTTTGTAGGTTTGTACGAACTTAGGGTATGTACGAACTTACAGGTACGTTCGTAAGAACTTAGGAGCTGCTAAGTTCGTACGAACTTAGCTGTCTATAAATACATGTTCGAAATATTCATTTGTAACGTTTTGAGAACTGAGTTTCAGAAAACTAAGTTCGTTATACTCTTGTAATATTGTCAAGTTCGAATATAATACAACTTATATTCTACAAAGCTTATTTTGTGTTATAAACGTACTTATAATACTAGGTTAGTTAACGTATTGTTTATTAGAGGATTCCGCACTCTAACAAACTAATTTACCCCATGGATCAGTTCACGAAGGGACTTTCAATTGGTATCAGAGCGAAACGATTGATTCGTTTGGTTCGGGGTAAGAAAAAGTTAAGAAAACAAGTGTTTGCAAGTGCCTTGGACGTTAGAAGTTGTGTTTTTAGCTTCCATTGGTGTTTTATATCACTTATTGCAAGGGAGATTCGAAGTTGCAGGTTGTAACGAACCCATATTTCAACCGCAGGCCGTACGAACTTAGAAAGCATCGTACAAACTTACTAGGAATATCATTCGAACTTACAGATGTAAGTTCCTACGAACTTGTAGCCTTCGAACTTTGCCTAAGTTCGAACCGACTTTTTGGCAGTCAAGTTCGTTTGACCTCTTCGAACTTAGGTAGTCTTCGAATTAACCTAGGTTCGTACGAACTTGTCTGGTTTGACTTTTGTGGACTTTTTGAAAAAATGTCAAGTCTTAGTAAAATGACCGAGATGGATCATGAGGTTGGTAAATCCACCTCACCACCGAAACTTCTTAAAGGAGAAGATTACTTCTGGTGGAAAGATCGATTTGAATCTTTTGCTAAATTCCATGATATTTGTATGTGGATTTGTATCAATGACGGATACGACACGCCTACGTACAAGTTTAAGGGAAAACATAAATTGTATCCTTATTCACTGATGAAGGATGAGGACAAAAAGATGTACGAATCAGAAAACAAATCGTTATTTGCTATTACGTTGTGTCTCTCACAAGAGATCAAACATACTTTTAAACACTACCGGTTCTCTCGAGAACTTTGGTTGGCCTTAGAAAAGAGGTTTGACGGGAATGACAAGATCAAGGAGAGTAGAGCTAACCTCCTGACTAAACAGTTCTACGTCTTCAAGCATACGAAAGGCGAGTCATTAGAGGAGATTATCACTAGATATTACCATCTGATGACCGAATTGGATAAGAACAGACTTTCATTTACTGAGATGGTGAAAAACAATAAGCTTTTGGAAGCGTTACCTTCAAAGTGGGATATCTACACTTTGATGATAAAGGAAAGTAATGACTATAAAACCATTACACTAGATGAAGCCATTGGAAAGTTGCGTGTCTATGACTTGAAGATACAACAGAAAGAGACAAGATCCGATTAGGTTCAGGATCCTAGTGTTTACCATGGTAAACGGTCTGATTCCGTGGTTTCAACAAGTAATGGTATTACAGCTTTTTACACTGGTGATGCTGAGACAGACTCGGCTATCAGAAGTTCTGGTAGCAATGTCTGTTACGTTGCATCATCGGAAGACTCAGGGAAAGACAGGAAACCACAATCTGGGACATCTAGTGGATTCAAGTCTATGTCAATGAGTCTTAAATCTACTGAAGGTGAAGTTGCCTTACTTGCATCTTTCATTGCTTCACATGAGAACTTCATTCGGGGTAAGATCACGGATCCAAACATGGTGAACGAGGATTATGATCAATTGGACCCTGATGAATTAAAAGAAATTGACTTGCAGTGGCAAATGGCCATGATTGCAAGATGGGCTTAGAGGTTTATGAGCCGGACTAGCAGGAAGTTCGTCAGTAGTAAGCTCGGTTTTGACAAAACCAAAGTCAACTGCTATAACTGTGACAGTTTTGTGCACTTTGCTAGGGAATGTCAGAGACCAAAGAGGGAATAAGCTTCAAGCGAGAATGGACAGAGGAATTTTACTCAAGGGTCCTCGAGCAACAACTACAACTCAGGGAATAATCAAAATTCCAGAGCTTTGGTGGTTCAAAAACAAGATGGAGCATATGATTGGAGTTCCAAGATTGAGGAACCTCAGGCGTTTATGGCATCCATTGAAGAGATGAAAGGTGATGACAAGTCTGAGTCAGATTTGGAAGTCTGCTCAGAGAAGAAGATGGAGATTGAAGTACCTGCTTCAGAGACTAGAGTGGTGCAACTAGAGTCAACTGAGAACATGAATTCACATGACTTCATAGCTTATATGGCCAATCTGGATGTTGAGAAGCAAAATGTATTACTTAATCTAGACTTAGTTGTTAAAGCTTGTGTTTTGTGTCCTAACTTTCAAGAACAAGCTGAGAAACTGATAGAGTAATCTACAATGAAGACGGCTCAGCTCAATTCTTTAAAACAAGAAAACACGGTTTTAAAACAAAGAAACTCTGAGTTAATTCTTAAATCCAAATCTGATAAAGGAAATTTTTAAGTTTTAACTGAAAAAGTTAACGAGCAAAGTCAAATACTTGACTTAGCTCGTGAACATGTGTCTGATTTAACCAAACAATCTTCCGAAAAGGAAAAGGAATTAGCAGACGCTAAAGTTAGGATTGCTTATCTTAATAGAAAATTAGAACTAAGAAGATTTTCAGTCGAAACTTTAGATAATCTACTAAGTGTGCAAAAATAGCCCAGAGATTACAGAGGAATGGGATACACTGAAACCCTTCCTCCATTTAATAATAATTATAATTCTACATCTGATGAAGCTGAGCTGTCTACTGTGAATGATTCTATCATTCAATCAGTAGTCCCTGGGTTAATACATTTCGTTAAACCGGTGAGAGCTGAGACTGTTATGGAACCAGAGTCAAAGTCTTCTGAGACTTCCACGACACAAATTCTTAAAAAGAAAGTAACCTTTGAAAACGAAGGTGTTGTGGAAGAAAAATGTGTTAAACAGGAGTTTAATAAACTGATTAAATTTGTTTCACCTACATCTGATAATGAAATTGAAAATATTAAAAAGGATAAGGGTAAACAAGTAGAAAATGTCTCCTCTCCAACTTTGCCCAATTCGGACAATCAAACGGATCAAAAGGCTCCTAAGAAAGCCTTAGTGAAACGTTCATGCTTTGTGTGCCATCAGAAGGGACACGTAGCAAGTATTTGTCCGAACAAAGGTAAAACTAGTAAATCTCAGGTGAAGAAAGACCAATCACCTGTGAAAACTAGTTCGTCTTAGGATAAGAAAGTTCTGACACCTGAGACGACTAGCGTTAATCAAAGAATGGCAAACATTTTCACTGAAGAACTTAAAATGAATGATAAAGAAAATGCTGGGAATTTGGGTAGAAACGGGTTAGGGTTTAAAAGATCTTCAAGTTCTCAAAGATCACAACCTCTTTCAAAATTTGTGAAGTTGACGACTAGTGATGGTTCAAGGAGCTCTACTCCTGTCTCAGGAAGCTCACATGGATAATCATCAAGGCCGAAAACTCCACAACGTTTTCAGACCCCAAATCATCATTTTTCTAACCAAAGTAGTAATAATAGGAATTATAATAATTCAAATTATAACTATCCATCTAGGGTTAGATCTACATCAAACCCTAGGTCTGTCAATCCGAGACTTTCCCAAAAGTCTCCTGAGCGAAAGCCTAGTGGTAGCTCCTCCCATTCCTCAATGAATGTAGCTCCCAAAGTATCCACGTCACTCGATAAGAAAGACGGATACTTGAAGGAGTTTACATTTGTTGAAAATGGCCGACCCAAGACCGTGGTGGCTTGGGTCCCCCTTAATGACTAATTGTTTTGAATCTTTGTGCAGGAGTTGACCAGAAGAGCTATTAACTGGTGGTATGTTGATAGCGGTTGCTCCAGGCATATGACGGGGGAAAGGTAGAATCTTGTGGATTTCGTGCACAAGAAAGGAGGATATGTTAACTTCACGGGAGCGAAAGGTGGACAGATCACGTGATTAGGTAATGTCACGAATAGGAAAATTATGCTAGAGCAAGTCAACTATGTTGAGGAGCTGAAACATAATCTCATGAGTGTATCTCAGATCTGTGATAAAGGACATCCCGTTCATTTCACCAACAGAGAGGCATTGATCCTGAAACTCGGGTTTGTCATACCAGAAGAGTGGATAGTCATGAGGGCACCAAGGAAGAATGACACTTATGTGATGGACATGAGTGTCGCTGAATCTTCACAGGAGTCGACATGCTTGCTATCCAAAGCTTTTGAGAGTGACTCACAACTGTGGCATAAAAGGATGGCACACTTGCATTTCAGAAAGATGAACTTTATAGTCAAGAATGGACTAGTGCAAGGTGTACCATTGTAGAGGTTCGGGTTAGATGATACATGTGTGTCGTGTCAGAAAGGGAAATAACACAAGAAACCTCATAAGCCCAAGACTCAAAACTCCAGCCTCAACATTTGAACTTCTTCACATGGACTTGTTCGGTCCGGTGAACGCAAGGAGTATAGGTGGTAACACTACTGCCTTGTGATAACTGATGACTACTCGCGATTTTCATGGGTACTCTTCTTGGGATCAAAGGATGAGACAACTGAAATGCTGATGACATTCTTTACCCAAGTTAAGCACCAATATGGTCATGGAGTCAAGAAGATTAGAAGCGACAATGGCTTAGAGTTCAAAAACTCGGTGATGAACGTCTTTTGCCTAAGCAAAGGAATTCAACATTAGTTTAGTGCACCCTATGAGCCATGATAACGCGTAAAAAGTCACGTTTTTACCCATGTTATCTTATTTACATTAATTAAACAATTATTGTTGGTGCATCGAAACTAGAGCTATTGTCAAGGGGGAGTCTGTTGGTGCATGTTTTGTGACAACAGCTTCTAGTTTGTAATAGTTAGGTTTAGAAGTCATTTTGTTAATCGTTGTAATCGTTAACTTAAGTTTTATCTGTGTATTTTGTAGGTTCGTACGAACTTAGATGTTCGTACGAACTTGGTAGGTTCGTACGAACTTAGAAGCAGCTAAGTTCGTACGAACTTAGTTGCCTATAAATACACAAGTCCGAAAAAGTTGGTTTTGAGGAGTTTAGGAACTGGGGTTTTTCCAGCTAGGTTCGAATACTCTGTGTAACTTCGAATGTAACCTCGTTTACATTCAATAAAAGTGATATTTATACTCATTTGTAATCGTTTATGCTTATGTGAGGATTCCGCACTCATATAAACGTTATTACCCCGTAGATTCAAGCCCTAAGGGGACCTACAAGTGGTATCAGAGCCATTAAACATTTGGTTTTTGGTTCGGGGTAAAGAAACCTTAAAGAAACGAGAGAATACAAGAGATTTGGAAGTTAGATTGTTGTTTTTAGCTTCCAAAGTAGTGTATTATCACTTTGGGTGGAGTGGATTCGAATTTGCAGGTTGAAACGAACCTAGATCTGAAAATTTCAGCAGATCGTACGAACCTAGAAAGGTACGTACGAACTTACCCAGAATAGCCATATGAACTTACAGCTGTAAGTTCGTTCGAACCTACCCTTCGAACATACTAAGTTCGTACGAACCTATAAGTTCGAAAAATTTCTAACTTCGTACGAACATATATATAACCTTCCATAAGTTCGTAAAAAAAAAAAAGAAAAAAAAAAAAAAAAAAAAAAAAAACTTACCTCATATCAACGTTATTACCCCGTAGATTCAAGCCCTAAGGGGACCTACAGGTGCTCTGATACCACTTGTAGGTCCCCTTAAGGCTTGAATCTACGGGGTAATAACGTTTATATGAGTGCGGAATCCTCACATAAGCATAAACGATAACAAACGAGTATAAATATCACTTTTTTTGAATGTAAACGAGGTTACATTCGAAGTTACACAGAGTATTCGAACCTAGCTGGAAAAACCCAGTTCCTAAACTCCTCAAAACCAACTTTTTCGGACTTGTGTATTTATAGGCAACTAAGTTCGTACGAACTTAGCTGCTTCTAAGTTCGTACGAACCTACCAAGTTCGTACGAACATCTAAGTTCGTACGAACCTACAAGTTCGTACCTACTCTAAGTTCGTACGAACCTACAAAATACACAGATAAAACTTAAGTTAACGATTACAACGATTAACAAAATGACTTCTAAACCTAACTATTACAAAATAGAAGCTGTTGTCACAAAACATGCACCAACAATTATAATTTTAACCCAAATATTACAATTATTTGCTTTATTGTGTTAATTAGGTGATAAAGAAGACGGTGTTGCAAAACTCAACAAAAACGAGCGAAAAGCGAAGAAAAGGTAACAAATTCAACACAAGACGTTTCGCTCGCGATCTGATCAACCATTTGATAATTTTATGGAAATTATCATCTATCAACCTAAAATTAAAGATTAGAAGATTACGATCGCGTGGGTTCAAGAATCGCTAAAACGAACGAATTACGATCCTGCACACAAGAGCACCACCCTGCAAATACGGGCCGCACCAACCGTATACGGCTCAGATTGAACTGTATACGGCTCAACCCAACTGTATACGGTTGGATGTGAACCGTATACGGCTCAAACGAACCGTATAGGTTTGCGCGACCCGTATATGCTTAAATCTTGCATCTTGATACGGTTCGCGCAATACGGGTCAATTTTTGGAAGGTCAAATACGGTTCGTTTTGTCAAAATACGGTTCAGAGATCCTTCTATAAATACCAACCTCCTCCTTCAACCAAATCATCCTAATCCACTCAATAATACTTCCAATTAGTTGTTTCTCTCTCTAAGCTTCATCTCTCTAGATTAGGAATTAATTATTATTAGTTTAGTAATTAATGAGAGAGTGTACGTGAAGGAGAATTGTAATACGCTCGGAGTCAAGCTCTTGTAATTACAAGTTTCTTAAGAACTTGTTATAATCTACGGTTATTCCTATACTTTATCTATCTTAATCACAATGTTTAATATTATTGTTATTGTGCTAGATCTAGGACTTGCGATGATTAACGAGTAGTTACTTTGCGTGTTTGTTATGATGTAGTTAGTTAATTAATTATGGGATAATGTTACGCTATTTATTCGGAAACGTAGTGTTTTAATTATGCTTTCTATTTAAGGTTTTAAAACCTAAATATAAACATTGTCTTTCCACCAATGAACGTGATTACAACCTTGATATTAAGGCTTCGCAAACCTTAATACAATGTAATTAATTATCTGTGTTTTAGTTTAATTACAACGCTATGTAATCAACGTAGAAGTACATCGTAGATTACCATGGAAACAGTGCAAGTGAAGTACATCGTAATTACTATAGAAAATACTATGAAAGGCATCGTGAAGTACTTAAGCTATAAAATAACTATGGTCTAGATTACGACACGATGTGTTCACCGCAACAGTACATCGTCAGATTACTACGGAACCACCAATAGTACATAGTAACTACTATGGAAAATATTGTGAACCAACATCGTGTAAGTACTCAATGCAATGGAACAACTAATTAATAGTTGATTTACATCGTCAACAACCATATGACGTTTTCTAAACATGGTCTGAACTTGAATCTATGGAAATACCGACAATAGAATACATAGCAAAAAGTTTAGGGATTCCTTGGTATATTTTGGAAAGATTGTTTTAAAACATAAATGCAGCTTTTAAATGTGTTAAAATACAAACTCAGTTTATAAATCTAAAACGAAAAACTAAAGAATCAACAAGCATTCTACTTTTATTGTCTATCACACTTAGATTTTACCTAAGCTAGGAAAGCAAATTAAAACACCAAATCTTAAGGTTATATTGATTGTTATGCGGTGTAAGAACGGTCAGATAATAAAATGGGTTCACGCTACTTTATTCATTCACCTAGGAATGTTCATATTCCAAGAAGGGTAAGAATGGTCGAATAACACAACTTTAAACGTCTTATCCCATAATATAGCTAACGAAATCATAACAATCACCGCTCCTTTATTATCTGCATTTACATTTATTTTATTCGCTTTGCCTTAGTTTAATTAAAACAAAAAACTTCCCCACTTTTGATAAATCCCTCACTAGTTAGAATATATTCGCCTGAAACATCTCAGTTTCAATTCAGTTAGTTTGTTAGAATGACACCTAGATCATACTCACTACTTACTAGCCCTAGTATGTAGTTTGTAGTTTAGGCTTCCCAGCAATATAAATATAAAACTTACAATCACCCCACATTGATAGTGCTCTTCGCTCGGTCGAACGTCCGGCGACGACAACAATGCCGCGACTAAATAAACAGACCATTCGGGGGCGCATCAAATTTTTAGCGCCGCTGGCGGGGACTAAATGTACGATTCAGAGGTGTCCAAACGAACTTTCTTTCTAGTGAACCCTTAGGATAGTTATCTATAATATATAAAAAAAAATTATAATTAAAAAAAATATATTTAATATTATAATTAAAAAAAAATATATATATATATAATTATTAAAAATATAAATATAAATATATATACTGCTTGTTTTGTTTTTGTCCTTCTTTTTGTTTTGATTTTGTTCTTCTTTTTCAGTGAATGACCCGATCCTCCAGATCAGTACCGATCAATCTATTTCCTGATCCCGAATCAATCATTCGCACCATCCAACGAGAAAAATGCTCTTCTGCCCAACAATTAGCAATGGCCGAACGCATAACTCTCGCTGACAGCACCAAGCCCTCTGTTGAAGGACCGATACGTAAGTCCGTATGTATAGGATCGATAACGAGGTTATCTAAGGTATTAAGGTGCAGAATCCCTCAATACTAGTTATAGGATCTATAACGATTTGTTTCGCAAATATAGCGAGTCGTATTACTAATATGCTTCGTATTGATTATCACAGATGTTGAACGATCAATACCTAGCCTTTAGTAAGTTTAGAATGTCTCTAGAAACTCAAGAAATTCGTAATTCGTATTTTGCAAAAGTTCAACAAAAGTTTTTTTGGGATTAAACCTAATTTCATTATATAACCGTCTCGGTTCGCGGGTCATGGGCCCAGCGAACTGACTCAGTTCGCAGCCCATCTTGGCCCAGCGAACTGACTCGGTTCGCAGTCCAATCTTGTCCTGCGAAATGACTCAGTACGCAGTCAAACATTGTCAACATTTTTCAGCATTTTAATATTTTGCTCTAAAATGTTTACCAACCAATATTTTTCATGACTAATTCAAAACCAATGTACAAACTTGATTACAATTATCAAAAGTCCTATTACAAGCTAGATGTGTTGTCACAAAACATGTCTCAACAGACTCCCCCTTGACAATAGCTCTAGCGTCTTTATCTTCATATTGTCTTTGGTTTTTACTTGTAAATTTTACTGCCCGCAAATATATTCAACTTCACTAATCCTGGTCTTTTCCTTCTTCTTTTTCTTCAAAGGCCTAAACATTGGATTATTTTTAAGTGTAATAAGAAGATCATCTTCAGATTCAGAATCAGTTAATTCATCTATATTTTCATCTAGATCTATAACTCTTTCTCCATCTTCATCCTGAATGATAACTTTTGTTTTTGATGAGCTTACGAGGTGTTCATCAATACCAGCATCGAGATCTACACCTTCGTCTAACCCAACATCAGAAATAGAAGTCTAGTCATCAGGTGGAAGAAATTCACCTTCTTCTAGGTCAAAATCAATAGCTTCATCTATGTCATCAAGCATATCGCTTTCAGAATCAGATAGATCTAGCATTCTCAAACCTATAGAAGTACATACACAAATAAACATTAATATCATAAATCCTTTCATTGATTTCCCTGAATCAATCTAAGAATTTCCTTATTAATCTCTTTGTGTATTTAAAGCACATTATATAAACTTATAAATCTTTCGTTGATCATAAAATAAAATTACAATCAATCTAAGATTCCAAAAGTCTTATAATATCGGAACATTAATTAAATTTAAACATTAATGTATTGTGAACGATAATGATCACCAAACATTCAAGTTTATAATTAATTAATATCATAATTTCCATTGCATAATTAACTTGTCAATCTTAACATTCTCAAGTCTAAAATGCAAAGATTATATTGAATGTTTGACCGCCAATATCAAATCGGGACACGCCACACGACTGTCTATAAGTCGGAAGACTTTCGATCAAAACTTTACATAACCTTAATTGTATATCACTTAAAACTTATTTAAAACATATTTAACTTGTAATTATAAATCTCAAGTCGAATATATAACAAAATAATTCTAAGTTACAATGTTAAATCGTTACAATCAATCTTATTCCATACTAACTTCACCTTCATTAGCACCAATAGACTCAGTACCATCACCAGCACCAGTACCAGACTCCCCCTGAACAACAGCCTGCTGACCGGTCGTTGAAGGACTAGCCAACTCACTATCTTTCGGAGTCCCCCTGAACAACAGCATGTTGACCAGTCGTTGAAGGATCAGCCAGCTCACTATCTTTCGGAGCGGTGGGATCATCGTCTGTATCATCTCGTCTCTTCTTCGCCAGTCGTTGAAGGATCAGCCAGCTCACTATCTCTGAAGGACCGATACTTTACCCCGAGATTCCAGGAACATCATTTGACTCAAACACCACATCGTGCAGCTGATCCAAAATCACTGCCAATTTCACGGCTTACCAAATGACGATCTAAACTCTCATCTCGATAAGTTCATCTCCTTGTCAAATTCTGTCACACCCCAATAAAACCATGTCACGTTTAAGCAATGCGGAAGCAAGGGGCGTGACAGGGATCGGTTCGACAAGTAAATTGAGAGCATATGGTTATTGCAAACATAAACTTAGAATGCCATAGATAGTTTAAATTCCACGGGTACATGTTCATCGTGTTTAAAAGAATGATAGATGTTTAGCAAAACAATATGATTAACATTTTAATCATAAATCATAGTTTCAATATTATCAAAACAAATGACATCCTATTCATCGTGGTGAGCAAGGGTGCCAAAATATGCATGCATGCTCTTACGTTGCTGCTAATTCCCTGAAAAACATAGTTAAAAGGATCAACAAAATTGTTGAGTGAAATTCACAGGTTTAAGACATCATCATTTAAACCACGTTTTTAGTAAACGTTTCACACATCATTTCGTGCCATCCATGGCAAATAGTACGATGATACATAGTTTAAAACAATAAATAGTTGACTGTGATCCCCCGAAGGTTAGCTAGACCTCACGAGTTAAAGTGATGACACCTAGGCCTATAACCAAACCACGAATTTTAATTTTTTGCCTGGGACCATTAAAATATATGTTCGTCGTCCCTCGACATATAGTTGGTAGTTAGCATGACTAACAAAAATGGGAGGGATGTCATCCCAATAGTACTATTCGCATATTTGGTGGCTAACGTCATCTAGCTAATGGTTACAGTTTGTAGTCATGAGGACTTCTATGCACTTCAACTAGTTTAACATAGGTTCGTACAAGGATTCGTTGTCAGGTTTTCAATCATCGCATGGAAATAGTTTGTATGTAAACAGTACATATGTGTAACACGCTACTTACCAATCCAAGATTTACCAAAAGCTCCCAAAATTAATAATAACGTTTAACCGCGCATGATACGAGATACATATATAAACCATCAAAAGACATGTTCTTGTACCCACTTTTTACATATAAAATCTAGAATAAGTTCTTCGGGGAAAACATCAACCCAAAATATGATAAACTAAACAAGTTAACCACCCATAAATCATAAACTACCATGTACCAAAAGATGACTATCCTTGCTTCTAACTCGAACACACAACGGTCAACAACTTTCTCTTTACCCTTATCCTCTTTTTCCTGAAATTTTCACCACTAAAAGGATAAGCTACAAAGCTTAGTGAGTTCAAATGGATATCATGTTCCTCATGTCTCATATAAGTACACATACAAGGGTATTCAAGAAACACAAGGATCAATTTATAACGGATATACAATTAAGGCATAGCTCACAAGGAAGAAACAATAACAATTAACTTTTAATGGCTTCTCAATCACATAACACATCAAACAAGCACAATCGATTACTCAAGATATTTGATAACGCGTAAAAAGTCACGTTTTTACTCACGTTATCTTACCCATATTAATCAAATAATTAAAATTTCTATCCAAATATTATATTTATTTGTTTTATTGTGTTAATTAGGAAATTACGAAGACGATGCTGCAAAATTACCAAAAATGGGCGAAAAACGAGTAAAATGGAGCCAAGTCAAGACAAGGCGATCCGCTCGCGTTCAAATCATCTTTTTGATAATTTTATGGAAACTAATTGATCAAGCTTAATTTAAAGATAATTTGATTACGATCGTGTGGATATAAGGATCGCTAAAAACGGACGAGAAACGAAGAACTTATGACGAAAACAAGCCCGAACAAATTACGATCCCGCACACAAGATCACGACCTTGCGAATACGGGCCGCGCCAACCGTATACGGCTCAGTTTGAAACATATACGGCTCAAACCAACCGTATACGGTTGGGATTGAACCGTATACAGTTCAAACGAACCGTATCATGGCTCGCGCGACCCGTATATGCTTAAATCTTGCATCTTGATACGGTTCGCGCAATACGGGTCAATTTTGTGAAGGTCAAATACGGTTCGGGAACATGTCTATAAATACCAACCTCCTCATCCAACATTCCACACATCTCACACTTCAATTTACTTCCATTTCTCTTTGTTTCTTCCCTCTCTCTCTACTGTCTCTCTCTAGATTAATCTAATTAATTTAGGGAGATATAAGTAAGAGATTAGGGATTTAATTATGTATTAGTTAGTAGTTTAGTAGCTAGCTTAGTGTTATTCTGCTCGCAATATTTACGGGTAATATTTATCCTTTTCTTTTATTAATTCATCATAATGTTCTTGTTGATGTTTGTGATTTATTGTCACACCCCGATAAAATCGTTTAACGAGTAATAGGTGCGGAAGCTCGGGGGCGTGACGAGTACGATCAATAAGCGTATGATTATCGCAAACATATACTTAGAATGCCATAAATAGTTTAAATAACACGGTTACATGTTCATCGTGTTTACAAAACAATAGATGTTTAGCAAATCAATATGATTAACATTTTAATCACCAATCATAATTTCAATATTTATCAAAAGGATGGCATCCTATTCATCGTGGTGAGCAAGGGTCCCAAAAGTATGCATGCATGATCTTACATCGCCGCTAATTCCCTGAGAAACATAGTTAAAAGGATCAACAAAATTGTTGAGTGAAATTCACAGGTTTAAGATATCGTCAATCAAACCAAAAATTTAGTAAACGTCTCACAAGTTGTTTGTGCCATCCATGGCAAATAGTACGATGATATACAGTTTAAAACAATAAATAGCTGACTGTGATCCCCCGAAGGTTAGCTAGACCTCTCGAGTTAAAGTGATGACACCTAGGCCTATAACCAAACCACGACTTTAAATGTTTGTGCCTGGGACAATAGAATATACGCTCCTCGTCTCGACATACAGTCGGTAGTTAGCATGACTAACAAAAGTGGGAGGGATGTCATCCCAATAGTACTATTCGCATATTCGGTGGCTAGCGTCATCTAGCTAATGGTTACAGTTTGTAGTCATGAGGACTTCTATGCACTACAACTAGTTTAACATAGGTTGCACAAGGATTCGTTGTCAGGTTTTTAATCATCGCATGAAAACAGTTTGTATGTAAACAGTACATATGTTTTTCACCCCAAGTTTATAAAGCAGTAAAAAGCAGTAAAATAGGGGCTGTGAACTCACCTTGTGAGCTTATGTAAGTGCTAGCAAGTACTAAGTGTGTTTGCCCGAAAAGCCTCCTAGCGCCCTAAACGCATGAGGTCGTTTGTGTAAGTAGATAGCTAATCGCATATCTATATTTTTTAATAGTAGGTGGCTACCCGCACACCTAGGTTGATATAAGTAGATAGCTACCCGCATATCTATGCCAGTTGTTCACTCAATCAGTAATGTGGGAAATGTGTTTCGTTTTCGAAAAGCATACGATCCATTGGTGATAGTTTTGTATATATATATGTATGTTTCTTGAAAATATCGTTGTTTTTGTCGATCAAAGTGTGGGTTAAGTATTCCTACTTTCATACTAAGTTTGGTTTGTAAGACTCGTTTCCTGGAATTCAAATCGGTTTCGTTATTGATTTTCCCTCCAAAAATGTTCCGAAAATGTCGCGAGTAAAACGAAAGTTTTCTTAGATTAAAATCAGAAATAGGTCTTACCCGTCCGGGTGAAGCTCACCCGTCCGGGTAAGCTCACGCGTCTGGGTTAGATATTGTTCGTCCGTGTAATTTCGAACAGAAAGTCAGGTCTGGAGATTCACCCGTCCGGGTGAAGGTTCACCCGTCCGGGTAAGGCCAAAATTTGGCTTCACGCGTCCGCGTGAAGGCCAAATCCGGCCAGACCCTGTTTTTTCACAAAATGACTTCAAACACGACTTTTAACCTTTGAAACCCATTTTTTTGGCATTTTAACCATATGTAATATGTTCCTAATCCCAAATGTGACATTTTTAACAAGATTCCACAACATCTCTTAATACATAACAATCACAAATCAAACATGTTAGTCACTTTTCTTATTGAAATCTTGTTCTTGATCAATTTAAGCACATTTCTAATTGTTTTAACATACATTTAGTTGGTTTAAACATAAGAGTGAACACCTAACATCAATACACTTAAATATGTAGGAAATGACAAGATCAAAAGGAGGAGTTTCCTTACAATGGTGTTAGGATGAAATGGAAAGAAGAGAAGAGTAAGAACTTGAAACTTCAACCCAAAAGCTCTTTTTAAATGCCTAAATGTGCTAGTTTCCTTTAGATGTTTGATGTAAGACTTAAATGATGGTGAGAAATGATGAAGAAAGGTGGTGGTTTATGGTGGTTCCATGGTGGTTTGTGGTGGTTCCATGGTGGTTTGTGATGGTGGGGTGGTGGTTGATCTTCAAAGAGGTATGAAGAAGGTGGTGAAAGAGAGGGAAATTGAGAGAGAAAAGTGTGCATATTTTTAAAGTGAAGTGTGTGTGTTGTACGTATCTTGTGTTACTCCTTTCCTTATTGAGAAGCAAGGGAAGCAAGGCAAGTGGAAGTACTTGATGGGAGGTGCTTAGTCCCATCAAGCAAGTTGCAAGGAGGAGGAAGCAAGCTAGTAGAGAGGAGAAAAGGAGAGGTGCAAAAGGAAGCTACGTCGACAAGGAGAAAGGAAAGAAAATCTGCATTTCCTAACTTTTGACATGCTTGTTAACTAGCTTGATTTAATTTAAGCAAGAAGGCAAGGAGGAGGAAGTTAAGTGACATGCTTGCTAGGTAGCTTGGAATTAATTTAAGCTAGCTATCTAGTTGCTTGATTTAGTTTGAGCTATGTTCTAGGAAGCTTGGAATTAATTTGACATGCTTGAGCTACTTGGTTTCAAGTTTGGTGTTTAGGTGTTAGCAAGCATCATTAGGGAGGTTAACGTAGGTTGCGATATGGTTAGTAAAATTCTAATTCATTTGTAAGAGTTTGTGTTTCGTTTAGGGAATCTCGTGTTACCGTTCTTCGTTGGTTTAACTTTAATCGTCTAAGCTTGATTCGTAAGTCTCATGAGATAAACAGCTTCAAGCCTTAACGTAAGAGTATAGGTAAATAACTACTATTAAATAGCTTTACGTTATTTAGGAAATGCTTATCACCAACGTTCGTGTTTATCGGAATCATCGGATCTATTTTGAAATTCTCAAAATCATATAACGAGATGCATCAAGCATCATAGTAGTGTGCACCAAAACGTGCAAATGTGGGCTTGTGCTAGACTTATCTTGGTTAAATCAAGTTTGATTTCATTAAATATGGAATTAGCGTAAGAATGCATGATTTTAAAGTGTACGGAAAGTACCGATCTTCGAGGGTTGTCACAAATAATAATAACAAGTTAATATCATATATTTACGAGTCTAAACAATTTATACAAGTTTGACAATAAATACACTAGTCCTATTACAAGCTAGATCTGTTGTCACAATAATATGTCCCAACAGACTCCCCCTTGACAATAGCTCTAGCGTCGTTATCTTCAACTTTGTCCTTGGTCTTCACTTGTAAATTCTACTGCCCATATGAATCTTCATTCTAACACAAGTCTTCACCATTAATTGATAATCTCTTGCAAGATCACCCCATGCTTCAGTCGTCAGGATCCTATTTTCGTTTAACTTCAATAGGTCCTTCTTCGACAGATTCATCAGGTGTCGATGGTCATAGACTGTCAGAATTACTCTTTCTCCTCCTTCAACTTCATCATCAGCTTCAACCATGACAGCTTCACCAGTCTCAGAATCCACGTGCCAATTCAGAAGATTTCCTAGAATATTCTGTGGCATAGGTTTTAGTGGTATCTGCTGTATGCACTTGACAGCTGGATAAGTTTTCTTCCTTAATCTTCGGCCAGTTTTCTGACTTCGTTCCTTTAATTTGATCGTCTTTCCGACTCTTGGCTTAATCTTCTCAAACTTCATTGATCTACCCTCAGTCCGAATGATTCTCTCAACATACGTTGCGTAGGGATCATTACTGGGATTTATCAGTTCTAAGCGTGCCAAGTCTCGAACTTCAAATCGAGGAAGCGAACTGAATACTTTAAGCTTCTTATCGAAATATTGAACTCCGTCAAATCTTTTGATAGCGAAAAGTTTCAAGTCAGAATCAAAATACCAGCCGATGATCCCCTTCCTTGGAGCTTTCTTTCCAGTTATATCTACTTCAGACATCCCAACCTTTTGCTTTCTCCTTTTCAGAGGTCTAAACATGGGATTATTTCTGAGTTTCTCTGGAAGGTCATCTTCTGATTCAGAACTGGTTGAGTCATCTAGACTTTCATCTAACTCAACAACCCTTTCTCCATCTTCTTCCTTGATGACCACTTTAGTTTTAGATGGGCTTACAATGTGTTCAACAACATCAGCGTCAAGATCTACACATTCGTCTGCCCCATCATTAACAATGAAAGTCCAATCTTCAGGAGGTACAAACTCTCCTTCTTCAAGGTCAAAGTCAATGTCCTCATCTAATTCATCTGGCATGTCGCCTTCAGAATCTGATAAGTTCAACATTTCATGACCTATAGAAATACATACACAAATAGATTAATATCATAAGTTCTTTCATTGATTTCCCTGAATCAATCTAAGATTTTTCTTATTAATCCCTTTGTGTATTTGAAATATATTATATATATATACTTATTCAAATCTTTCATCGATTATGATAATCGATCTAAAATTTGAATAAGTCTTATAATATGCGAACATTCATAATTATAACATTTTAAACATTAATGTTTTTATACATTCAAGTTCAAACATCTTAATTACAGAATTATATTACAAAATAATTCAAAGTTACAATGTATTAATAATTACAATCAGTCTATATTAATACAAGTGTCACCTTCTTCAGCTCTTTCCTTATCAGCACCAGCTCCACTACCACTTGCTTCAGCAGACTCCCCCTGAAATGTAGTCTGCTGACCAGTCGTTGAAGGACCGGCCATCTCACTATCTTTTCCAGCTGCGGGATCATCGTCTTCATCATTCTTATTCTTCTTCGCCAGCTCATCTTCCTTGCAGGACTCTTGATATATCAATACCTCCCCTTGAGATGGCTTGTCCTTCAGAAGGCTGATGACCAGGCGATCAAGTCTATCAATTTGCCTCTGCTTGTCAGCTACATCATCTATCAGATTGTTATTCGTCTTGATGAGCAGTGAATAGGCATCATTCTGATTAGTCATGTTATCAGACATAGACAGCATTTGAGAAATCAAGAATTTGACGGTTTCTTCCAACTCTCGAACTCTGGACTCTAAGCTATTAATATGATCAGAATCAGTCGCAGAGGAGGTGGATGGAGCAGCAGTAGTGGTGGTTGGTGGCGTGGGAGCGTGCGGTTGCATTTTCTTCGCTATCTCGGTAGCAACATCGGTTAATAGACGCGCTGCGACCCTGCTAGATTTGGTGGTTGGGTGCGAAGACGGGCGAACCAAAGCAGCAATCATTTCAGCCTCTAAGGGCGTAGAACTGGATTGTAGATGAGCTGCAGAGGTTGAAGCTGTTTGTCTGAGCAGTTTGCGAGGTCGAGTAATGAGCACCTCCTCCTCTTCTTCTTCATCCTCATCTTCATCAACCAAAACAAAATCGGGATCTTGGTCCATGGCTTTCCTCTTTAACTTCAATGCCGGATCCATAATCAATTTTGATCCTTGACGAATCATCCCTTCAGGGATACCGGAGACAAACCCTGGTGGTCCAGTCTCATCATCATCATCATCAGCATCAGACCCAGATTCAGAAGCAGAAGCAGCTTCTCCATCACTGCCCGATGGCCCAACAGCATCTGGTGCCTCAGTGGTGGGTTCTGCAACCCTTGGTGCTTCAGCAACATACTGATCCACATCTTGCATGATGGGATCATTGGCATCATCAATATCAGCCAGTACTTGTTGCACCACTTCGGCTGCAACATCAGCATTAACTTGTGGCTCTTGCTGATTTGCCTGATTTAGAACCTCCTCGATCAGTTCTTGTGGCTCAGGAGCACCCTCTGCCACATCAACATCCAGCCAACCATGATTTGGTGGCGTCACATAATCTGGATTAAGCAAAAACCCAAACAACTCTGTCAGCTGTGGTTGCATCTCGAATCTGCGAGAGGTTTGCATAAACATCGCATTATATGCCCGTAACCCAATGGTATCAACCTTCAGATCCGCTTGAAAAGCCGGCAGATCAGGGATAGAGGCCCTAATAATCAGCATGCAAAATCGAGGATAAATCATAAACTGCGATCTAACTCCCCCCAAAATTTGGCGTACAATCTCCCCAAAGATGTAATCTGAAAAGCTGTATGGTTTGTTATAAACCAGTGACAGTAAAGCAGATAGGAGAGAAGAGCTCAACTCATCGTATCCTCCCTTCTTCGGTCCAAAGATAGTTACAAGGACATGCCATAAGAACCTCCACTCACCAAAAACGAGCGCCTTCAAGAACTGACGCCCTCTCTTGGGTCCAACATACCCCATACGTGTCAGTGCACCCTCAATAAAGTCCGAAGAGAACTTAGTAGGTCCATCTTCCTGCTCTACAGTGCCCAACTGTAGGATGTTCCGAAGATCGGATGCAGAAAAGGTAACTGGAAGATCATTAATCCTCGTTCGAATGACCGGAGGATTCACCGATGTATCATATACAATATTTGCCCAGAACTGGGTTAGTATATCTCGTGATAGGGCCGGTGACTCGGTGATAGCATATCGAATCCTCGATCGTGCAAGATAAGAAAGAACCCGAGTCAATCTAGATGCACCACGGGCATCTACGTCTAAATCGACCAGAACATTATGATGTCCAACGAATTGTCGAGCCATACCTGTAATATCAAAGATCACACAAATGTGAGACAATTAGTTTAACAAATATTGAGAGACTTATATAATCTACGAACTACAATTGAACTATTAAGTTAAGAAACTTAATTAACAATTATAGTCGTTCATTATATATAAATTCAATAAATCTAATGTTCGAATGTTCGTTTAAAGGTAATACAGCTTATTACTCAAAGTCGTAAGCCTTATAACCATTTAAAGTGTACAATTTTACGTGTTTTCATTTAAGTCTACACGTCTAATTGTTAACTAATTTATAACTCTTAATTAATAAAAATCTAGAGTTCGTAAATTAAATTAAATTACAAATTAAAAAGAATTTCAACTCGCAAGCAGTTCAACTCGCAGGTCAACATAAGTCAACTTGCAAGTTCAACTCGCAGGTCAACCAAAGTCAACTCGCAAGTTCAACTCGCAAGTTCAATAAGTCAACTCGCAAGTTTCAACTCGCAAGTTTCAACTCGCTGGTCAACAAGTCAACTCGCCAGTTTCAACTCGCTGGTCAACAAGTCAACTCGCAAGTTTCAACTCGCAAGTTTCAACTCGCTGGTCAACAAGTCAACTCGCAAGTTTCAACTCGCTGGTCAACTTGCAGAGTGGACTCGCAGGAGTGGGGCTGCGAGTTGAGTCTGGATCTCAACTCGCAGCAAGAACTGTCAAGATGACATCATTTAATTTTTCAATTTTAGCAAATTTTAGCATGATCAGCCGATTGCATCCTGTTTAATATGCTTCGATTAACATAAACCCTAAGGTTTCTTGTCCATTTAAGCACTGTTAAGGATTTTAGTAATTTAAAAATCAAAAACCCTCATTTTAATAAAAATGTCGATTGTGGATTAAATACGCGGTGGAATTAGATGATTTATACCTCAATAGATTCGCAAGCTAAAAGTGAATAAAGTGTATGAGGTCAAAGATTCAATATCCAACCGAAATTTCGAAAATGAGATGGAAATAGTGTTTCGGCTCGCAATGTGTGTGGGTTCGCAAGATCAAGTGGACTCGCAGTGTGTGTAACATTTGAACCCGCAGCCCCCTTTTTGATACATTTGAACTCGGCTCGCAGAACTCAACTCGCAGAGTTGAGTTCAACTCGCAGCCCTGTTCTGGATTCGCAAAAAAAGGTCTAAAAAATACATTTTAATTATAAAAACGTAATTTTTAAGTTCCTAAAAATAAACAAGTCTAAAATACACGTATCTTTCACTTGTTTTTCTCATGGAATAGTGCACAAGTCTAAAATAAAATATTTTTCACTTGTCTTTCTTGAAAAATGCGCACAAGTCTAAAATCAGAGGATCTTTCACTTGTGATGCAATTATACGAATAGCAGAAACATAAGAAAAATAAAAATAAAAATAAAATAAAATAAAGAGAAATAAGATAAAATGAAATAAATAAAAGTTCAATGATTCATAATAAACATTTGTATCAAGTACCCTTGTATTAATGAAACACTTTGACTAAAATAAAATTACAATAAAATAAAGTAAAATAAAATATCCTAATCGAGGGCACTAAGAAATTTATCGACAGTGGGATCATATCAGAAGGAAACAGCTGAACCAAATGATGAGTACAAAGTCTAAGAAGATTGTTAGTATGCATACCTTATGAAATTCACAATAAGTTACATAAGAACTCACAACTTAGCCATTTATCAACTTACATTTATAAGAGTATAACTTGGTTACCTATTTCCACAAAATATAATATTCATGTCAAAATGAAGTGATTTAAATATCATAGACAGTTCAAGATGATTACTGGTATTATAATCCATATTAACAAAGTCTATACTGATTTCCGAGCAAACCTTTTATTGTTTGTATGTGTATTACCAAATGTGATTCAAAAATGACATACTGAGAAATTTAGTAAAACACATAACACTGTATCTTTCACTTTGCAAGATAGAGGTCACTAAATGATGTTCTTTTCGAAACATATGACATACCCTTGAGTAAATGTGACAAATATCAAACTCGTTTTGTAGATACTAGTGGTTCTAGTTCTGTACTTAGTACAACAGAAGATCCCTTAGTATAGACAAACCAAGCTTGAAACTATTGGCAAAACTAAAGGAGTCAGGTCTGTACTTAGTACAATAGAGACACCAGTAATTTCACTAACAGCCATAATTCTTATTATTTGTCTTGACATATTTTCATAGATTCTTGATAACAGTGTATGGTCAGACTATCTTTCATCAATTAAGACTTATGTCATACGTCATATAGTAAATCACACGAGATAACACACAGAAGATTTATAGCTTATTATATGCTCAGAAATCAAAGCAGACATTGCCTACCAGTACATCATATAATGAAGCTATCTAGATCTAAAGTTTTTCAAGTAGATTATATCGTGTGGAGAGAGGAGTATACTAAAATAAAGATAAGTGAAGGCCTGGTTTTAAAGATGTAAAGTTCATGTAACAAATTTGAATCTACTAACACATCTAACTTAAGACTTTTACCTACATTTATTAAGCCGATTCCTCTAATTTACTATCATTTCCCAGTTGATAAAGACTTAACCTTTATCGGAGGCGATTCCCCAACGGTAACAAGCAAATGAATGCCATACGCCTAACCCCTTTTCTCCTTTTTTTTTATTTTTAAAAATGGCATAAACTAATAAATAAGACCAGCTAATTATTACAAAATAACTCTATGGAAGACTAATCCTCTGGATTTCTCATTCCATTTAGTTGCACCAATTTCTCGAATCGAGCTCTGTCGAACGCTTTGGTGTATAAGTCTGCTAAATTATCCACAGATGGAACCTTAGCTAACTTTATCAGGTTTTTCTCAGCACAGTCTCTAATAAAGTGATGTCGAATATCAATATGTTTAGTTTTACTGTGCTTGACTGGATTATTGGTTATTGAGATCGTTGATTCATTATCAATCATCATAGGCGTATTTGTTATATTCAGCCCATAATCAAGCAATTGCTGTTGTATCCACAGAACTTGGGAACAACAGCTGCCAGCTGCAACATACTCAGCTTCACATGTTGAAATGGCTACTGAGGTTTGCTTCTTGCATTGCCAAGAGACCAGTCTACCTCCTAGGAATTGACATCCACCGGTTGTAGACTTTCTATTCTGATTGCATCCTCCGTAATCAGAATCAGTGTAAGCCACAAAATCTAAGTCTCCATCAGTCGGATACCAAAGTCCCAGCTTCGGTTTCCCTTTGAGGTAACGAAGAATCCGTTTTACTGCTTGCATGTGAGATTCTTTAGGAGTAGCTTGATATCTTGCGCAGACACATACTGCAAACATTATATCAGGCCTTGATGCTGTAAGATACATTAGTGATCCAATCATGGCCCTGTAAAGAGTAGGATCCACGTCTCTATCACTCGATGTATCTGGACCAATACCATGGGCTTCCGGAATAGGAGTATGAAAAATTCTTGATTCTTCCATCTTGAATCGTTCTAGAAGCTCATTAGTATACTTAGTCTGATGAATGAAATATCCATCTTTCTTTTGATCGACTTGCAATCCTAAGAAAAATGTCAATTCACCCATTGCTGACATCTCAAACTTGTTCTTCATAACCTTTTCAAATTCACTACACATCCTTTCGTCAGATGACCCAAAGATGATATCGTCAACATATACTTGAACAAGTAGAAAGTCTCTTCTTTTCCATTTCACAAAGAGTGTACTGTCAATTCTTCCTCTTGTGAATCCATTCTCAAGAAGATAAGTGGACAGTGTCTCATACCACGCTCTCGGAGCTTGATGTAATCCATATAGAGCCTTATCGAGACGATATACTCTATCTGGATACTTTGGATCAGTAAATCCCGGTGGTTGAGAAACATACACCGTTTCTTTGACTTTGCCATACAAGAAGGCACTTTTAACATCCAGCTGAAATACTTTTATTTTCTTTGAGGCTGCAAATGCTAAAAATAACCTAATTGCTTCAAGCCTAGCCACAGGCGCAAACACTTCATTGTAATCAATCCCCTCTTGTTGATTAAAACCTTGGACAACTAGACGAGCTTTATTGCGAATTACGATTCCTCGATCGTCTTTCTTGCACTTAAATACCCATCTAGTTCCAATTGGATATTCTCCAGCAGGTAGGTCAACCAACTCCCAAACTTGCAATTTTGTGAACTGAGACAGTTCTTCCTGCATTGCCTCGACCCACGAATTTTCCTTCAAAGCTATCTGAACATTCTTAGGTTCAATTTGTGAGATAAAGCATGAATATAGACATAGATTTGAAATCCCTGTCTCGTTCATTTCAGCATACAAGCTTGAATGAGTGGATGTACTAGCTTTAGATTGATTTCGAGTCAGAACAGGAGAATTTGGATCACCGATGATATTATCAATTGGATGAATCCTATTAATTCTTGTTGAAGTAACAGGTTCAACTGGAATATCATCCTGTAAGTTGGCACCAATTTCCTCCAAAGGTGGTATACCTTCATTAGTAGTTGATATCCTTAATTGTCTCAGAGGAGTAAGAACATCATCCATAATCCTTTGAGAAGCAATTTCAGGATCTTCACTCTCTAGAGGTATATCATCTTGAGGTAGTTGTGACTCGATAGGGGGGACATCATCAGTATCGACAATATTCCTAGCATCAGACGTTTGAGCACTCGATGTTGGAGAAGGAGTGGGATCCTCATCTCCCGACAATAAATGCTCAGGAATGTCTGAGTTACTGACATAGTCACTGATAGGGACTTTAAATGACTTGAAAAGATCTGAATAGTCAAACTGCCAATCCAATCCCTTATGTGAGTCATGTGTATAGCTCGTAACTTCGATGTTATAAACTATTTCAACACGTCCCGAATTTTTATTGAAGGCCCTTTTGTTTGGTGAGTTAGGCATGTAACCTAGGAAGTATCCTTCGTCAGCCTTTTCACCAAATTTAGGTTGATGACTCGTTTTCAACAACGTACATGAAACTCCAAAGGGTTCAAACCCTTTTAAGTTCGGTTTCTTTTTGTTCAAAAGCTCATAACATGTCTTGTTCTGCTTTTTAACCGTAAGAACCCGATTGAGAACATGACATGCTGTATTCACTGCTTCTGCCCAAAATATGACCGGAAGCCTTGAATCTGCAAGCATTGTTCTCGCTGCTTCAATTAGAGTTCTATTCTTCCTTTCAGCAACACCATTTTGTTGAGGTTCATATGGTGCACTGAATTGATGTTGAATGCCTTTGCTTAAGCAATATACATTCAATGTAGAATTTTTGAACTCGGTCCCATTGTCACTACGAATTCTCTTAACTCTTTTTCTATAGATGTTCTCTATTAGATCTAGAAACTCCATAAGAATGCCCGGAGTTTCATCCTTAGATCCCAAAAAGAATACCCAAGAGAATCTAGAGAAATCGTCTGTGACAACCAGACAGTACCATTTGCCACCTATGCTTCTCTTGCTTATTGGGCCAAAGAGATCCATATGTAGCAACTCAAAAGGCGAGGAAATAGAGTTCACATTTTTAGACTTGTGTGGTTTCTTATGCTGTTTTCCTTTCAAGCAGGATATACACTTGTCTTCAAATGCAAAACTCTTCGGTGGTACACCCAGAACTAACCCATGTTTGGTTATATAGTTCATTTTTCGAAAGTTTAAGTGTGCCATTTTCCTATGCCATAGGAGAGAGTCTGATTCTGAAGCCTTGGATAACAGACAAGTAGACACCATTGAAGTAATAGGAGCATTCATGTTGATAGCATAAATGTCCTTCTTCCTTGGAGCTTTCATCAGTATCCATTTATCGGGAATGATAAAACCCGGCTTCAGGATCAAGGCCTCTTTCTCAGTGAAGAGAACAGGATGACCTTTATCACAGACTTGGGAAACACTCACTAGGTTGTGCGTTAGTTCTTCAACATAATTCACATCCTCTAGAGTCAAAGTTCCATTAGAAACAGTTCCTTTCCCAGTAATTACTCCTCCTTTATCACCGGCGAAGTGCACTCCTTGTCTCAGTCCACCTCTGAAGTCTGTCAGTAGACTTCTGGTTCCTGTCATGTGCCTAGAGCATCCACTGTCAACATACCACCAATTATCATTGTTCCCAGTCTGCTCCTGCACATACAAGTTGTAAACAATCAGTTATCAAGAGGGACCCAAGCCATTACGGTCTTGGTTCGTCCCTTATCATCGACAAACTGTAGCTCTTTAAAGTAACCATCCTTCCCATTAGGAGCTTTGGTCACTTTTGAAGGAGCATCAGCTTGCTGATGACTAGTGGTCCTGGGTCTATGAGTTGATTGATTTCCAACCCTCCCCGAAATATAACCCTGGGATTTTTGCCCTTGGCTACGATTATCATAGGACCCTTGGTAAACTCCTTGTGTGCGAGATGTAGAACCAATCTCAAAATGACTTTGGTTCCTTCTCGGAGTCATAAACCTCGACGGCACCTGATCCTTAGCAGAGTTTTCATGCCGTTTAGGTTTTGGTGGCGAGACACTGTGAGACGCATCTCTTTTCAGAGCAGTCACAGGTTTAATACCAATACCAGGTCTGGTACCTAACCTGTCTGTGCTAGAGATATTTTTAGACTTATCACTGGCCTCGCGCTTAGGAGCAGCTTCATTCTTCTTATTGGGACAACAAGAAGAGACATGTCCTCGTTGATGACATTTGAAGCATGACATCTGCTTTCGTGACTTAGCAGTCTTAGCAGACTCCTTCTTTATCTGATCAAAAGACACTGAAGGTAACTCCTTATGTTTCTTAATGACTTCATTATTTCCATCAGTACTTCCAATCATCCCACTTGATACGAATTGTACTTTAGTGAGAGATTTGACTGTACTCTTGGTTAAAGATGAATCATTGACAGTTTCCTTTTGGATCTCAGATGCAATAGACTGTTGATGTTCCAAATCCTCAGTCTCAGGATTAACGTCTGTCATTTCTAAGTCAACAGAAGTGGAAGCAGTGTAATTGGCATTAAAAGGCGGAGGGACATCTGAGTATCCTAGGCCAGTAACATCCTTTACACTACGTTGAGAGCCAATGATTCTATTTAAGGTCAAAGAAGAAGTTCTATAACCTTCAAATTTTCTATTCAGCTCTACCAGTTTCATATTTGACTCTGATAATTCCTTATCCCTAATAGCTATATTTCTATTAAGCTCATTAAGGTTTAGATATAACCCGTCTATTTTAATACATTGTTCATTTATAATGTCAGTCAGACTGGTCTTATCTAGAGTATCACTCTTAATCTTCTCGTTCAGTGCTAATTTATCTTCACCTAACCGACGAACATCAGACTTAGCTAAGTCTAATTCTGAGGTCAAGGTTTTGTTAGATTCTGCAAAGACACTAACCTGTGTTTGAAGATCAGTAACTAAATAGCATACATCGGTGAGAGTAAGGAGATCTAAACATACCTTTTTCTTTTCGGATTGAATATCAGCCATATATGCCACAAAATCATTGGGACTCATTTCTTCTGTCGAGTTGATGTAGAGAACATCTTCCTCAATCCCCTTAACTTCAGTGTGTGGCACATTAGCTTGAAGTTCTTCAGTAGTTGGCATGTAGGAAGTGGATTCAATTTGTTTCTCTTGATCGTCAATCTCAGCCATGAGAGCTTGCTCTGATGGTGTAGACCAATCATAAGATCCGTCTATTTGCTGAACCACTAAGACTTTGGAAGTTAGATTACTTCCCGAATCTTGTTTTGAAGTTCCAGCATCAACCTTTGGTCTTTGGCATTCCCTGGCAAAGTGTCCGTAACCTTGACAGTTATAACACTTGACCTTGGACTTGTCAAAACCTGGTCGATTTCCAACCACTCTCTTACCCGTACGCTTTAGGAAATTCTTTACTCTCCTTGACACCATAGCCAGTTGCCACTGGAGGTCCATTTCCTCTAAGTCGTCAGGATCAACCTGATCATAATCTTCATCAAATTGTGCTGGATCGTTTATCTTCCCTTGAATATAGTTTTCATAAGAAGCAACAAACGATGCCAACACAGAAAGTTGTTGTTCGGCTGATTTCACACTCATCGGCATCTTATGATGCCCTTGAGTGGATTTATCTGAGGTGGTGTTCCTGTTTCGTTTATCACCTTTATCCGAAGCAATGAAACAGAGATCCTCAGTCAATTTTTCTCCAATCTCATCAATTTCACCTGCAAACAAAGCCGTGGTCAAATTGGATGAGGAGTTAGAGATACTGGTCTTTCCATGGTACAGACCAGGATTCTGTAGATGATCAGAATCCGTATCTCTCGTTTTCTTAGAGAAGTCATAACCCCTTAGTTTATCAATCGCTTTCTCTAGGGTCATGGTTGCATATCTTTCATCATTATCTTTCAGCATGATACCGTACATCTCCCATTTACAAGGTAAACCCTCAATAAACTTGTCGGTTTTCTCCTTGTCATTATAAAAGATAGCATGGTCGTCAAGCTCACTTAATAGATGATAGAAACGGGTGGTGTAAGCCTCAAGATCTTCTTCTCTAAAAGCCTTAAATACCATAAACTGCTTTTTTAGAAGATTACATTTACCAGCTTTCACCTGAGGGCTCCCCTCACATCTCTTTTCTAGAGCGTCCCACAGCTCTTTAGCTGTGTGAAAGGACTTCAACTGATGGTTGATCTCCTTAGGAAGGCTCATCTTAATTGAAGAATGTGCTTTATTATCGATGGTGAATTCTTTCTTCTGATGGTCATTCATTCGATCATAAGTCACAATCATTGTTGCGTTCCCTACCTCAGCTGTAGGTGCAACATATCCGTTTTTAATACACAACCAAATAGTGATGTCGTGGAATCTACAGTAACTTTCAAATCTGTCTTTCCACCCATAATAGTCCTCAAGTCTAAGTAGCTTCGGTGGAACATTAGATTTTCCAACCTCGTGTTCCATCTCGATCATTCGGCTTAAATCAGACATTTTAAAGTGAAAAATTAGGTTATATTGCGAATTTAATAATCTCAACTCGCAACAAAAAAAATGTCAACTCGCAGAAAATCTCAGCTCGCAGAAACTCAGTTCGCTATGGAACTCGGTTCGCAGCTGATTCTCAACTCGCAGAAAACTCAGTTCGCAATGGAACTCGGTTCGCAGCTGATTCTCAACTCGCAGAAAACTCAGTTCGCAATGGAACTCGGTTCGCAGCTGATTCTCAACTCGCAGAAAACTCAGTTCGCAATGGAACTCGGTTCGCAGCTGATTCTCAACTCGCAGAAAACTCAGTTCGCAATGGAACTCGGTTCGCAGAAATCTCAACTCGCAGAAACCCTAATCTCAACTCGCAGATAACAGTAACCCTAATCTCAACTCGCAAAACGGCGCCTCGAAATCTAGGAACTGAAACTTTTTGGTATTTTACGAATAAATCCGTAGATTTCGTTCGAAAAACGACCCTAAAGATGTTATATAACCAAAAACCTTGTAACCACAACGTTTCTAAGCCCGAAAGCTCTGATACCAATTGTAAGTCTCTAGATCTTGGTTAGCGATAACGGATTATCTTTTAGGTATTGAGGTGCGGAATCCCTCAATACTTAAGGTTTATTGCTTATATAACTTTGCAATTAATTAACAAGCTTCGTTTTGATATTAACTAGTGTTAAACAATCAAAACCGAGCCTATTCAATAAATGCTTTTATATCTGCACAGATTTCGAGGAGAGAAGACTTAAAATATTTGGTGTGTGTATATTTTGGCACGGATTTCTAGGTCTCTTATAATAATGAGCAGCATTAAAATATTTATATCTGGTTCAACTCGCAGGCCATGGGCTTTGCGAGTTGACTCAACTCGCAGCCCATGGGCCTGCGAGTCCAGATGATTGCGAGCCCAGATCTCAACTCGCAGGTAAGACCTGCGAGTCCAGATATCAGCGAGCCCAGATCTCAACTCGCAGCTGAGAGCTGCGAGTCCAGATGGTTGCGAGATGAGATCTCAACTCGCAGGTCAAACCTGCGAGTTGACTTCTCAATTCGCGAATTTTGACTTTAACTTGAAATCGATACTTGTTCAATAACATTTAACAACAAATAATAATAACAAGTTAATATCATATATTTACGAGTCTAAACAATTTATACAAGTTTGACAATAAATACACTAGTCCTATTACAAGCTAGATCTGTTGTCACAATAATATGTCCCAACAAAAACAGAGAATAAGTGTGTGTGAAAACCCCCAAAAAGTCTCTTTCTAAAACCCTAACATTTGGGTATTTATACTAAAACTGGCCGACATTAGCGACATAAGCATTATGTCGCTAAGACACTATGCAACATAACACTATGTCGCAGACACACCTAATGCGACACAAGGCTTGTGTCGCATAACACGGAAAATGTAATTCTAACTAACTCAATTACATTAACAAACACATTACAGACTTGACCAACTGACAGACACACTAAGATGCATCAACAAACTCCCCCGTGTCTTCAGCTTGGTCTTCAAAATCTTCAATCAAATCCAGCCTGTTGGAAATACACCGCCAGCGTGTATTCCATGTGTTACACATACGTTGACAATCCTTTGAAATTGAAATGCGATCTTCTTATTCACAACATTTCTCTCATTAAAGCGAATTGGATTATCAAACAATTTCCTCAAGAATCAAGAATCTGACTGTTCACCAAAATTTAATAATTACTCCCCCTGAACAGCAGAATCAATAGTGTTGGGACATATTATTGTGACAACAAATCTAGCTTGTAATAGGACTAGTGTTAAACTTGTAAAAATTGGTTTAGACTCGTAAATATATGATATTAACTTGCTATTATTATTTGTTAAATGTTATTTGAACAAGTATCGATTTCAAGTTAAAGTCAAATTCGCGAATTGAGAAGTCAACTCGCAGGTTTGACCTGCGAGTTGAGATCTCATCTCGCAACCATCTGGACTCGCAGGTCTCACCTGCGAGTTGAGATCTGGGCTCGCTGGAAACTGGACTCGCAGGTCTTACCTGCGAGTTGAGTTTTGGGCTCGCAGCTTTCTCGGTTCGCAGGACTTACTTGCGAACTGAGATGTGGGCTCGCAGTCCATCTGGACTCGCAGGCCCATGGGCTGCGAGTTGAGTCAACTCGCAAGGCCCATGGCCTGCGAGTTGAACCAGATATAAATATTTTAATGCTGCTCATTATTAAAGTGATCGAAAAATCCGTGCCATTATTACACACACCAAATATTTAAGTATTCTCTCCTCGAAATTCGTGCTGATATAAAGGCTATCATTGAATAGGCTCGGTTTTGATTGTTTAACACTAGTTGATATCAAAACGAAGCTTGTTAATTGATAGATTAGTTATATAAGCCTAAAACCTTAAGTATTGAGGGATTCCGCACCTCAATACCTAAAAGATAATTCGTTATCGCTAACCAAGATCTAGAGACTTGCAATTGGTATCAGAGCTTTCGGGCTTAGAAACGTTGTGGTTACAAGGTTTTTGGTTATATAACATCTTTAGGGTCGTTTTTCGAACGAAATCTACGGATTTATTCGTAAAATACCAAAAAGTTTCAGTTCCCAGATTTCGAGGCGCCGTTTTGCGAGTTGAGATTAGGGTTACTGTTATTTGCGAGTTGAGAATTAGGGTTTGAGCTGCGAGCTGAGTTTCTTGCGAGTTGAGATTTAGCTGCGAGTTGAAAGTCTCTTGCGAGTTGACTTGTTGACTGCGAGTTGAACTTGCGAGTTGACCTTTGAAAATTTTAATTTCTTAATTTTAATTTACGAATTCTCGTTTAATTAACTAATTAAGCGTTTATAAGTTAAAATAGTCTACGGTTAGACGTGTCGACTTAAATGTAAACACGTAAACCCGTATACTCTATATATAAGACTTATGACTTTCCGTGATAAGTAATATATTTGTGTAGCAGGTTAAATAGAAAGTGAGACTTATTGATTCTATATATGATGAACAACTATAATTGTTAATTAAGTTTCACGACTTAATAGTTCAATTAGAAGTTGTAGATCATATAAGTTTATCAATATTTGTTAATCTAATTGTCTAACATTTTTTTGTGATTTATAATTTTACAGAAATGGCTCGACAATTCGCCTCTCACCACAATGTACTTGTGGATCTGGACGTCAGTGCACGAGGTGCTTCCAGGGTCGCTCGGATTCTTACATTTCTGAGTCGATCGAGGATACAGTATGCCATTACAGAGTCACCTGCCTTGTCCAGGGATATTCTTACACAGTTCTGGGCTAATATTGAGTACGATACTGCTGTGAATCCTCCGGTCATTCGAACGAGGATTAATGATCTTCCAGTTATCTTCTCTGCCTCTGATCTTAGAAACATACTACAGTTGGGGACTGTGGAGCAGGAAGATGGACCAACTGAGTTTCCATCGGATTTTATTGAGGGAGCTCTAGGACGTATAGGGTATGTAGGACCCATGCGAGGACGTCAGTTCTTGAAGGCACTTGTCTTCGGAGAATGGAGGTTCCTGTGGCATGTTCTAGTCACTATTTTTGGACCAAAGAAGGGAGGCTATGATGAGTTGAGCTCTTCTCTCATATCTGCTTTACTGTCACTGGTTTATAACAAACCATACAGTTTCTCCGATTACATCTTTGGGGAATTTGTTCGCCAGATCTTGGGGGGAGTTAGATCGCAATTCATGTTATACCCAAGATTCTGCATGCTGATCATCAGAGCCAATATCCCTGATCTGCCGGTTTTTCAAGCAGATATTCGAGTGGATACCATTGGACTGCGGGCATATAATGCGATGTTTATGCAAACCTCTCGCCGATTTGAGAAGCAACCACAGTTGACAGAGCTGTTTGGATTTTTGATTGATCCTGCTTATATGGCGCCACCGAATCATGGTTGGCTAGATGTTGGAATGGCTGCAGCTGTGCCTGAGCCACAAGAGCTTATAGAGGAAGTTCTTATCCAAGCACATCAGCAAGAGCAACAAGTTGATGCTGATGTTGCAGCTGAATTGGTACAACAAGTACTGGCTGAGAACGATGATGCCAATGATCCCATCATGCAGGATGTGGATCAGTATGTTGCTGAGGCACCAAGGTTTGAAAAACCATCTTCTGAGGCGCCTGATGCTGCTGGGCCATCAGGAAGAGATGAAGAAGCTGCTTCAGCCTCTGAATCTGATTCTGATAATGATGATGACTCTGGACCTCCTGGGTTTGTATCTGGGATTCCAGAAGGGATGATCCGAAAGGGATCAAGACTGATTATGGATCCGGCGCTGAAGCTAAAAAGGAAAGCCATTGATCAGGATCCCGACTTTATTGTCGAAGAAGATGAGGATAAAGAAGAAGAGGAGGAGGTACTTATTACTCGACCTCGCAAGCTGCTCAGACAAACAGCTTCAATCTCTGCAGCTCATCTACAATCAAGTTCTACGCCCTCAGAGGCTGAAATGATTGCTGCTTTGGTTCGCCCGTCTTCGCACCCAACTACCAAATCAAGCAGGGTTGTCGCTCGCCTTCTGACGGATGTAGCTACTGAGATATCTAAGAAAATGCAACCGCCTGCTGCCACGACTCCACCAACAACTACTGAAGCTCCATCCACCTCACCTATGACTGATGCTGAACGCATTACACAATTGGAGTCTAGGGTTAGAGAATTGCAAGTAGTGGCTAACACCTTTGCTACACAGCTCCTACAACTGTCCGACAATGTCACTACACAGAATAACGCCTACTCACTACTCACTAGACTTGATCGCCTGGTCATCAGCCTTCTGAAGGACAAGCCATCTCAAGGGGAGGTATTGATATATCAAGAGTCCTGCAAGGAAGATGAGCTGGCGAAGAAGAATAAGAATGATGAAGATGATGATCCCTCAGCTCAGAAGGATTGTGAGCTGGCCGGTCCTTCAACGACTGGTCAGCAGACTACATTTCAGGGGGAGTCTGCTGAAGCAAGTGGTAGTGGAGCTGGTGCTGGTACTGCGAAGGGTGGAGCTGAAGAAGGTGACACTTGTATTAATATAGACTGATTGTAATTATTAATACATTGTAACTTTGAATTATTTTGTAATATAATTCTGAAATTAAGATGTTTAAACTTGAATGTTTAAAATGTTATAATTATGGATGTTTGTATATTATAAGCCTTTTGTAATTCTAGATTGACTATGTTCGATAAAAGAGTTATAAGATCATATAATATATGATGTTCGCATATTATAAGACTTATTCAAATTTTAGATCGATTATTATAATCGATGAAAGATTTGAATAAGTGTATATACAATATATTTTAAATACACAAAGGGATTAATAAGAAAAATCTTAGATTGATTCAGGGAAATCAATGAAAGAACTTATGATATTAATCTATTTGTGTATGTATTTCTATAGGTCATGAAATGTTGAGCTTATCAGATTCTGAAGGCGACATGCCAGATGAATTAGATGAGGACATTGACTTTGACCTTGAGGAATGAGAGTTTGTACCTCCTGAAGATTGGATTTTCATTGTTAATGATGGGGCAGACGAGTGTGTAGATCTTGACGCTGATGTTGTTGAACACATTGTAAGCCCATCTACAACTAAAGTGGTCATCCAGGAAGAAGATGGAGAAAGGGTTGTTGATTTAGATGAAAATTTAGATGAATCAACCAGTTCTGAATCAGAAGATGACCTTCCAGAAAAACTCAGAAATAATCCCATGTTTAGACCTCTGAAAAGGAGAAAGCAAAAGGTTGGGATGTCTGAAGTAGATATAACTGGAAAGAAAGCTCCAAGGAAGGGGATCATCGGCTGGTATTTTGATTCTGACTTGAAACTTTTCGCTATCAAAAGATTTGACGGAGTTCAATATTTCGATAAGAAGCTTAAAGTATTCAGTTCGCTTCCTCGATTTGAAATTCGAGACTTGGCACGCTTAGAACTGATAAATCCCAGTAATGATCCCTACGCAACTTATGTTGAGAGAATCATTCGGACTGAGGGTAGATCAATTAAGTTTGAGAAGATTAAGCCAAGAGTCGGAAAGACGATCAAATTAAAGGAACGAAGTCAGAGAACTGGCCGAAGATTAAGGAAGAAAACTTATCCAGCTGTCAAGTGCATACAGCAGATACCACTGAAGACAATGCCACAGAATATTCTGGGAAATCTTCTGAACTGGCACGTGGACTCAGAGATTGGTGAAGCTGTCATGGTTGAAGCTGATGAAGAAGTCGAAGGAGGAGAAAGGGTAATTCTAACAGTCTATGACCATCGACACCTGATGAATCTGTCGAAGAAGGACCTGTTGAAGTTAAACGAAAACAGGATCTTGACGACTGAAGCATGGGGTGATCTTGCAAGAGATTATCAATTAATGGTGAAGACTTGTGTTAGAATGAAGATTCATATGGGCAGTAGTATTTACAAGTAAAGACCAAAGACAAAGTTGAAGACAACGACGCTAGAGCTATTGTCAAGGGGAAGTCTGTTGGGACATATTATTGTGACAACAGATCTAGCTTGTAATAGGACTAGTGTTAAACTTGTAAAAATTGGTTTAGACTCGTAAATATATGATATTAACTTGCTATTATTATTTGTTAAATGTTATTTGAACAAGTATCGATTTCAAGTTAAAGTCAAATTCGCGAATTGAGAAGTCAACTCGCAGGTTTGACCTGCGAGTTGAGATCTCATCTCGCAACCATCTGGACTCGCAGGTCTCACCTGCGAGTTGAGATCTGGGCTCGCTGGAAACTGGACTCGCAGGTCTTACCTGCGAGTTGAGTTTTGGGCTCGCAGCTTTCTCGGTTCGCAGGACTTACTTGCGAACTGAGATGTGGGCTCGCAGTCCATCTGGACTCGCAGGTCCATGGGCTGCGAGTTGAGTCAACTCGCAAGGCCCATGGCCTGCGAGTTGAACCAGATATAAATATTTTAATGCTGCTCATTATTAAAGTGATCGAAAAATCCGTGCCATTATTACACACACCAAATATTTAAGTATTCTCTCCTCGAAATTCGTGCTGATATAAAGGCTATCATTGAATAGGCTCGGTTTTGATTGTTTAACACTAGTTGATATCAAAACGAAGCTTGTTAATTGATAGATTAGTTATATAAGCCTAAAACCTTAAGTATTGAGGGATTCCGCACCTCAATACCTAAAAGATAATTCGTTATCGCTAACCAAGATCTAGAGACTTACAAATAGTTGTCTTTTCTTCAAGCAACAACTTTAGGAACCCATTTGAGCACGCTGCCAATAGGACTCTTCTTTTTCGAAAGCCATTTGTAAGTGGCATCGATATAATCCGAAGACATTGAGTTCCACCTGAAATTGAAACGTGATGTTTCATATCTAATAACTTTTCGTGGAACAATTGTTGGTAGAACCATTCTTGGGGAGAAAGGAACAAAATCTCTTTGCATTTGTACCACCATACGACGAGATGGTGCAAGATCAAGCATTTGCTTTCTTGAATATATAAAAGATCTGGTTTCACCAGATTTCGATTGTGTCAGTTTCAATACGTTTGTCGGCTTTTGAGATCTTGAAACCGATCTTTTGATTCGTTCAAAGGCTACGGAATCACAACAATTAACCTTTTGATGATCAAAATTTTTGGTTGATTGAGATTTCTCATAATACTTCTTATTCTTTTGCAAAGAATAATTAGTAAACTGTGAGATCTTTTTCGCACAAACCATTTTTGAACATGGTTTGGAAGATTTAGTCGGGTAAATCTTCTTAGTCACCTTGACTTGTTGTTCAGGTGAGTGAGAGAGTTGAGGTTTGGTTAGATGCTCAAATTTTAAAATCCGCTTTTCAAGTTCAACAATTTTTGAACGCATTTCTTCACGTTCAGTTTCCATGTTAAGTATTTGAAGTTGGAAAGCTTTAATCTCTTCTTCCTTCTTTATCAACTTCTCATTAACCCCTTTGTCTGAACATTTTTTCAACTTATCACTTCTTGCATCGTGTTTAGATTTCCCTTGTTTAGAAGCCACAATATACTCAGTAGTGATGATGTGATTTTCAGGCTTGACATCAGATTTGTTAATCTGTTGTGTTGGCACATCACATGCTTCGACTTCATGAACAATTTCAACAAACTCATCCTTGATCGGTATTGATGTATATCCGATACCAGCTTTAGATTTCGTATCCTTTTTCTGAGAATGAAGCAGTTGATCTAACCTCAAGGAAGATGCTTCAAAACTTGAGAGCTTGCATTGATATGTTAAAACTTCACTTTGAGCTTCAGCCTTTTCTTTGCGAAGTAAATTGATTTCAGTCTTGTAACTGTCGATTTCAATTTGTTGATTTGAAACTTTAACTTTCAAATCATGCATTTCAATGCTTGGATCTTTTTAAATTTGCTGTTTATCATTTCCTCCGTAGCTCTCTCCAAGTGATCTCCACAATTCATAAGATGTATCTTTATATTTGTAAAGTGGAATATCTTGTGCCACATCATTTGGTACACACATGATAATCTCTTCACGTGCTGTCTTGTCGTTGTCAAAAGCTTTTTGTTCTGCGACTGACATTTGACTAATGAGAGTTGGTCTCTCATATTTCTCAGTAATAGAAGTCCACAAATCTGAATCAATGTATTCAATTTCTTTAAACTTCTCCTGCCAGCAAGCATAGTCGTTATAGAGCAAAGCCTTCAAATACCTTGGATATTGCGAGTACATTTTCCCTCCAAATTTTTCGAACTTCGCCGGAGTAAAATGAAAATTTTCTCAAACTAGAATTAGTCAATGGGAAGCTCAAATTCAAATTTTGATAATTTTAGAATTTTCCCGCCTTTTTGGTAAGAGTTGTGTCGCAGTCTATGTCGCAACTTTATGTCGCAAAGATTGATGTCGCAAATATTAAGGTCGCTAAAACCCTATAGCGACACTAAATTGTGTCGCAACTTGTGTCGCAAAACGGCGCTGTCAGATCCCAAATACCTCAAAATCGAAAAATTTCGAAACCTAATGAGTTTTTAACGAAAAACTTCGTAAAACCTTCAAATTTTAGGCTTAAAAACTCCAATTTTCAGCTCCAAAACACTTATGATGAAAATCAAACACCAAAATAGATGTTAAATAATCAAGATATGTATCAAAAACTTACCCAAAACGATTTGATACCACCAAAATCCTTAGATTATGGCTCTGATACCAATTGTAGATCCCTTCGGATGGATCTTTTGATCAAATCGCTAGGACGAAGATAATGACAAACACAAAGAATATAAAGCTTAAAACAAATGGAGTGCAAATCAAAATAATACTTTATATCCCTTTCTCAATCAAATAAGCAGCCAAAACAGAGAATAAGTGTGTGTGAGAATCCCCAAAAAGTCTCTTTCTAAAACCCTAACATTTGGGTATTTATACTAAAACTGGCCGACATTAGCGACATAAGCATTATGTCGCTAAGACACTATGCGACATAACACTATGTCGCAGACACACCTAATGCGACACAAGGCTTGTGTCGCATAACACAGAAAATGTAGTTCTAACTAACTCAATTGCATTAACAAACACATTACATACTTGACCAACTGACAGACACACTAAGATGCATCAACACTTCGTCGTTTTGAATTCGCTTTTGATCTATGATTTTAAACCTCACTATCAATTAACGCCTTTCCATCAATAAATGTGATTAAAACCTTTTTAAGAGGTAATTAATTATCTGTGTCAAAACTATGGTCAAAGTAAGAAGCCGTGGAAATACTGTTAAGTAGTAGAGTACACTGTGAATTACAATAGGACTCTTTTGAACATGGTCAAGGTTTGAAGCTGTGGAAACACATAAGTGTAGTACATTGTGGATTACCAAGGGATTTATTGGGTAGTCTTAAGCAAGGGCTGGTTTAAATCATAAATGGAATTTCAACGTGCTAAAATACAAACTTAGTCTAAGAATCATTAAGTGTTCTAGTTTGTCTATCACCTTTAGATTCTATCAAAGCCATTCATAGAAAGCTATTCAAAAGACGATTTTAAATTAAGACTATTATTTGCACTTAGGAGAATGAAAGATAAACTCAGGTGTTAAGAAATGTCAGATTCTAGTAGGTCTACTACTCACGCACCCCATGAAATCTACATATTCCAAGAAGGGTTATTTGCACCCTAGGGAATCTACATATTCCAAGAAAGGTCTACTACTCTATTCATGCACCTCAGGGAATCTACATATTCCAAAGAAGGTCACTAGTTCCGTAACAGGACAGTGTTGAGAGTTGAGCATGACCACATTCTGACCAGCATCACAATAACCTAGTTCCTGGTGACATGCCAATTTAGAACATATGCTATACTAGTAGGGTTCTAGTGTTTACACCAAGGTTTATCTGTCTATTAGTCTAAGGAATGTCTTCATAATTAACATCATCCCAACACTATACTAAATCATAGCGAACTACGTCTTCTCTATCCTTAGTTGTTCCTTGCATGCTAGCTAGTTTATTTTATTGTTTTAGTAGTTTAATTAGATAAAATCATATCCAACTATCCAACTATCAAAACCCTATCTTGAATACTAAAATATTCAAACAAGCTCCATTTCAAATTCGATCGTCATAGAGACGACTCTGATCATCCTTACCACGTACTAGTATCTAGTAGGTAGTACGGAGGTTTAGGCCCCGAAAAATATAAAATATAAAACAAACTCACTGATAAAGCACCGCTCGGTCACCGTCCAGCGACCTCAACCTGCGATGATAACGCCGTGACAAAACCAGACCGTTCGGTGCCGCATCAATATTACTATGCAAAACTCGTCTATCATCCAAGGATCAATGTATAACACATGAGAAAGAACATAAGGTTTGGCACCACAATCCGTAATCCTCCTCCCCGGATGTTGCCCAAACCCTCTACTAACCCCCTGCCTACCATCCTCCTTCCCCGGGTCTGATGAGTACGGAACAGCCCCTCCGGATGTCTCACCCGGACCTCCATGGGTTATTGACCAACCGACGCCCGACTCAAATCATCACATAGAAACATACCAATTCATGTAATTAGCATTATACAAGACATATCATAGTAAAAAGATAGCACATATACGTATATAACACATAATTAACATATATCCAAGTAAATTCACAGTCTAATTCGGTTAAGTCAAACCGAATGCCAAAACAAAAGATTTGCATCAACACCGACCTAATGATCGGATAACACTCCCAAGGCTTCCAAAAGTCTTAAAAAACACCTGGAGTTCACATAACAAGTTCCATAAGCATTGCACAACATCAACCTAACTAATCCTTTTTGTTTCTATCAAATCGACTTTAATTTCTCATGTACAGCTTTAACTTGCAGACCTTTTTTACCCATCTTAGACTTAAAATCATCATTTGATTTCTAAATATGAAATATAGATATTTCTTTTAACTTTCCGGGGCTTATTTATACATATTTTTAGGATTTTTCCTCTATTTTCTATGAATTTTATACTACAGCAACAACATGCTGTCATAATCAAATTCAACAGCACATCACTGTACAAAATGCGATTTCTACCCACCTTAAGGTTGAAATTAGTTCACAATATCTAAATACAAAACAAGATAGACATTAATACCTTTCAAATGCTATTGGGTTCACCCCTAAACGATTTTTCTTTGATTTTATACAATTATTCTAAAACAGGGCAGAAAACATGTTAATAAGAGCATGAATGCATCAATATTTCTACCTATCTTGCAATTCACTCATGTATATAGTTAAATAACAAGATACCTAACATAATCTACTAACTATGATACATAATCTCAAGATTTCAGCTCATCATCTTCACATGCAACCCAATTTTTTTATGGTTTCTTGAACTCAAATCGATTACATAGTGAAGAATGGAAGTATACCTTTGAAATCTTCAACAATCTTGCAAAATCTCACCAACTTCTTGTATAAACACCCAAGTTGGTGCCCTAGAAGTCTCCAGAGATTTCAGAAATGAAATGGGGAAGAAAAGAGGGTCAAAATCATGTTTTTGAAGCTTAGGATTGTTAAAATCCAGGTTGGGGGGTTTGACCCGGTTGGATACCCGTTTTGATAACTAAAAACTAAAAATTGCATAACTTTTCACTCGGAACTCCGTTTTTGATGAGGTTTTCGCCTATGCGTTCGTAATGAAATTATCTACAATCCTCAATAATAATATTCCAGAAAATATATCCTCAATAATCTCAGTTTTTTTTTATATATATACATCTATGCCCATATTTTACTACAAGGTATTCCAGCCTTTACTTCACTATTGTAACCATTTAAATAAGTTTTGCTTTCTAATTTCCACAATAGTGCTCATAATTAATCATCAAATATGCATATAAGTCATACTTAAGCATTTTAATCCTATATCAAACATATAAACTAACTATTTAGGAAAAATGGATGTTACAATATGTTTTTCACCCCAAATTTAGAAAGCATTAAAAAGCAGTAAAATAGGGGCTGTGAACTCACTTGGTGAGCTTTGTGAGAGCTAGCGTTTAATGAAATAACTTTGCCCAAAATAGCCTCCTAGCGCCCTATAAGGATGAGGTCGTTTGTATAAGTAGATAACTAACCGCGTATCTAGGTTTGTAAAAGTAGATGGCTACCCGCACATCTATGCTCGTAATAGTAGGTGGCTACCCGCACACCTAGGTTTGTATAAGTAGATAGCTACCCGCATATCTATGCTAGTTGTTCACTCAATTAGTAGGTTGAAAGAGAATTTCGTTTTCGAAAATTGTACGACCCGTTGGTGACAGTTTTGTATGCCTACTTGTATGTTTCTCGAAAACATAATTACTTTACTTTTATAGGGTACATTTAAGGTGTATAATCCTAAAATGTATATCGTTAGTGAAAACACGATTATTAAATCGACTAGAAATTTTCATTATCATTTGTTCAAGACGTGGCGTTTAAATACATCTCTCTATTTGTTCAAGATTGGAAATTGTTAGGTTTACAGAGTTTAGTGCTGTTTAGTTAGTGTTGTTAGACCAAAGTTAGTGCTATTAAGTTAGTGCTGTTTAGTGCTAATAAGTTAGTGCTGTTAAGTTTGTGCTATTAAGTATGTGCTGTTAAGTTAGTGCTATTAAGTTTGTGCTGTTAAGTTAGTGCTGTTAAGTTTGTGCTGTTAAGTTAGTGCTGTTAGGCCAAAGTTAGTACTATTTGACCAAAGTTAGTGCTGTTTTCATTTTGAACAGATTCTGCACATTTTTTTACCCTTCTTGTGGTATCATTTTGACTGGTCAAACGAACTTATTTTGTTATGAAATTTTTACCACGTATTGCTACATGTCTTAGGTTTAAATAAAAGTAAAATTCATCATTTTTGGATAGGTATAAGGGGTTCAAAATGATTTATTAGTACACAAAGGTACAACAGCTATTTTTCTGGACAGTTGTTAAGAAAATCATTTGTTTACTAAGTTAGACTCATTTTCATGAAACGTGACCATACTACTTTTAAAGCTAAGACAAAATTTGACCTTTAGGAAAAAGATTCCTCTCTTTTGGATCTGTGGATAAAAAGTTACGGTCTCTTGAAGTAGGGTCAAATTCTCTCTCCTGAAGACAGATTAGACACAAGATCTTATAAAATCGATTTGAGGTATCAAAACTTGTCCAAATTACATGAGACCACTTGGGTTGGAAACCTAACTTCTAAAACTTAATTTTCGGCTCAAGAATCACTAGATTTGGTTATTTTATGTCCGAGTTATGATGTTCCAAATTCGTCCAAAGTTTATGTCTAGTAAGTTTCTTTGAGTTTTGAGTTTCTTTAGTTCTTTTTAACGAGTTTTCGCCATTAATAACACATATGTACATACATATTAGTTGATTTTAACGTACGAGTGAACATCTAGCATGTAAGTATTTAAAATGAAGGAAATGAAGAGATCAAGAAGAAGAAAAAGAGAGAGTTTGGAGCAGATTTGAAATGTGAAGTGTACGTGTGTGTGTTTTTCTTGCTATAATACCTTACTTAAATGGAAAGCAAGTGGGCAAGATATTTTCTTTGCAAGTAGGTGATGAGAGGTCTCTAGTTAAATCAAGCAACTTGTAGAGGGAGATGATCTGGGGAAAAGGAAAACCGTAGGAACAAAAGAGAGGGAAAGAAAAGTGTGATATCTTTGACTTTCTTGAAATGTTAGCTTGCTTGTTTGATTTAATTTCATACTGTGAGCTACTTAGTTTAAGTAGGAACAAAAGGATGGAAAGAAAAGAAATATGTCATATTGACTTTTTGAGCTACTAGCTTAGTTGCTTGGAATTAATTTAACATGTTAGTGTGCTAGCTTGAATTAATTTGACATGTTAGCTTGCTAGCTTGAATTAATTTGATATGTTTAAGCTACTTAGCGATTAGTTTAAGTAGCATAATAATATAAGTAGTTAACGACTAATTATATTCAATAGTTTTACGCCGTTCGGGAAAAAGTTATCACCAACGTTCGTGTTTATCGAAAATCATCCGATTTATATTGTGCAATTCTCAAAAATTACGTAAACGTAATACATCATGCATTAAAGTAGTGTGCACCCAAAATGTGCAACGTGGGCGTGTGCTAGACTTATCTCAGTTTAAATCAAATTCGTTTTGATTATGAGGGAATTAGCATAAGACTGCATGATTTAGTGTGAACGGAGTTTACTGGTTTTCGAGGGTTGTCACAAATTGATACAAGCAAAACGGGGTCGATCAAGACGTAACCCGTTTACATTTATTCCCTTACTCCCTCACTCACCATGCATAAATATAACACCCCTCATTTTACTCAATATTAAATGTGTCATTTGACTCGGAAGCGATGGATAAAATAATATTATATATTATATTACAAAAGGACCATAAACTTTTCGCGAGTTTTACAACATTTAAATATCCCTGAAATAAAAAATATATTATTGTTCTTCGAAATCTACATACATGATAACTAACAAAACATCTATATATTTATCAGAGTTAAAGCGCATGTCAAACATTCTTTCCAATAGACCATCTTCCTGCCCAACCCACAACTTATACATAACCTGCAGGAAGAGAAATGGTGGGATTAGCACGAAGCTAAGTGAATGAATGTACAACTAATAATTCAACTTAGCATAACAATCTGTTTACATTAAGCACCGAAAACACATAATCTCAAGAGGATTGGTGGTTACTGAGGAACCCTACAGCCGCGATGGCCCTCAAGTAACGCTTATCACAATCTGTATTGGCCCATACAAGATTTACCGATAACTTGGTACTAATAAACAACAACACAATTTCCAGTAACAACACATGTCCATGGAACCTGTGTTGATCACTAATAGTAAGCAAGTCCAATCACTATTGACCTCTGAACAACACAGATGCCCCGAAGGCCACATATATAGCAAGTAGATACACAATCACAAATCAGACTAAACAGTCTATCAATATCAACGTTACTTGTTGTAACCACACCATTACAACTAAATCAAATCATGAGTTGCAGATCCACTCACCTTACTTGTCTCAGCCCACACTCAGAGATCTTATATTACTGAGTCTTCTGCTGATATGAGAATATAATAATTAAAAAGTTAGTAACTCTTTCCATAATCGTATAACATATTTTACTACTCAGTATCAAATGGCAAACAATCACCAAGTTGCAATTTATCAGTTATAACCGCTCTACAACTATCAATTTATATCAAGTTATAACAATTCGTTTGTTTAATTATTTACTCAATTAACAAATTTCGAAACATTATTATAACATATTTATCCAAGCAGGTGACCCTTGTAATCTAGGAAAAATAAAAGTCCGATCCGCAGTTAATAAGAATCTGTTAAATTTTTGGTCGCTAAAAGTATAACCATTTCAAGGATTTATAAAATTCAAGTTTATAACCAAAAATAGCAAAGTGCTTACAATTAGAAATAATAACAATCTGATGATGATGATAAGTAAAACAAGAAATTACAGCAGATTATTAACACACTCAATTGATGATAATTGGACGATTTTGGAAAGGAAGCTTGAGAGAGTTTAAAGAACTTAGTTGGTGACAAATGAGATGAAAAATGATAAGTTTGGTGATTTATATCACCTACCACTCTCAAGTGTATACTAATTTTAATCCCTTATTTGGCTTATTGTCTGGAACCTGAAAACCGTTTTGCGAGACAAGTTATTTTATTTTACCGACAACTATTTAAATTTAAAACTATTAATATTTTACCTGACACCATTAACTATTCGATCTTTAACTAACTTTCCTGTCTAATAAACATATTAATATAATATAAAGAATTATAAGTAAATAATTAAATATAAAATTTAGAGAAATTACCAGATTACCTCTAGGCCACAAGAGTGGGTGTTACAATAAATCTGGTTCGAAGGATTAGAGACCGACTCTATCACTTCATGGAAAGAAATGGCCACTAAGTTTCTAACTAAGTACTTTCCTCCAGCAAACTCAAGAATGACATCTTAAACTTCCGACAGTTTACTGATGAATCACTATATGGTGCATGAGAGTGTTATAAGGGTATGCTTAAGAAATGCCCTAACCACCAAATCGATCCAACACACCGCCTATATACATTCTATAATGGCCTTACATCTAACAACCGTACCACGATCGACGCGGCAACACAAGGGAATCTCTCAAAGCATGCCGCTGAAGAAGCATGGGATATAATCGAAAACATGACGATGCATCATCACGACTAGAATAGTGATGACCACTCCTCATCGTTAGCATCAACCTACGTTACCAATCGTGTTCACACTGAGGCTATCATATCTCTCAGTGAACAGATGGAAGCCCTGGCAAAGCAAATCGGAGAATTGAAGAAGCAATCTCAACAAGTCCATCAAGTTCAAGCCTGCTCAAACTACACCAACCCACATCCTACGGAAGACTACCAGCTTGAATACGAGGACCTTGACGACACTGTTTACTACGCTCAATTTCCTCCTCGCCCACAAAAGCAACCCTCTGGATTTACCCACAACCCACCAAACCAATCCAGAGGTGTCCAATACCCACCTAGAAATAACTAAAAACCAATTCCAACTCCGGTATCCGCTTAGATACCCGATCTACCCTCAACAACCTCATATTCCATATAATCGACCACTTCCACTCATTGGACCTACGTCAGATAACACCCAATCTGCCGAATCAAGTGCTAAGATCAACACCTCAGTCACTGGCTCAGAAGATGTTCTCGTACAGTTCATAAAAGGTCTATACCAAGTGAACCAGAAGACCACAGCCAGACAAGATAAGCTGATCTCTTTATGAGAATGTGTTTAGCACTCTGCCGAAAATTGAGTTGAAAGAATTGGCGTTGAGAAAGGTTTATGGGCTGGGAGTCGACAGAGCTGATTGAGAATCAAGATCGACTGCAACGAGAAGACTGGAGAAAAATAGAGCTATTGTTAAGGGGGAGTCTGTTGGTATATGTTGTGTGACAACAACTTTTAATTTGTAATAGTTAGTTTGTATTTTGTTTTAGTTGTTAAACATTGTAATATTTTGTTATGTATTTATGTAGGTTCGTACGAACTTAGCTGCTTATATATACAAGCTAAATATTCATTTGTAACGTTTTTTGAGAACTAAGTTTCAGCAAGCTTGGTTTGAATACCTTTGTAATATTGTCTTAAGTTCGAATATAATACAATTTATATTCTACAAAGCTTATTTAGTGTTATAAACGTTCTTATAATACTCGTTTAGTTAGCATTTCATTTATTAGAGGATTCCGCACTCTAACAAACGTGATTACCTCGTGGATTAGTCACTAGGGACTTACAATATTCTTTTTACAGCCTTCATATGTGACTCCTTTGGATTAGCCTGAAATCTAGCACACAAACAAACAACAAACATAATGTCAGGTCGTGAAGCTGTTAGATACATAAGAGACCCAATGATAGCTTTATACTGTGTTGGGTCCACATCTTCAGTACTCTCTGTATCTGGTCCTAGGTTGTGATTCTGGGGAATCGGTGTGCTGAAAGTTGAACAATCTTTCATCTTGAAACGTGACAGCATTTTATGCACGTACTTGGACCGATGAATGAAAAATCCGTCCTCCTGATCCACTTGTAATCCTAGGAAGAAATTCAACTCCCTCGTCGGATGCCCCAAAGATGATGTCATCCACTTAGACTTGTACTAGCAGGAAATCCTTTGCCTTCCAATAGATATGTAGATAGGGTCTCATACCACGCCCGAGGTGCTTGATGCAAACCATACAGAGCCTTGTCCAACTTGTAGACTCGATCTGGATAGTCTGGATTCGAGAAACCGGGTGGTTGTTCGACCTACACTAATTCCTGAACTTTCCCATACAGAAAGGCGCTCTTGACATCCAGCTGATAGACCTTAATCCATTTAAAGGCCGTATATACTAGAAACAACCTAATTGCCTCCAACCTTGCTACCGGTGCAAAAAATTTTGTATAGTCTATCCCTTCCTGTTGGTTAAACCCTTTAACGACTAACCATGCTTTGTTCCTTGTTACTATTCCTCTGTCATCCCTTTTGCAATTAAACACGCATTTGGTGCCTATTGCAAACTCTCCCTTTGGTAATTCGACTAGCTCCCACACTTTAAACTTCTCGAATTGCGCAAGTTCCTCTTGCATTGCTTCTACCCAGGAGTTATCTTTGATAGCCATTTGTACATTCTTTGGCTCTACTTGTGAGATGAAGCAACTGTATAGACATTTGTGTATGATCCTAGTGTCTTGGATCGATACATAAAGACTCGTGCTCTCAGTTATCCCTCTACGTGTCTTAACACTTGAATTAGAATCACCAATTATGTTATCAATTGGATGATTTTTGTTCACACGTGTCGAGACAGTAGTGTCAACAAGTATGTCAGATCCAAGATTTGTCCCTATCTCCCCCTCAATTGATACATCTCCTTCACCAATTTCTTGGGCAGTACTTGTAGTTTCGGAGGGAGGTGATACCTTTGAACCTAAAGTTGTGTCCTCAATCTGCTCAGCAGTCACTTCTTTCCCTTTCCCCGTTGAATCTGTTGAACTTGGAATGCTTGATATTGGTGTTAGGTCTGTACCATCATCCAATATCGCATATTGTAACCCTAAAGTGTCCTCTGAAGTGCTAACATTACTCAGAAGAGGAATATTAAAGGTCGTGAAGACAAAATCGTAATGAAAAGCCAATCAGGACCGGTTTGGACTGATGGTGTGTAAGAGGTGACTTGTATATTGAATATATAATTTCAACTTTACCGGTAGTCTGGTTAAGGACCCATTTGTTTGGTGAACCAGCATCATAACCGAGAAAAAAATCCTTCGTCAGCTCTTTTACCGAATTTTGGTTGATTCCTTGTTTTGAGTAAAGTACAAGGAACTCCAAAAGGCTCAAGTCCATTTAAATTTGGTTTCCTACCATGTAAAAGTTCATAACATGTTTTGTTAAGTCTTTTAACAGTTAAAACCTTATTCAACACATAACATGTTGTATTTACTGCTTCTCCCAGAAGATGACAGGAAGCTTTGAATCAGCAAGCATGGTCTGCGCTGCTTCAATAAGAGTTCTATTTTTCCGTTATGCGACTTCATTCTGTTGTGGCTCGTAAGGTGCACTGAACTAATGCTGAATGCCCTTGCTTAAACAGTAAACATTCATCACTACATTCTTGAATTCTGAGCCATTGTCACTACTGATCTTTTTGACTCCTCACCCATATTGATGATGAACTTGAGTAAAGAATGTCATCAGCGTCTGTGTTGTCTCATCCTTAGTACTCTAGAAACATACCCATGAGAATCGCGAGTAGTCATCAGTGATAATTAGGCAGTAGTATTTCCTGCCTATACTTCGTACATTTACCAGACCAAACAGATCCAGGTGAAGTAGTTCAAAGATGGCATCAATGGAGTTCAGATTTTTAGACTTGTGAGGTTTCTTGTGTTGTTTCCCTTTTAACACGACACACATTTGTCCTCTTGTCCGAAGCTCTGAAGTGGAACACCCTGCACAAGGTCATTTCGGACTGTAAAGTTCATTTTCCGAAAGTGTAGATGTGTCATCCTCCTATGCCACAACTGTGACTTAGACTCAGAAGCCTTGGATAGCAGACTAGTAGAATCTGGTGACGATGGAGCAATACTCATATCCAATACGTAAGTACATTCTTCCTTAGTGCCCGCATGAGTATCCATTATTCTAGTATAAGAAATCCCGGTTTCAAGATGAGTGCATCTCTATCTGTGAAAAGAGCAAGATGTCCTGTATCACAAATCTGAGAAACACTTATAAGATTATGCTTTAGCTCCTCAACATAATCGACTTGCTCAAGCGTAATCTTTCCATTAGTGACATTTCCTGATCTCGTGATCTGTCCACCTTTCGCTCCTGCGAAAATTACTTATTTCTTGTTCACAAAATCTTCAAGAATTTTCCTTTCCCCTGTCATGTGCCTGGAGCAGCCACTATCAATATACCACCAGTTAATAGCTCGTCTGGTCAACTCCTGCACTTTAAGCAAAACAATTAGTCATTAAGGGGGGACCCAAGCCACCACGGTCTTGGGTCTGGCATTCTCAAGAAATGTAAACTCCTTTAAATATCTATTTTTCTGTTTGAATGAGGTGGATACCTTGGGAGTCTCACGTGTTTGGGAATGGGAGGTACTTCCACTAGGCTTTCTATCGAGAGACTTTTGAAAAAAAATTCTTGAATTTACAGGCCTTGGATTGGAAGTCGATCTAATCGTAGGATAGTTATAACTTGAATTATTGTAATTCCTATTATGACTAGACTGATTAGAAAAACTTTTATTTGGGGTGTGATAGCGTTGTGGAGTTTTCAACCGTATAGGTTTGCCAATTGAGCTTCCTCTAACAGGAGTAGTGCTCCTTGAACTATCAGTGGTGGAAAACTTCACTGGTTTAAAAAGTGGTTGATTTCTTTGAAAGCTAGGAGTTTTCTGATATCCTACCCTGTTTTTAACCAAATTATCAGCATTCTCTTTTGTATTAATTGGTATTTCATCATTGACAATGCTTACTATCCAAGATGAGCTTGGTTTAACAGGTGATTGGTCATTCTTCACTTGTGGTGTTTTTATTCCTTTACCTTTACTAGGACAGCCACTTGCTATGTGTCCCTTTTGATGACACACGAAGCAAGAACGTTTCACAAAAGCCTTCTTAGGAGCCTTAAGATTCGTTTGTTGGTCCAAGTTATGTAAAGTGAGAGAGGATACATGTTCTATGTGTTTACCCTTATCCTTTTTATTCAATTCAATATCTGAGTTAGGTGAAACACATTCAACTTGGTTATCAGATTCTTGTTTAATTAGGGGTCTTTCCATTACACCAGTATTATCAACGGATACTTTCTTTTTCATAATTTGTTTTGGTATCGTGGATGACTCAATTATAAGAGACTCTTGTTCATTACTGATCTCAGCTCTCTCTGATTTGGTAAAATGTACCAACTAAGGGACTGCTGATTTGTTAGTAGAGTCATGTACTTTTGACAGCTCACAATCATGAGATATGAAAGAGTAGTTGTGATTAAATGGAGGAGGAACTTCAGTATATCCCGGTCCACTATTATCACCTGGCTGTTTTTGTGCACTTAGCAGATTATCTAATGGATCCATTGAGAAGCGTCTTAATTCTAGTTTTCTTTTAAGATCTGCAATTTTAACTTTAACATCTGCTAACTCTTTTTCCTTATCAGAGGACTGTCGTATTAAATCTAAAACATGTTCTCGAGCTAAGTCTATTATTTTAATCTGCTCATTTACTCTATGTGTTAAAACTTTTAGGTCTTCTGCATCAGTTTTAGTCTTATTTACAAGGTCAGTATTCCTCTGTCTTAATATAGTGTTTTCTTCTTTTAAAGAATTGAGCTGAGCTGTTATTAAGTTTGACGACTCTACTAGTTTCTTAGCCTGTTCAGCAAAGTTAGTACATAATACACACGCATTAACAACAGAGTCAAGATTTAATTGTACCTTATGCTTCTCAACATCCAAGTTAGCCATGTAAGCTACGAAGTCCTTAATACTCATTGTTGCAGTTGACTCCAGCTTTACGACCTTGGTCTTTGAAGCATACAATTCTATCCCAATCTTATGATTTCCATCCTTTTCCCCATCAGATTCAACTTTCTCTTACTTCTTCTCTTCCTCAATTGATGCCATGAAACCTTGAGGTTTTTCTGCCCTAGTACTCAAATCAAAAGAACCATATTGCGTTTGGACAACCAATGCTCTGGAATTGGCAGTGTTTCCTGAATTTTGATTGCTGCTTGATGTCCGTTGATACGAGTACCTTTATCCATCCTAGTTGGAAGTCTGTTCCTTTTTAGGTCTCTGAAATTCCCTCGCGAAGTGCCAAAATCCAACGCAATTGTAACACTTTACCTTGCTCTTGTCAAACCCTATTTTACTTCCCACAAACTTTCTACCAGTTCTGCTCATAAAACGTTGTGCCCTTCTTGCCACCATGGCCATTTGCCATTGCAAATCCATTTCTTCCAAATCATCGGGATCAAGTTGGTCATAATCCTTAGTAATCATAGCAGGATCTGTGACCTTTCCCTTAATAAGGTTCTCATGTGATGCTACGAAAGAAGCAAGCATCGCTACTTGATCTTCAACTGACTTAATGCTCATGGACCTTGATTTAAATCCACTAGTTATTCCAGAATGTGAATTTCGATCCTTGCCCGAGTCCTCAGATGATGCTATGTAACAGATATCGCTTCCAGAATTTTTGATGTCTTGTCTGTCTCAGATTCATCAATGAAGAATGTTGTCACACCATTACTTGTTGAAGCAGTAGAATCAGACTTTTCCCCGTGATAAACACTTGGATCTTGAACCTGATCAGATCCAGTCTCTTTCTTCTGCATATTCAGATCATAAACTCGCAGCTTTCCAATAACTTCATCAAGAGTGAGTGATTTATAATCACTACTTTCCTTAATCATTAATTTGTAGATGTCCCACTTTGATGGTAGAGCTTCTAGAAGTTTGTTGTTCTTTACTATCTGTAAACTTCAGCCCACTATTATCCATTTATGTCATCAGATGATAATATCTAGTGATAACATCTTCTAAAGACTCATTTTTCAGGTGCTTAAGAACATAGAACTGTTTTGTAAGCAAGTGAGCTCTACCTTCTTAAATTTGATCATTTCTGTCAAACCGTTTTTCTAAGGCTAACCATAACTCACGTGAGAATTGACATCGTTTGAAAGTATGTTTTATCTCCTGTGGCAAACACATTGTAATTGCATGTAAAGCCTTATTTTCAGTTTTATACATCTTTTTGTCCTCATCTTTCATCATATAATATGAGTACATTTTCTGTTGGAATCACGCATCAATATTCCGCTGCACGTACTCCACAACAAAATGGTGTCGTGGAACATTGAAATCGAACTCTTGTTAAGGTAGCTCGCACAATGCTCATATACTCTCAATTACTGATGTTCTTATGGGCATAAGTTGTAAATACTGCATGTTTTACTCAAAACGGGTCAATCATCAATAAGAGGTGCGGAGAGACACCATATGAAATAATCAACAACCGTACTCCAAATGTAAAGTTTTTTCTCATCTTTGGATGTCCATGTTATGTGTTAAATGATCGTGAAGATTTAGGAAAGTTTTCTCCAAAGAGTGACGAAGGGGTTTTTATTGGCTATTTGTAGGTTCCCTTAGGTTCGGATCTACGAGGTAATCTTGTTTATATGAGTGCGAAATCGTCACATAAACATAAACGATAACAAACGAGTAATACAAATGTGTAAAGATCAATTTTATTGAACGTAAACAAGTATTACATTCAAAAAAGATACAAACTCTCTCTTTTATCCTCTCTGCGAGCTTACACTAAGGAACTAAGACTGAGTTCAAACTTACAACTCCTAAAATCTCTTTTTGGACTTGTGTATTTATAAGCAGCTAAGTTAGTACGAACTTAGCAGCTTCTAAGTTCGTACGAACTTACCTAAGTTCGTACCTACTCCTAAGTTCGTGCGAACCTACAAAGTACATATACAAAACTAAAGTTAATAATTACAATGATTAACAAAATGACTTATAAAACTAACTATTACAAACTAGAACCTGTTGTCACACAGATGGCACCAACAGACTCGCTGTTGACAATAGCTCTAGTTTCGATGCACCAACAGACTCCCCCTTGACAATAGCTCTAGTTTCACCCCAGATGTTGTCACCCAAGTTATCTTCGATCTTGATTATGTTTAGCTCTTTTGACTTCCTGCATATAACACCTTTTCTACAAAGTCTTTACTACCCTCTGACATCCTCATCCTTCATGTCTCCAACTATCTCTGTAGTTTCATGAAACTTTATCAGATCATGTCATACACCTTCAACAACTCTTGTAGCTTCTAACTCACCCTTAGGAATTTCATCTTTTTCAGATCTTAACTCGTCTAGGTCTATCACTACGATTCACCTTAAGAAGTTTCATCATTTTCTGAATTAAACTTCTCTAGGTATCCTATAACTTAGACAATTACGATTAAACTCGTCAGTTCAATGGTATCTGTCTCTAATAGATTGACTAGACTCACCCTTAACCTGTTCAAGCTTACCAAGTCTTCCAGTTGAAGAGTTAGGCAGCTCACCATCAATTGGTCTACTGCTAGGCAGCTCACCATCATTCGGTCACTAGGATCATCGTCTATGTCTCTGTTTCTTTCTCAACACATCCTCTTTACAACCAGTTTTCTCCCCTTGAGTTGTTGCGCTCTTCAACAAGGGATTTATCTCTGCCAAAGCTGTGGTGAAATAGTTGTAATAGGTGTGGTTGGAAATGTTGTCGTGATACTCGGTGTGGTGATGGTTGTGGATTAGGCAGTCGGCTCACTAAAGACAACCCCACTAGACTGTCTTCTTTTTGGACCTTCTAGTTAGTAATGAGGTATCATTATCAGAATCAGCATCGTCATCTTGCAATGTATAATCATCGTCTTCATTCAACTTATATTTGCCTTTATCCGTAGCAAAACGAGACCCTAAGTGAGATCCAAGTATTCTTAGATCTAGATTCATCCAATTGTGGAATATCATCTTCATCATCACTTTCTTCAACACTCTCGGTTTGTTCATGCGCAACCCCAATAGCATCCTCGAATTTAGATCTTCTAGCTTTAATAAGTAGTAATACCTATACTTTGAACAAATCTTGTTTGGTTGTTTCTCCAATCGTAGAGTAAAACAATCAAAATAATTATCTCCCGATCTAGTAAGAACTTAAATGTGTACAACTTAAATTGAAAAATAACTAAAATAAACAAACAAATATGAAATTATTCATATTAAAAAACACATTCTTTTTGTGAGAGTCACCGTTACGAAGATCATATTAGCCATGATGAAGACTATACATAGTAGGAATTATTGTATTCGTGTGTTATTATGATATAACTATAGTTCAAGACGATTATCGGTATTGTTGTCCACTTAAGCAGTCAACACTCAAAATTTTCAAGTACAATGTTAGTTATTGTTCACGATTATCTATGTATCTCACATTTGACATACACTTAGGATCGAGAAAGTCCAGAATTCCATGTAATGGATGCTTTTAATTTAATTTCATTTCTAAAGTCAAGTCCTTTATATTAAGAGCAATGTACTTTTGTACATGTGAAGAGACTGGACGAGATTAGGGTTAGAGGCAAACAAATCTAAAATCAAACCAGAGGTGACAGGTCTGCACTTTTGTACAACAAAGTGACATAGTTTGACTAGAGACCTTGAAAACAGTATTCTTGTTTCGCGGTCAAGTTTGCTTTATTTTTAGGATACACTACTAGAGTCTAGGTCAGCATGTTTCAAGATGTAGCAAAAGAAATAGCCAGTGAACCCCCCAGATGAATTGATTTATATTTATCCAATAACATGTATTCAGGTACAATCTATCTCCTAAGAATTAAGACTTAAGTCATACATCAAAATATATATTTTACAGAATAATCGTCTTATTTAATATTGATTAGACACTTGAAAACTGTTATGTTGTATGCCTACCAATACATCGTATGATGAAGCTATTAGTTACGTTTATATTTAAATTACTTTTTATTGTGTATGTACTACTTTTAAAAGCCACACATATAATAATGTTCTAGGCATGGGTAATGTTTTCGTCATTTCTTCGTGTCATTACAGTGACACTCATATTTTTATAGTTTTTCCAAACTAACTAAAAATAATAAGAAATAAACATATATAAAAGTTCTTAAGGGAGATATGTTACTCATTATTTGTTATTCCAGCGATGTGGACTAACAACTCAAAACTTGATGTATCAAAAGTCTTTCCATAAAAATCAGCTAGATTATCATCCCATATTTGATCTTATCTCCCCCTCAGTCGCTACATCCTCTGATGAGTAGCATTTGAAGTCTATGTTCCTGCACACTAGATAAAAACTTTAGTTATTAAGGGGGACCCAAGCCACCATGGACTTGGGTCGACCATTCTCATCAATAAATGTAAGTTCCTTCGGATATCCATTTCGCCTTTCAGGTGACTTGGATACTTTGGAATTCTCACTTGTTGGGGAATGAGAGGAGCAACCACTAGCCCTTCTATCAGGAGACTTTTGGAAAAGTCTCTGATTGACTGGCCTTTGGTTTGAAGAATATCTAACCCTAGATTTATAGTTATAATTCGAATTATAAAAATTCCTATTAGTAGTACTCTGGTTAGAAAAACTTTTATTGGGGTTGTTAAAATGTTTTGAAGGTTTCGACTAAATTGATTTTCCATTTGAGCTTCCTGTTTCAGGAGAAGTGCTTTTTAGGCTATCAATCGTCGAAACTTTTGATTTCTTACATGGACACACACTTGCTACATGTCCCTTTTGATGGCACGTGAAGCACGAACGCCTCTCCCAGGCTTTCTTATGAGCCTTGAGATTCGTTTGGTGTTCCGATTCGGTTTGTTTACCTTTTTCATTTTTATTCTTAACATCTTCTATTTTAGGTCTAACAAACTCACTTTGAGTCTTTGACTCCTCATTGGTTCCTAACTCAGCTCTCTCTGACTTGGTCGACTCGGTGATGTCTACCATCTTAGAGACTGCTGGTCGTGTAGTAGAGTCAGGTTCTTGTACATTAAAAAGACTATCTAACGTTTGACTGAAAATCTTTTTAGTTCAATTTTCCTATTAAGATCAACAGTTCTAACCTTAGCGTCTGATAGTTTTCTTCATCCTGTTGCTAGTAGTCGAGTCCTTTTTTCTTTTCCATTTTTTTTCTTTATCTTTATCTTTTCACATTGGTTTCACATCTTGTACTCGTTGTCACCGAAGGATTTATCCCCGCTCCATTTATAGTGATACTCAATTAACTAATAAATTTTAAAAAATATATTTGCAGGTTCTGATTTGAGAATAGAATAATAAACTGATACTCCATTAATTCATAAATTTTTTGGTTAATAAATTTTTATGGTCCAATAATTACAAAGTTTTTACTATACTAAAAGAATTCATTAATAGTGGAGTACTAATAATTAATGAAAGGGAAAATGGTAATTTGCCCCTTTGTGGTTTTCTTCTAATTCATCGTAAATATAATTATATCTTCTTTTTCTTATATATTCGTTGAAAAATACTGCAAGTCGGATTTCGAATGTGTGTCTGTGTCGGCGCAAGGTCACTTTCTGTCGGCATTGTTTCTCTCTGTCCAAATGATGAGATAAATAGTTTTCATATCTTTTATAATTCAATTCTAAAAATTCTAAACTTCATCCCTGATTCCATTTTATTATTATTAATTATAATTATAATTATTATTAGCTACTTATTTGTATCCCTTTACAGATAAATTCCCACCTTCAATCATTCATCAATTTCATTACTTTACAACTGATTATTGAGTTTGTTGTCAGTCTACACTGATTCTTGATTTTGAAATTTATCATGTGCGTTGATTAAAGTTTGAAACTTTTGATCTGGGGTTGCTGAGGAGAGGCTATTTCATCAAGATCTTTTTATTGGCAGATGAAGCTGGGTCTTTTAGGGATCTTGCTAAGCTAATCTTGTTTCAACTCTGTTGTACAGTTGATCAATTTGGGTATTGTTTTCATTATATTGTCCATTTATGCTTTCCCAAACATGTACATACATTATTGTTTGTATAATAATATAATAATAATAATAATAAATGATAAATGATATGAGAGACATTTGTTCTGCATGACAAAACAACACTAGCTTGAAATGGCATATATTGGCAATGTATTTTACCTTTCACAGCTGTCACTCATATTTGATAAAATATATTACAGTAGATAATTAGGTCTGGGCATTGATTTTGTTACCCATTTCGACACTGTTTTGGTTGCGCTGTAGACAGGTGAACTAGGTTCTCATACCAAATGTCAAGGACTCTTGCAGCAATAGTGGGAGGTGCTGCAGGAGCTTTGGCCTTGCTTGGGGTTGTGATTTTAGTTATATGGTTCTTTCTTTGTAATAACAGAAGTGTGTCCAGAACTTCAGAAGTTGGCTCTTCTGATCCATCTCAAGGTAACTTGTATGTAAGATTATATTAGTGAACCAATTGAAATTCAATTCACTATGTTAATTAATCGTAATATGATATCCAGTTGGAAGACCTCAAGGGGTTGAATTAGTCATACGAGAAACCAGGCGGTTTGAGATTGAGGAATTGTCGTTGGCTACAAAAAAATTTAGTGACAAAAGTTTGATTGGGGAAGGGAAATTTGGGGAGGTGTATAAAGGCTTACTTCATGATGGTATGTTAGTAGCAATAAAAAGGCGACCCTCTCCTCCTACTCAAGAGTTCATTGAAGAGGTAATAATCAGCTTAAACTTTGCAATTACAGAAACAAGATTATTATTATTTTTTCCAGTTATTTGTCTAAAATTTTCTGAAAAGGAAGTACTGTATACATTCAGACCTTCTCTATGGTTTAATTTTCTTTCTTTCATTTGGCATCTTGTAATTTAACGTTAAATCAGGCGAGGTATCTAGCATCTATTCAGCACCGGAATATTGTGACGCTTCTAGGTTACTGCCAAGCAAATGGTCAACAGATCCTTGTATACGAGTATGTGCCCAATGGAAGTGTTTCGATCCACTTGTACGGTAATTCTTTATCCACTGTTTGTTTTTTCTTTTCCTGAGATTTTGATATTCAGTTACCATTTAGATTATGAACATTCCTTGTAGATCCCACTATTCAGATCTTTTAACCAAATCGTTCAATCACCCACGCGGAATTCGTAGGTTGGTAAACACGCGAAATATAAAGATTAAATCAAACTAGAACAAAATCACTTTATATTTCTTTTCACAATTCTTTGATCAAATACAGCTGATAGAAACGCAGAGAAAACAATAACCAAAAGTCTTTTTTTTTAATTACAAAGTAATTAGACCAATTTATACTAATTTGGCCGACTTATGCGACACAGGCCTTGTGTCGCAGAGATCACTATTGCGACATAAGCACTATGTCGCAACTACAACTAATGCGACACAAGCCCTTGTGTCGCATAACACAGAAAATGTAAATTTAACTAAGTCAATTACATTTACTAACACATTACAGACTCGACCAACTGACAGACACACTAAGATGTATCAACATTCCTGCCTTTTAATTTATGAAGTTTCATGATTTGAACATGCAGGGGATGGTCAGGTTATTAAAGAGAAGCTTGAATTCAAGCATAGGCTTTCAATAGCTCTTGGTGCAGCTAAAGGTGATCTTCTGCAAAATCAGTGAGCATTTTTGGCTTTCCTGGTATTAGTTCTTCATCTTTTTGTAGATTAAACACAAAAATATTCTGTAAGTTTTTTGTAAAAGAGTTAAGCTACTTTTATGTCACCCTATATGGATGGTTTACAAAAAAAAAGGAATAAATTTTATGCAAGTAACTCCCAATTCATATTTTCCAATTCAGGTTTAGCTCACCTCCACTCCCTAAGCCCCCGTTTGGCTCATAAGGATTTCAAAACAGCCAATGTTCTGGTAGATGAGAACTTTATAGCCAAAGTTGCTGATGCAGGGGTTCGGAACTTTCTGGGACGAGCTGAGTCAGTAGGCCCGTCCTCTCAAATTACAGCTGATGAGATTTTCCTTGCGCCAGAGTTATACACTCTCCCATATGTAGATCTGTTCATATTCACAAATTTTCTACAACATTCTTCTGAAACTGTACATTTAAATTTTATAGGGTGAGAGAGTTTAAACGCTTCACTGAAAAAAGTGACATTTACAGCTTTGGTGTATTTTTGCTAGAGTTGGTAAGTGGGCAGGAAGCAGTGGAATTGTTATCTTCGGAGTCCAACCAAAATATTGCCGAATGGGTATACAGCTTATATATTCACTACAAGTAGTCTTATGTTATCAGTTGCTTTATAGATCTGATTACTTTTTCTTTCTTAAATTGAAGGTGCAAAATTGTGAAGAAGCAGGGACTATTTCTAGTATTATTTATCCACGACTTGGGAACAGCTTTACAACAGAAGGTATGGAAGATTACATCCACTTGATAGTTGGATGTGTGGAGGTTTCTAGTGAGAGAAGGCCTACAATGAGTTATGTGGTAACAGAATTGGATCGAATACTTGATAAAGAAATGAGCTTGACAACAATCATGGGGGAAGGAACCCCGGTTGTCACCCTTGGAAGTCAACTTTTCAGGGCTGCAAAATGAACTCCATTCGCATTCAGATTATTTATTTATTTATTTATTTCATCTTCAAATTGTCGTGTGATTTGTGAAATACAACATTTTTTACTTATTCTTATGTTTGGGAAAGAGATTCAGCTGTTTGATAAGTGTATAAAGAACAGCTGACTGATTTTATTTTTTTCTTTCTCAATTGTCCTTACCTTTTTGTTTCATCCAGAGTATTGATTGATTATGAATGTAAGAAGAGCGTTTCGTGATATTGTAAATAATATATGATTACTGTTTAATATCTTAACTGGTGTATGGTAATTGTAGTCATTTTGAACAGGTAGATATCTCAAGAGATGAAGATGCAAGAGGTTCATTAATGCTTTACTCAATTACAATTGTCAGAAAGTATCATTTTTGGACCATGGTAAATGTTAGCTTTAGACTCCATTATAATATGATTATCTGGGAAAGGGATTTTGCTTGAGGCAAGCGTTAGGTCCAGCTTACTCAAAGGAGGGCTAATCTGGTACCATGAACTCCCTTTTACATATTATGATATGGATTTTCAGTTCTGCTTCTTCCTATTTCTTGCTTAAAGTTATTGGAAAATCATATAAAAAGCGAAGTTATTGTATAAAATAAAACTAAATAAGCAGATTGATTCAAAGCTTTATAAAAACACATCATCCCACTTTAATCAAGCGGTTAGATCCCTTTCTATGCCACTGCTGTTTAAATTTTATCTAGCTTTTCTTGTATGTTACTGCTATATGATTCTGCTGTAATTCCTCCTGTTGTAGTCTGAGCAAACTTATTCATGCCACCACTGAGATCGAGGGTGTTGAAGAAACTGCTGCAAACATGTTCATTTAATTTATCAGGTACTTATGCAGTTCTATTAGACTAAACTCATGTACTTATATTCATTTAGACATGGTATACCTTGATCTGTGTAAAGTCTAGTGACATGAAAGAGGCCTTAGGGTGTTGCGTATAGTAGCAGAAAAGTATCTAACATTTTTCCATTTGAGTTCTTTAAAGAAATTGAGAAATGCTTTTTGTCCCTAGAAAGCGCGTTCAAATGTAAGACCTGGTATTCTCATTTTCCAGAACAGGAAATGCGGAAAACCACAAATTTTAGTTTTCATTTTATGAAAAAGAATATTTGGAAACCTGAACACATCTTCCTATAAAATTGGAAAATTGGAGAAATTTTTTGTGACTAAGCTCACCCTTGGACTGGTAGTATGATGAAAATGTGCTAATGTGATTTTGTTGCAACAAAAGTATCAAGTCATATTTCAATGAATTTAGGGAATCTTAAGAGGAAAGTCTCACTTGTTAATTGAAAAATCTGTGGTTGACTAGCACTGGAGTCATTACTTTTAATTAGAAATTACAATATAAGTGAGAATGTAGAGTATATTCATGCTCTATTAATAAGTAAGCTTGAAGGTTCAATAGATAAGTTCATTGGGATCTATGACTGAAGTGTGTGCATGTTTTTTAGAATTTGTAATAAACTTTCATCTAATCAAGTCGATCTGTTTTATGTTCTGCCAGTAAAAAATTACACCCAAAATTAAAGAGCTGCTAAATATGGAGGTAGGGTCTGTGTCCGATTTCATAATGATATCCGGAATAAAGATGAAGGCGAAGGCAAAGGAAATTATAAGAAACTGAAGTTAATTATCTGCATACACAGCATACTATATTTTCCAGAGTTAAAGCTAGATCCACACAAAGACAAGTTTGTAATATCCAACTAACACCAATTTTAGGAAGTGATTATTTGTTTATGCATTGAATTTCTGAAAATTTCCAATTGTTAAGTATCTTTTGTAATAAGCTTAATAGATTGGTGTATAATGAGAAAATGCTAAATGTATGCAGAGCAGGTGTTTGTGTGAGGGTTTGGAGAATTTAAATTCGAAGACTTCGATCTTGGTTTATGAAAATCAAAAATTAAAGATCCAAAATTTATAGTCCCCAATCCGACCCCACCCAAGTATGTAATATAGTCTTTATCAATGAATATATAGTCCCCACCCCACCCAAATATTAGCGAATTACAGGTTTGAAAATGAAAGGTTTATTATATGCAATGAAAACGAAAGTTCAAATGGTTCGAATTGTAGATAATAATTAATTTTCGTACGCCTTATAATAATTTTGATGATTAATTAATATTAGAGGGAGATAAATGCACGCAGCTAACACAGCATGCTGCTAGAGTTTTTAAAGCCCAATTTCGTATCAGGCCCACTAATTTTTAAGGCATTCTCCTCTGAAAAACTTAAGCCCTCATTTTCTTAAATTTTTTTAGTTCTAACTCTGTGGAAATTCTTCTTCTTCTTCAAAAGAATCATATCATTGTATTTCAGTTATCGACTTTTCCATACTTTCACAACACTGCTGATTCGTCAGTTATTATCCCTTTCCAATATATCAATTCATGCGACCTTGTGATTTTGATTAAAGGGAAAAGATAGCAATTGTGGTTCAATCCGTAGGTTCTAAAGGGCAAATATGAATCTTGGTGTAAATACCCATCGAAGGGATGATGGGTGATTCTATTAGATTGATGCAAGATTAATTGATTCGGTTAATGGAAAAAAGAAAGTATAATCAGGTTTTGTTAAGTTGTAAATGCCAATTGAGAGATACCAAGTTATGGAAAAGAAAATTTTCTTTTGTTAAGGATTTAAGTTTCCCTAAAAAGAAAATAAAATTTTATATATTAAAAGATTAAGTCTCATTTATTAATGTTAAATTTTATTAATTCAATTTAATTTTCAATTTAATTAATTAATGTAAAGAAAATGAAAGGGTGAACTCAAACTTCACATATATTATCATATCATCAAGTCGTCAACCATTATCATCGTCAGAAACATGGTAACCTACTTACAATTATATTGGGTGCTTAATTTTTATGGATATCATTCAATGTAAGAGACAACTCAACCGTTGATTAACTCTCTTCTCAGAGTCAAAGAGAAAAGCTTTAACATATGAAAACTTATCGGGAGGAACATGGTGGGAGTTTCAAACCACTAAATCATGTTAAATGTTACATGAATTGTCTTTTGAGTTTCTTCTTATTGTTTTGTTAAGCCTTTTTTTATAGTCGTATGCGTTTGAGCTTCGTTTAACTCAACTTATTTTATAGCTATTTAACTAAACATTACAACACACGTTTTAATTAGATGCACCATCATATTTATATTTCTACAATTTACACAAACATTGCGTAATGAACAATTTTATACAAACTGTGTGCATCGCACATGTCTGAATGACTCGTTTATCAATAAAATTCAATGAATGCTAAGTTATGAGAGATACCAAGGAATGTAATAATTATGATTGAAAATAATAAATTCGATTTTGTATAGTCCATTTTTGATTATTATTAATTGTATGTAATTTTTTTTGCGTGTCATTCATATATGCAACCATGTGGCTACCGTGTAAAGTCTTATGTAAAAAAGTTGCATAGAGTTAACAATAAATTTAAATTTAAATAGATAAAATAGAGGTTATGAAAAAATTCGTACAGTACACACAATAGATGTTTGATCACAATTTGCTACATTTTAGCATACTTAGTCTTTAAAATGTCCGAAACAGCATATAAATGTTGTTGGATCGAAATTGAGTTTTGATGATAATTAATATGAATAGTATATTTATTTGTGTACGTATATGTATATAGAGAGAATTTGGTTGAATATGTTATTATGTCAAATGGTCAAAAGTTATGTGTATTGTGGGTACAAGTTGGTATTTATATCACTCACAATACACATGTACAATTCTAATATACGAATTACACACAAATGGTAATTACTAAAATATACAATGCTAAATCCTTTTTATATATTCAACAATCTACCCTTAGGATTTAGCATGTACTATTTATACCTTATCTGTAACATCCGGAAACACATTAGTATGATTGAGTGAGGTATTGAAATTGAATAACTGCAGAAATTTTTAGATTTTCCCGCCGGGAAGGGTTAGCTCCCACCGGGAGATCACTCTTTTCGACGGGAGGTTTCTAGTCAACCTGGAGAATTTCACCAGAGGTTTATCAATTGATTTTATCCTGCCGGGAAACATTAATGTCCCGCTGTGAGATTGTGATCTAAACCGGGAAAGTTTGGCTTGTCCGGGAGAAGTTGATCCGAATATTTGGGTGAGAATATCTCCCGTCGGGAGGGTGTTTTCCTGCCGGGAGTGATCATTTTTCCAGTTTGTGGGTAACTGGGAAGTCTGGGTTCAAACGGGTGGGTTTATGGATCTCCCGTCGGGAAATACCATATCCCGCCGGGAAGTGTTCATGTTTTGGAAGTAAAGCGAAGTTTAAACCCATTCTAATTGATGTAAAACTCTTCCTCACTATTCCAATTCGGTTCCTGAGATTTATTTGGTGCGAAAAGGAAGGGAGAAGCAAGGATTCAATCATATTCTAGGTTCCATTCATCTTCATCAAGTAAGTGCTTGCTCTCATGTATACCCTAATGTAAGGGAAATTGGGTGAGTGGGGACTTTTAGTGTGGCATTAGTGAGATGAACCTTGAATAAGGTTCTTATGATGCTTACTTGGTAGTTCCAAGTACTAGTTGATGTTGTAAACTTGATAATGTGTGAATTGCGAATTTGGGTGATATAATACCCAAAACATAAGATGGTAGATAAGAAATTAATTAGGGTTACTGAATTTATAGTTCAAACTATATGGTTTGGATAATTCAATAATGTAATTAGTAGTATTGAGAATACTTGATCATTAATATGGATTGTTTATTTAGTTGAGTTATAATATCGTTAGTTTGACTTTTAAAAGTCAAACTGCAGCTATACCTAAGAATGTGATACTTATATGGTTAGAAATGGAGTTGTATGAGATATTTATCATGTTCGTAATGTAATGTTAAACTATTATATGACATTTAATAGGTGCTAAGGAAGTTGAATCAATTGTTGGAGGTATATCAACTTCTAAACCACAACGTAAGTATGTAGGAGAAGTATAAGTAAATTTTATACGTGAACTCATATTTTGACATGCGTAACGACATTCGTACATTTTAATTGTACTATCTAATTGTGTATGATGTTTGAGTTGAATGCCCAACTTTATAGTGAAGGTATGAGTTAGTAAATGTTTTGTGACAACAACTTCTATTATGTAATAGTTAAGTTTGTAATTAGTCTTTGATATTAATATATGAATATTTAGTCTTTGATATTAATATATGAATATTTAATCTTTGTTATTAGTAAATGAATGTTTTGTAATGTATTTATGTAGGTTCGTACGAACTAAGTGTAGGTACGAACTTGCTGGTAAGTTCATACGAACTTAGGAGCTGCTAAGTTCGTACGAACTTAGGAGCTGCTAAGTTCGAACTTAGCTGCTTATAAATACAAAGTTCGAAAATATTATTTACAAGCTTCTACGAACTGAGTTTTCAGCAAAACTAAGTTCGAATATTCTGTCCTAGTTCGAATACATACGAAGAAGGATTATTTAGTGATTTAAACGTATTTGTAACACTTATATCGTTTCTTAGAGTATTCCGCAACTCTAACAAGCGTTGTTACCCCGTGTATCCGTTCATAGGTAACCTATAGTATTTATTAGACTATATTTCATAATTGATGAGAGATTTACACATATTTTGTATATGTATATTATTGTTGATGTTATTGGTTGATATGTATAAACTAGCCTAAAGACGATTCAGTAGTTTAATTAAATCAACAGTTTAAGTACATCAGCTGTATAAATAAACTCAGTAGATTTCTTAACACGGATCCGTGGAAAGAGGGGGTTAAAGGTCTTTGACCCATTCAACAGCAAATTGTTAAATCGTAATGAAGTCTATTACAAATTGTGAATAATTGAAATGGTTGTAGGAATGTTATGAATCAGAAGCCATAATGAATACTAATTTATTTATTCGACTTTCTGTGTACTTACTAAGCTTTATGCTTACCTAGTAGATGGTTGTTGTCCTTGTATGTGCGGGCGGGTCGAGAAGTAAAGATGATCGGGGCAAGGGCATAGCTTAATGCTTGTAATGTTCCCAAGTATAACTTAAATTTCTTAAACTAAGTGGTGTATATCAGCTTTATAATTGTGTCCCAACTTTTGGTTAAGTGTCAAATTGGGTATTTACACATTTGGTTGTAAGACATGACTAAATAGGTTTGCAGTTTATTAAATACGCTTCTCTTTATGAATGATATGAATGTCATATATATATATATAAGAGTTTCGGGGTCTTTCATTATCTCTTTTCCTTCACTCTCAAACTTATTCTTTATTTCACAATTCTTTTTCTTCATTCTCAACCCTTTTGTTGATGCATCTTAGTGTATCTGTCAGTTGGTCAAGTCTGTAATGTGTTTGTTAATGTAATTGAGCTAGTTAGAATTACATTTTCTGTGTTATGCGACACAAGGCCTGTGTCGCATTAGTTGTAGTTGCGACACAAGGATTATGCCGCAATAGTGATCTATGCGACACAAGGCTTGAGTCGCATAATCCGGCCAGTTTGTTTTAGTATAGATACTTCAAATTACTTTGTAATTGTAGAGACTTTTTAAGGGACTTTTCACACACTTATTCTCTGTATTTTGGCTACTGTATTTTGAGAGAGTATTTGATAAAGAAATATAAAGTATTATTATTGATTTGTTCGTCATTGCTTTAAGCTTTATATTCTATTCGTGTGGTTATCTCCATTGAGCGATTTGATTAAAAGATCCATCCTAGGAATCTACAATTGGTATCAGAGCCATTAAATCATTGATTTTGGTGGTATCAAATCGTTTAGGTAAGTTTTTAATACATATTTTGATTATTTAACATCTATTTTGGTGTTTGATTTTCATTATAGGTGTTTTAGAGCTGAATCTTGGAGTTTTTTAAGCCTAAAAATCTAAACTTTTACGAAGTTTTTCGTTAAAAGATTTTTAGGTTTCGAACTTTTAGGTTTTTGAAGTTTTTGGGTCTGTCAGCGCCGTTTTGCGACACAAGTTGCGACATTAATTTGTGTCGCTAATAGGGTTTTAGCGACCTTAATCTTTGCGATATAAAAGTTGCGACATACTTGTTTTGCAACACAAGTTCTGCGCTACAGATATTTTGCGACACAATATTTGTGTCGCTGTAAGCTCTTCTGCGACACAACGTTAGTGTCGCTAACTCCAGTTTTAAGCAACTTTTTGAAAAGTCTCTCCAGCCCGTTACGATGACGTCTTCTACATCAGCATCTATTCAACAAGTTGGGGCTATGTTAAAGCATAATAGTGAGGTGGGTTCAACAAATAAACCACCTATGTATACAAATGGAACGAATTACTCGGATTGGCGTCAGAGATTTGAAGCATTTGTATCTTTCAACGATCCTGAAATGCTAATTTGTATGGAAGAAAGGTATGAACGCCCCGGGAGGACCGGTATCTTTGATGGACCTATTCCTGAAAAATCCATTAAGTCTATGACTCCTGAGGAACGTAAGGCTTTTGACACTGAAAAGAAGACTTACTCTACTATTACCATGGCTTTACCTCAACAGATTCTCCGACAACTATGCCACCACAAAACTGCGTATGTTTTTTATGGATTGCTTTTGAAAAGAAATGTGGTGGCAGTGATCAGTACAAACGGAACAAACTGGATCTAGTCAAGAAACAGTTTGAAGTCTTTGACATGCTGCCTACTGAATCTCTTGAAGATATGTGCAGTAGATATTCACAGCTTGTAAGTGAATTAGTTGAGGGAGGAGTAAATCTCGACAAAACTGATGTTAACAAGAAGCTTTTGGGTTCCTTACCCAAAAAGTGGAATACACGAGTGCTACTGATGGAAAAAGATGAAGACATTATGGACATGGAGCTAGATGATTTGGTTGGACAGATTGCTGCTGATCTCTTAGATATGCAAAAAAAGGAAACCAAGGCTACTGCATACCTTCAGAACCCGAAGTTATATGGTGTGGATGTTCCTGCTGCAGTGACTCAAGCTGCTGGTTCTGCATTTTTATATGGAGGTTCTGTTAGTTCTGGTGCCCCAAGTACATCTGGTGGATTTGGATATCCCACCATCAACTCTTCAAGTGGGAGTGGTGCTTATTCAAACTTCAAAGGTGCATCTCCTGCAGTTGTTGAAGAACATGCAGTTGTTTTTACAGCTTTCTTGTCGGCTTATGATGACTTCCTATCCAACAAGAACAGCACTGTGGATCTGACTGAAGAAGATTTCAGTCAAATTGATCAAGAAGAGCTTGAGCGTATGGACTTGAAGTGGAGCATGGCTATGCTCACAAGAAGAGTCAAGAACTTCTTGAAGAAAACTGGAAGGAAGAATGTCACTGATTCGGAAGAGAAGGGTCTGGGTTTTAACAAGAGCAAGGTGAAATGCTACCAGTGTCATAACTATGGACACTTTGCTCGTGAATGTGACCGCAAGAAGAACCCACCTTCTGGCCTATCTAAACCTTCTCAGTACAACTCAACTGATAAGACCAAAAATGATGAGAAGGCAATGGTTTCCGCTGCACTGCTGCTTTCCAACAATGCTTGGGAATGGTCTGATCCAGATGAGGATGATGCAGAAAAGGCACTGATGGCTGAGGTGCATGAGGTAGATGATGAACCTTTATCATGTGTTTCGTACATTAAATTGACTAACCAACTAAACAGGTATAGAGAGGATACCAAACGCCTTAACACTGTTATTGAAAATTTAAATGAAACAAATGACATGTTAAGAAACAGTGATAAGGCAAGTGGCTTAAAGTTAAAAGCTATTTTAGAAGAGAAAAAGGAATTGAAAGCTAAAATTTTTGAACAACAAAATGAAATTGGTAGCTATGTTGATGTACTATCATCTGTTAAAAGAGAACTTGTTGAATCTCAAACTGAGGTTCTAAATTTAAAGAAAAAGCTTTCAAACTTTTCGGTCTCCTCTCTAGTCTTTGTTGAAATCCTACAGGCACAGAGGACCGATACCAAAAGTAAGGCAGGACTTGGTTTTCATCAAGTCCCACCTCCTAAGGATTATCTTCCCATGCCTGTTAGGGATAATGTTAATGACTTGATGCCTATCTTTACAAAGATAGATGTTAAACCTGTCAAACCTGCTGTTAGCATCAAGATAAGTAAGCCTGAGCTAGTTAAGGCTGAAACTGTCATCACTGCATCAAAACAACTTGAAACTAGTAGGCCCGAGCTAGTTAGGGCTAATACTAGTGAGTCTGAAACAAGTAAGACTCAAAAGGTTGAGAAAGTTAAGCCTGTTAAGGCTGAGATTCATCAGACTGAGCTAATTAAGTCTGAAAATATAGTTGAGCCTAAGTTAGGAAAGGCTCTTTCCGTGCTTCCTCGTATTACTGAAGAGGAAATTGAAATTGAGGACAAAACTGATCAAGAGTTTAGACCAGTAAAGAAAAATGTCAAGCCTGAAAATCATATAATTACTATCGAACGAAATGAACAGGCTATAACAAAAGGAAAAGGTAAAGCTATGACTGAACCTCAGAAGAAGATTGTTTCTAAACCAACTATATTAAATAAATCTTCTAAAAATTCTTCTAAAGCATCTCTTGTTGAATGCTCACGTAAATGTGACTGTTCAACACATGCTTCTTTTGGTCGAGCTCATCGGTTTATTCCTCAATCTCAATCAAGTGTTGAGCATCGATCTTGCTTCTACTGCAAGAAGCAAGGTCATTTGATAAATGTTTGTCCTGTGCTTGCGAAGAAACAGTATGGGAAACAGGTTTCGCGAGTCTCAAAATTTAAGAATCCTTCAAAGAAGTCTATTTCAATGAAAGGCTCAAAGACTTCTGTCCCAGTTGTCAAAGTCAACAAAGTTGAGCAAAATACTTTGCAAAACTTAAAGCTTAAAGTTGTTGACTCGCAAGCATCCAAACCAAAGCAGGTTTGGAAGATTAAAGAATCTTGCAAAGATTCTACATCCGACAATACCTCATCAGTCAAACATTCTAAACTGTTTGAAAATAAAATTTTGACTGATGTGGTCATTGTTGATGATATTACTGGAGTACCCAAGACTATAAAGGCTTGGGTCTCCATTTCTAACTAATTTACCTTGTTTGTGGTGCCGCAGCAACCTAAATCTAATAGTAAATGGTATATCGACAGCGGTTGTTCTCGGCACATGATCGGTGATGTTTCCCTTTTATCTGAGGTTCATGCTTACAATGGAGGATATGTGGCCTTCGCTGGTGATAAAGGGGGAGTTATTTCTGGTCAGGGTACGCTTACTAATGGAATGGTAAGCTTTGAGAAGGTGAATTTTGTAGAACAATTGCAACACAATCTTCTTAGTGTCTCTCAAGTGTGCGATAAAAAGTACACTACTACTTTCACAGACACTGAGTGTTGTATATTGAAGCTGGGATTTGTAATCCCTGAAGAATGGGTGCTACTGAGGGCACCTCGGGAGCGAGACACGTATATTCTTGACATGAGTACTGTGGAAACTACACAGCTCACATGTCTTCTATCCAAAGCTCCCGAGAAGGAATTGTTATTATGGCACAGGCGTATGGGACACTTGCACTTTCGCAAGATGAACTACCTGATCAAGAATGATCTAGTGCGAGGTGTCCCTAAGCAATCCTTTGGACTGAATGATCACTGCGTCCCTTGTCAGAAAGGAAAGCAACACAAGAAGTCTCACAAACTGAAGCTGGCCAATTCAACTAAGAAGCCCTTGGAGCTGTTTCACATGGATTTATTCGGGCCAGTTAGAAAGAAGAGTTTGGGAGGAGCTTCTTATTGCCTAGTTGTGACGGATGATTATTCGCGGTTTTCTTGGGTTTATTTTCTGAAGACCAAGGATGAAGTGCCTGAGATTCTCATCTATCTATTCGAAAAACTGCAAAATCTTTGTGAGTTGAGAATCAAGAAGATAAGGAGTGATAACGGTACAGAGTTTAAGAACTCGATTATGGAGCTGTACTGTTTGAGCAATGGTATTGAACACCAATTCAGTGTAGCAAGGACTCCACAGCAGAATGGGGTTGCAGAACGTAAGAATAGGACTTTGATTGAGGCTGCACGTACAATGCTATCTGACTCTAAGCTTCCAATCACATTTTGGGCCGAAGCTGTGAATACTGCCTGCTACGTTTTGAATCGGGTGTTAATGGTTAAGAAGAAGAACAAGACATCCTATGAATTGTTCAACAACAGAAAGCCAAATCTACAGTTTCTTGAACCTTTCGGCTGCCTATGCACTATTATGCACACCAAGGAACGAATTGCTAAGTTTGGTGAGAAATCTTGTGAAGGTGTCTTCCTAGGATTCTCTAATAACTCACCAAACAAATGTGTGTATAACTTAGTGACCAAGCGTGTGGAAGAACATTTTGAAGTCACCTTTTTCCATTACACTGACAACCCTCAGGGGAAGGGACCCGAATATTTGTTTGACTATCAAACACTGTTTGATTCTTTCAATATTCCTGAGGAGAATGAAGAAGAGGATATAGTGACACTACTTCACGGGCTGGACATCGCTTCTGAAACTCCACCCATCTCTGTTCCTCCACCACCTACAGCAACACCAGCAACTGCTCCTGCTGCTACTTGTGAAACTCCACCTCCACTCGTTACTGAGAATGTTCCTGATCCTACAAATGATGAGGAACAAATGTTTGAGGATTCTGTTCAATCACCTGTATCTGAATTTGAACCATTACCTGCATCTGACCTTGAAGATTTACCTGCACTTCAACTCGAACTTGAAGCTGACTCTACAAACCTTGATTCTATCATCGTTCCGGCTGCAATTCCGAGTTCTCGGATCAATGTGTCACATCCAGTTGATGCCATTCTTGGTGATTTAAACAAAGGTGTTTTAACGAGACGACAGATTGCTGCTGCTGAACAATCTGTGTTGACGTCGTCTCCTGTTACCGACATTGATCCAGTTTGTCTTGCTTCGGAAATTGAAGAATGCTTTCTCTCACAAGTAGAACCGAAGAAGACAGTTGATGCGTTGAAGGATCCATACTGGGTTGAGGCTATGCAGGAAGAGCTTCAACAATTCAAAAAGCTGCAAGTATGGACTTTGGTGCCTTTACCCAAGGGTGTTCATCCAATTAGCACTCGTTGGGTATATCGTGTGAAGAAGGATGATTTGCCCGGTTGCTCGTTTGGAATCCATCCACATTTTCCTGGCGTACGCTTCATTCAAAGGATTTCGGGTTTACCAGCTTGACGTTAAGAGTGCATTTCTATATGGTCAAGTGGTTGAAGAGGTCTATGTCAAACAGCCGCCTGGTTTTGAAGACTCTGTTCATCCGAACTACGTCTGCAAGCTGGACAAGGCGTTGTATGGTCTTCATCAAGCTCCTAGAGCTTGGTATGAGCGGCTTGCGACTCATCTTCTGAAGAATGGTTTTGTACGAGGAATGATCGACAATACTCTCTTCATCAAGCATGCAGGGGAGGACTTGTTATTAGTACAGGTTTATGTGGATGACATCATCTTTGGTTCTACCAAGGATGACATCATCTTTGGTTCTACCAAGGATGAACTGTGTCGCGACTTCGAGCGAATCATGAAGTCAGAATTTGAAATGAGTGCAATGGGGGAGCTGAACTTTTTCTTGGGCGTACAAGTCGAACAGTCTGCTAAAGGGATTTACATTCATCAGTCCAAGTACGTCAATGATATGCTTACGCGGTATAACTTGACTGACTGTAAATCCTATGGGACGCCTTTAGAGCTGAATCATCACCTTGGTCCAGCGGAAGATGAAGAGGACTGTCCGGAAAAAGATTAGCGATCTATGATTGGTTCTCTGATGTATCTCACTGCATCGCGTCCGGACATTGTCTTTGCAGTCTCTCTCTGTTCCAGGTATCAGGCTAAACCGAAGGTGTCTCACATGAAGGCAGTTACGCGAATCTTCGGTTATCTCAAATATAGACCAACTCTTGGTCTATGGTATTCTAATGAGAAAACCTTCGCGCTCACTGCTTACTCGGACTCGGATTATGGGGGATGCAATATGGATAAGAAGTCCACTTCTGGTGGATGTCAGTTTCTTGGACCACGGCTCGTATCATGGCAGTGCAAAAAGCAAACGACTGTTTCTACCTCAATCGCAGAGGCTGAATACATTGCTGCTGCCACTTGCTGTTCCCAGGTTCTTTGGATACAGCACCAGTTGCGCGATTACGGTTTACTCTTAACTATGACTCCTATTCATATAGATAATACTGCTGCTATATGTATTACACGTAATCCTGTGCAACATTCTAAGACCAAACACATAGAAATTAGGTTTCATTTCATTCGTGATTGCTATGAGAAACACCTAATTGATCTGGTCCAAATAGATACCCTTAAGCAGAATGCCGACCTGTTCACCAAAGCCTTTTCCCGTGCTCGTTTCGATGAGCTAGTCAACATGATAGGGTTACGTTTCTTTCCCATTCACAAGTAATATTTGTGACCTTATTATGTTATGTTCTTATGCTTATTGTTTTTTTTTTTTTTTTTAAATAAAAAAAAAGGTAAGAAATGCAATAGCCATTCTTTGTGCTTTCTAGCATTAAAGAAAAGCAACGTTGCAACACGTGCAAAAGACGTTCAGTTGTGTCTGTAAACAACTAGGGAGATGATAGTACATTAGGAGACACCCCTCAAACGTCAATCTTAAGTTTTATCCTCGATGTATCAGTAGGTTTATCTCGTATCTGTTATACATGTCCTACAAACATTTGTACCATTGCACGATGTATTGGTAGGCATTCTCATACTTTTCTTTAAGCATCTAAGAAATCCTTTAATTTGTGTTTATTCTTTTGTGATGACCAACATATGATGTATGACAATGTGTCTTAATTCCTATGTATCAGCTTGCTATGCTTTTATTAACCTGAGCTTGTATCTGACAACATTTGGGGATTTATGCTGTCTCTTTCCTTTGTTGTATGTCCGTACAGACCTGGTTTCAGTCAGCATACATTCAAACACTAAGCAAACAAAAGTCAAAGAACTTTAAAGTCTTATAAAATCAAAGATACCTAACAAGGTCGCCAAACGGTTTGACCAAGTCTAGTTTTGCTTACACCTGAATCAAGTTTAAGTCGCTTTGATGTACGTAAGTACAGACCTGTCACCGCTGGCTTGATTCTTAAAAATGTTGAATTCAAATACTTTCTCTAACCAATCGAAGTCTTGGGCATGTCTTGATACTAGGAGTATATCTGTGTGGGATTCACAGAGACATACTCACTCTCACAATAACTGCTAAAGCTTGAAGTTGAGTGTGTTACACGTTTAAGTGGACAAACAATACCGATAATCGTCTTGTTACAGATTGCTTTTCAGGCTTGTTAACTTTGCTTGATAAATTTAAATTTGGACAAGTATATTGATAATCGAATTAAAATTTGACATTGTCTTGCGAGTCTGTCTTTCTAATATGATCCCTAAATAGACAACTCTCAAAACGTTCTTTTATGTTATTTTATTATTATATATATCTGTTTCTGTTCAATTTCTTTTCTAAGTGTCACAAATAAAAAAAATTAAAATTTAACCCTTGATTGACTTCTGCGACACAAACCTTGTGTTGCACGCTTGTGTCGCTCATTGTGTCCCGGGTATAAATACCCTCGTGTCGCTGTAATTAGTTTCTAATTATCTGCGACACAAAATTTGAAAACTTGCGACACAAGTGGAACCCCTGCGACACAAGCCCTCCGACGTCATTTTTCGTTTTTTTGTGATTTCTAGCTGTTTTCTGTTTGATTACTCGCTTGTTTCCTGTTCTCCTTACTCACACGCATCTATAGGTACAACTTATACACGCTATTACTTTGTTATGATTACATTTGGCTTTTAAGTTTCGGTTTTAGTTTCTTCTATATTTTGGTTCAATTGCGTGACTTTTGTTGTTGAACTGTGGTTAAAATTAGTTATTTTGTGTTCCTGCCATGCATGTGCACCCTCGGGGTCGATTAAAACACAAAAACCCCAAAATTTTATCTCTGAAAAATCTGGGTTTCATCGTGTTCATCTTTGCGACATAACCTGCGACACAACTGTTGTGTCGCAGGCTGTGCCAGTGTTTATGTCGCTGACTATATGCGACACAATCGTTATGTCACCATATTATGTCGCTGATCTATTGTGCGACACAATGTCTATGTCGCTTAAAATCATTAAATTGATTTAATTGCAAAACTGCGACATAACTCGTTATGTCGCTGTGTTATCTTGCGACACAAGTCTTGTGTCGCAGTACATTTTTAATTAAAAAAAAATGTCAATCTTTAAAAAGGTGTTTATGTCTAACGGCTTCCAAGTTTACTTTGTTCTTACAGCTATGGCAGATATTAACGTAAACGCTTATTTCTGATCGCGAGATCATTCTATCTGAGCAGATCATTCGGGAGTTCTTTCAGTTTCCGGATGATTCAGAAATGCCGGTGACTTTTGCCAACTCTTTTATCGCCGGTGGCATGATTCAGATGGGTTATCCGGGTGTTCCCCGCGATCAATACCGCAAGGCTTTTCTCACAAAGGTCTGGCGGTATCTTATGCATATCATGATTGTGTGCCTATCTGGGCGTAAGGCTGGTTTCGATGGCATCAGCCATTCTACTGCATCAACCATGCTAGCATTGGTCTACAACAAACCTTACAATTTCTCGGGTTATATTTTTCGAATTATGGTCGACCGCGCCCAGGCTGGGGAGGGACAGTGGTCTTTATACCCACGTTTTGTCCAATTATTGATAAATCATTTGCTCCCAGGTTTACCGGTGGCTCCGCAACACCAATTTCGCCAAACACCGATGAATACCCGAATTTTCGTGGTTTCCGGTCACTATGCACGGGGCGCACCGGTCCCGCCCGATGTGCTGTTGTTTGGCCATATTATAAATGAGGCCTATGTGCCTCCGGAGGGTGATAAATTTGACGATCCGGCTCCTGTTCCAAGGCCGCTTTCACCACCTCCTCAGGCACTTGTTCAACAACAAGCACCTCTCCAGCAACCACCACCTCCTCAACAACAACAACAGGCTGTCAATCCCGATCCTCAATTTGATGATATTTTTAGGGATATTGATGAGTTATGCCCCTCTCCACCCAGGTCGCAGGGAAAACGCCCACGTAAGGATGTGACTTACTCTGTTTCTGAGGACCTGCCCACTACAAGTCGTCCTCGTACTTCTTCAACTGCAGGGCCTTCAGAATTGCAGACTCCAGTGCAACCTCATCCGGATATTCTCAAGCAACTTTTGGAACGGATCGAGGCAATGCAGAAGACTGTGGATGATCAAGCTTCTATCATTCAGTCTCAAGTTGCACTGATTGAGAGTCCAACCTCCCGGATTACTGATTTAGAGGTTAAGTTTAGGGAGTTTGAGACCCGGTCACTTGGTCCGGGGGAGTCTGTTCCCTCTGGTCCATCAATAGAACCAAGTGGACCGGGGTCGGAGTCTGTAAATGAAGATGTACTTATTGAACATAATAATGAAATGCCTACTTTAGAGTACTTCCCTGTGCACCACACTCCAGGCCAGCTGAGACCATTGGATGTCGATTATTCTTGTGCAGACCTCTCATTTATACAACGCATGATAAATGAAGTCAATTCTGATGATGAAAATGAAAAATTTGAGGAAACTGATGATGATGTTGATGTGGAAGAGGAAGGATTGAATGATGATGAGTTCTATGATGATGCTCCGATAATTGAATCAGATTCCTCTGAAGATGAAACTAAAAATGCATCTGAGACTCAAGATGAAGAAACATCTGAGGCTCCTGCTCCTGAATCTGAAGTTATCGAAACTAGAGCTGAGAGACTCGCTAAATGGTGGCCGCACGGAAAAGATGGAAAGCAAGTGCCGGTTACCTGCAAATCATACAAAGTCAGTGGAGCGTATACTGGATTAATCAAGAGTTGGAAGATATCGAACGAGTTGTTTATGATCAAGAGGTTAGATGGTATCCAATATTTCAAAAGATCATTCACCAAGCTGAGCACACTGCCAAAAGGAGAAGTTAATCGTCTTGCTCAGCTCTCTTTGATTAACCCGTCAAATGATGATCGTGCCAATTTCATTCTGAATACTCTACAAAGGGAGATTCGTACCAAAAGGTACAAGTTTATCAAACCGACGCTGGGAACCAGAATTATCTATAAGAAACGGTTTGATCCAGTCACCAATCTGCCTTTGATCAAAATGCGTTATCCTCCGGCTGATTGTTTATAGAAGATTCCTCTGGAAATAGTTCCTCTGGACTTTCTAAGAAGATTTCACTACTGGAATTGGATGCTCACACCGGTGAGGCAGTTCTTGTATTTGTGCCTGAGACAGAGCAACCAGAGAAGAGCTCGTTGTATAATTTGAAGAAAACTCAATTTCGAGTATTTGATCCAATGAGCTTGATAAATTTCTCAGAGAAAGATTTGAGAAAGCTGTTTGACAATCCGATTCGCTTTAATGAGAGAAATGCAGTGAATAAGAAGATCGCATTTCAATTTCAAAGGATTGTCAACGTCTGTGTAACACATGGAATACACGCTGGCGGTGTACTTCCAGCAGGCTGGGTTTGATTGAAGATTTTGAAGACCAAGCTGAAGACATGGGGGAGTTTGTTGATGCTTCTTAATGTGTCTGTCAGTTGGTCAAGTCTGTAATGTGTTTGTTAATGTAATTGAGCTAGTTAGAATTACATTTTCTGTGTTATGCGACACAAGGATTATGTCGCAATAGTGATCTATGCGACACAAGGCTTGTGTCACATAATCCGGCCAGTTTTTTTAGTATAAATACTTCAAATTACTTTGTAATTGTAGAGACTTTTTGAGGGACTTTTCACACACTTATTCTCTGTATTTTGGCTGCTGTATTTTGAGAGAGTATTTGATAAAGAAATATAAAGTATTATTATTGATTTGTTCTTCATTGCTTTAAGCTTTATATTCTATTCGTGTGATTATCTCCATTGAGCGATTTGATTAAAAGATCCATCCCAGGAATCTACACCTTTCATATCATTTTTATCAAACCTTAAACATTTCTCAACCCTATCTTCAAACACAACACACAATATTTACTCCCTCTCATGATGATTAGGATGCATCGTGAACATCATGAAGAGTTACATGTAACAAATTTCTTTGAGTGACATTCTCCACCAAATCATGTAACATCCAATTCAAATCTACAATAAGCACCATATGTCAAGCAGTCCTATTAAAACATCTATGTCGTAACCATTGGATAAAACAACAATTCGCTTGAGTAAATCAAGAAAAAGTTGGTGGTGTTTTCAAAAAACATATGTCTAAAAACACTCTAACTCTTGGATCACATAGATGACTAGTTTTCCCATCATTTGAAACATTAAATGAATCAAATGAGAGACCTACTTTCAGTGTTAGCTTTAATGTTAGCACTGTTAAGATTTCCATTCAATCATCGTGAAATACCATTATTTAGGTACCACTATGAATGTTTCGGCATTGTCACGTAGACATGCATAATGTTACAAAGACAATTAGTTTAAAAATACACCTGTGTCCTAAAACTATTTTTATCTTAAATAGCTCTAGACTCTATATGTGCATGAAGTGAAGTTGGGGACTGGAGTAAAATGCCCTGTAGGTTCCCTAAACCTGGATCCACGAGGTTATCACATTTATTAAGTGCGGAATCCTTAAACAAACGTAACACTAATCAACAAGTAATATGAATATAGTAAAGAACACTTTTATTGAACGTAAGTATCAATTACATTCAACGTAAGACAAAACAATCACAAGTATTCGAACTTGCCTTTGCTAAGCCCTAAAAATACACAAAACAACTGATTACATTCGAACTAGCACGTAATCTATATAAAGACCCTAAGTTCGTACGGGCTGGACCCTACGAACTTGTCTGGTCACATGCCCATATCCTAAGTTCGTACCTACCTAAGTTCGTACGAACTTACATGACAAAACATAAAAGGTAAACTTATTACAAAAGACTTATCAAAATAACTCTTACAAACTAGAAAGCTGTTGTCACTAAATATGTACCAACAGACTCCCCCTTGACAATAGCTCTAGTTTCTTGAGTCTTGATCTTGAATCTTCATTCAGCTTATTTGACTTCCAGCCCACATTCCTTTTTCTACACAAACTCTAACCACTTTCTGATATCTTATGCCTTCATATCTCCAACTATCTCTGTAGAGAATCTTGTTTACATGTAGCTTCATCAGATCATCTTTTGACAAGTTTACCAGATGTAAACTATCATATACCCTTAGCAGCTCATTCCCATCAACATCTTCCATTACAGCTTCTGCTGTCTTGTTGTCAACATACCACCATTTCAGCTAAGTCAGAATATTCTGCGGCATCTTCTTCAAAGGAACTTTCTTCAAACACTTAACCAGTTTATAAATCATTTTCATCCACGGTTTGTTTGTAATCGGATCTATCTTTGTCAGATCTGGAACTCTCTTCCCTGTCTTCGGCTTTAAATCAACAAATTTGTTCGATCTTCCTTCACGCTTAACAATTCGTTCCATAGTTCTAGCGTAAGGATCCTCTCGCGGATTTATCAAATCTAGCCAAGCTAGTTCTTTAAGTTCAATCTTCGGCAAGGAACTGAAAATCTTCAATTTATTTTCTAAGTATCGAATCCCATCATATCTCTTTAGTATGAACAGCTTCAGGTCGCTGTCATAAAACCAGCTTATGATGCCTTTCTTTAGCTCTCCCGATCCCTTGATTTTGATAGTGTCTTTGAATTTCAAATAAGGTTCCTTATCGATCTTTTTAAACCACAAACTTCTTAACTCTGCTCGAGATGGTTCTTTATCAGCTTCTGAATCATCATCAAGAATATTATCATTTTCTGACTCCAATCTTTGACGATCTATCACATTTTCACTAGTTGTATCATCTCTAGCAACTTCAGTCACCGGTTACTTTGTCACGACATGTTCATCTATATCAATATTAGTATCTGGGATAATCTCATTGTCGGACCTCCATTCAGTAACTTCTTTTGATAAAAATTGTCCTTCCTCCAACTCAGACTCACTGCTATCATACACATCTCGATTAAGAAGTGATTCGATAGTGTCTGTCTCCTTTAGATTTACTGGAGTTTCTTCAGTACCACTCACTCCTTGTTGTTGACTAGACTCCTCCTGAGCTTGTGTTGCTAGTATTCCAGTCGAAGAGCTAGGCAACTCACCTTCTTTTGGCGCACTGTGATCATCATCTCGGTCTTCATCCCTTTTCTTCCTGAGTTCATCTCCCTTACAGCTAGGTATCTCCCCCTGAGCTGTCTTGCGCTTCAAACGGTAGAGAAGAATCTCATTATTCCGCACAATCTCTTCTAACTTCTCATTACGCTCCATTAATTTCTCATTAAGAGCTGTCAAGTTATTCACCCTGATTTCTTGACTAGTAACAACCGTAGTCAAATTAGCGACCATATCCGATAAGCTTGATATCCAGCCCAAAAGATATAGAAATTTTTCAAGCTCGGAAAGATTGGCAGCAGGATGGGACACTGGTGGGGTAGTGGAAGCGGGAGTGGTAGTGGTAGTAGCCGGTGTAACTGATGGTTGTGGTGGCGGTGTAGGTGTTGGTGATGGAATAGTTGTTGATGCGGGTGTGGTGGTTGCAGTGGTGACTGGTGGTGTAGAGGTAGTGGATGTAGGAGGTAGAACATCACTAGCTTCACGAATGACCACCCCAGTCGGATGCCTTCTTTTGGGAGCCCGAACCAGTAGGGTGTCAGAATCATCATCGACTTCATCTTGAAGAATATAATCTTCATCTTCAATCAGCTTGTGTTTTCCTTTACTCTTGTCACTGAGATGTGGAGCAAGAGCCACACGTGATCCATGAAAAACCAATGCAGAAGGCTCATCACTATCGGGATCACTCTCAATCGCCTTGGAGTCTCACTCCAGACTTCTCGACATATTACCAACAGATGTCGTTGCTTCTTCAGCTCCAGCCGTATAGGTCTCAATGTGGGCTATATCAACCTCAATATCATCCTGTGGACCAGTAACAAACGCATCCACATCTGCCAACACATCTGAACTCGGCTCCCCCAGAAGGACATCTCTAACTACAGCTTCAGCAGTATCACGATCAATATGATGACCCTCCTGGGGTTGCTCTAACTATCGAAGAATTTCATCAACCACTTCATGCTCTAGTGGAGCAGCATCTTGTGTTGGAGTAGGAACCCTAGCTTCTTCCTCAGCCTGGGGTGCATCCAACCACCCATGTGGAGCATAATCAGCATTAAGAACAACCCCGAAATGTGGAGTAGCCTGAGGTCGCTCAGCAGCCGGACGTCGACTACTATGGCTAAGACAATGAACAAAAATCTTCTTATCCACCGTTAAAAAATATACAACGGGATCGATAGCGGGCAGGTTTGGTGCTAACCCATTAATAATCATCATTACGAATCGTGGGTAGAGAAGAAAACGATCTTTAACACTGCCGCGTATCTGCTGAACCATTTCATTGAAGAAATATTGTGAGAAGCAGTATGGTTTGTTGTACACGAGCGAAACCATTCCCGACTGCATCTTATGGTTCATCGTGTCAAAACCCGCCTTCTTCGGACCATAGGAAATGTCACACCCCGCTAAAGCGGAAACACGAGATGTAACAGTACAATGATTTCACAATCGAAAATTACAAAAGATCACCGTTCAACGGTCTACAATTAATACATTACATAAGGTCTTACAAGCGTTTACAGCACAAAAGTAAATAATATAAACATGCGATTACATCTAAAAGAGAAAATCCCGTAACGCTACAGCAGCATAGATCATATAACGGGTTTAGCTTCAATAAACAAGTGGTGACTAATTCCTGAAAAGCATGTAAAAGTAAACAGGTCAACTATGAAACATAGTTGGTGAGTACACAGGTTTTGTGTAATGAAAGACCCTTTTCCAGTGTTTACAAAGTCTAGTTTAAAAGTTCCACGTTACTACGTGATTAGTTCGCAAAAGTAGTATATTTAGTGTGAGGCTCATACAAAGACGATAATCATCCGATAAGTTCTTGAAATCAATTTTTAGGATAGTCAAACATTATTGCGCGGATAATTATAAAAGTAATTCGTTAAAACCAGGCTCATTTAAGAGCGATATTCATTTGATAGCTAGATTCATTTGTTAATCGATGTTTTGTTTGCAAAGGAGGTTTATTTAAGAACGAGGCTCATTTAGGAGCGATTCCCTTTTTGTACTCAATTAAAAGTCGTGATTAATTTATAACGCCCCGCTCATATTTTCAAAGGAATATTTAATTCACGTTTATAAAACTCAAGATATAGTGTTTAATAAGTTCAAGTTATGTTTATAAAACTCATATTGTAGTATTTAATAAGTTCATGTTACGTGTATAAAGCCAATGGATCATCAAATCAATATCAAAACGTTTAAAGTCTCAACGGATTATTATGTCGAAGTTCATAAGAATGCGCGACGTTATTATGAAACCACGTTTACCATTGTCCAAAACCACATTGATTTATAGTATAAAACTCAGGTTATAAAATCTATGGTTTAAAGAAATATGGTTTCTAATGACAAAGTCATTTTCAAGTTCGGGTCGTAAGGTTTATAGTTTCAAAGAAATGTCGTTTCAAACGACAAAGTCATTGTAAAACTCGGGTCGTAAGTTTATGGTTTCAAAGAAATATTGTTTCAGATGACAAAGTCATTGTAAAGCTCGGGTCGTAAGTTCATAGTTTCAAAGAAATGTCATTTCAAATGTCAAAACGTCATACGTTTATAGTCGTTTATGAAATTTCTATGCTATCACGTTATAATGTCTATAGTCACAATGAGTTATTATGCTTGAGTCCACAACCAAACCTACAACCGATAAACCTTTGCCCCAAAAGAGAGATGCCCTATCGTTGGCATTTAGGATGATGGGATGTAAGTCCGTGCTTATTCGGATCGATAACGAGGTTATCTAACGTATTAAGGTGCGGAATCCCTCAATACTTAGTTATAGGATCTATAACGATTTGTTTCACAAATATAGTGAATCGGGTATCTAATTGCTTTGTATTGATTATTAACAAATGTTAAACAATCAATACCTAGCCTTTAGAATGTTTAATTGCTCTGGAAAAGTCAGGAAGTTCGTATCTGTATTATGGCAAAAGTTAATTAGGTTTGAAACCTAATTTGTATTTATAACCGTCTCAATTCGCGGGTCATGGGCTTCTGCGAACTGACTCGGTTCGCAGCCCATTTAGGTCCAGCGAACTGACTCGGTTCGCAGTCCAAATTTGTCCTGCGAACTGACTCGGTTCGCGGTCAAACTTGGTCAACATTTTTTCAGCTTTTTGATTTTTCACTCTAAAATGTTTTCCAACCACAATTTTTCATTTACAATTTAAAACCAATGTATAAACTCGATTACAATTAATACAAGACCTATTACAAAACTAGAAAGACTAATTTCAAGCTAGATCTGTTGTCACAAAACATGTCTCAACAGACTCCCCCTTGACAATAGCTCTAGATGTGTTAGTGTCTTGGTCTTCAAGTTTGTCTTTGGTAATCACTTGTAAATTTTACTTCCAACATATATCTTCAGCTTGATGCATGTCTTAATCATTGACTGATAGTCTCGAGCAACATCTTCCCAACCTTCAATTGCAGTGATCCTATTCTTGTGTAACATTAATAGGTCAGCCTTTGATAGGTTCATTAGATGTCGTCGATCATAAACCTTTAAGATCTCTCTCTCTTCATATTCAACTTCATCATCATGTTCAAACATGAGAGCTTCACCAGTCACAGAATCTACAGACCATCTCTTCAATTTGCCTAAAATATCTTGAGGCATAGTCTTTAATGGAATCTGTTGCATGCACTTAACAGCTGGATATACTTTCATCCTTCGACGTCTTCCAGTTCTTTCACTTCTTTCATTAAGCTTTATCGTTTTTCCAACCCTTGGCTTAATTCTTTGAAACTTCATAGATCTACCCTCAGTCTTGATAATCTTTTCTACATACCGTCCAAAACGATCATTACTGGCGTTAATCATTTCTAATCTAGCCAAATCTCGGATTTCAAAACGTGGCAATGAACTGAAGACTGCTAGCTTTTTCTCAAAATATTGAACTCCGTCAAATCTTTTAATCGCAAAAACCTTTAAGTCAGCGTCGTAATACCATCCTATTATACCTCTTTTAGGTATACGTTTTCCAGTGATATCTACTTCTTTAATCCATGTCTTTTCCTTTTTTCTTTTCAAAGGTCTAAACATCGGATTATTCTTCAATTTCTCAGGAAGATCATCATCGGATTCAGAATCAGTTGATTCACTTAGATTTTCATCTACGTCTAAAACTCTTTCTCCATCCTCATCCTGAAAGATAACTTTTGTCTTTGAGGGGCTCACTATGTGTTCATCGATATCAGCATCAAGATCTACACCCTCGTCTAGCCCAGACTCCGAGACAGAAGACCAATCTTCAGGAGGTACAAACTCTCCCTCCTCTAGATCATAATCAATGTCTTCGTCTATCTCATCAAGTATATCAATTTCAGAATCGGATAGATCGAGCACTTCCAAACCTATATTAGGTCATACACAAATAATCATTAATATCCTAAATCCTTTCATCGATTTCCCTGAATCAATCTAAGGATTTCTATATTAATCAATAGTAATTAATATCATAAATTCTTTTATTGATTTCCCTTAATCAATCTAAGAATTTTCTTATTAATTTCTTTGTGTATTTCGAATACATTATATGAACTTATAAATCTTTTATTGATATTAATATTAAATTATAATCAATCTAAGATTCCAAAAGTCTTATAATATCAGAACATTAATTAAATTTAAACATTAATGTATTGTGAATAATAACGATCACCAGACATTCAAGCTTACCATTAATTAATTCTTTTGCATAATTAACTTGTCAATCTGACGATTCTCAAGTCTAAAATGCAAAGATTATAGTAAAAGTTTGACCGCCGAAATCAATTCGGGACACGCCACATGACTATTGTAAGTCGGTAGACTTTCGATCAAAACTTTTCATAATCTTGAGTATTGAATATTACTTAAAACATATTTAACTTGTAAACATAAATCACAAGTCCAATATATTACAAAATATTCTTAAGTTATGAGGTACAAAGTTTTAAATAAATTACAACTCAGTCTAAGTTAATATAAACTTCACCTTCAGTTGCACTACCATCCTTTTTACTTGTACCAGCACCACTTCCACTCGCCTTAGCAGACTCCCCCTGAATTATAGGAAGCTCACCAGTCGTTGACGGACCAGTCGGCTCTCTATCTTTCTGTGCATCGGGATCTTTATATGCATCATCATGCCTCTTCTTTAATACCTCATCATCCTTGCATTGCTCATGTCGCCTCTTCTTTAACTCTTCATCTTCTTGGCGAGCCAATTGATATGCCATAATCTCCCCCTGAGACGGCAGGCCCGTCAACATACTGGCAACAAGTCGTTCTAACCGGTCAATCTGACGTTGCTGATTAGAAGACTCGTTGAGCAGAAGTACGTGAGAACGCAACAGATGAGTGTTGGCAGCCGTGTGAGTGGCTACCTGTGTAGCAAGCATACTGTTTTGATGTTCTAAGGTCTAAACCCTAAGCTCCAGATTAGAAATCCTCTCAGAAGCTCTTACAGGAATAGTAGGCGGTGGAGTAGGAGCACGGTCAGATCAAGGAGTATTCTGTTTAATCTGAGCAGCTACATCTGCCAAAAGTAAGCGAGCTGCAATGCGACTAGCTTTAGTAGTCGGAAGAGTAACAGGAACATTAGCAGCAAGCTCTGAGATAGGTGAAGGGTGCAGAGTAGGCTTCGCCGTCGGTGGAGGTGAGGGACGAACAACTGGACTAGGCAGATCGCCAATAGTCAGTTGAGCTGTAGAAGAACGGATTCTTTTGCGTCGTTGAGTCTGAAGTGGTTGAACATCTTCATCCTCAGAATCCGAATCAACCAAGTAATCAGGATCAGGATCAACAGCTTTACGCTTTCCTTTCAATGCAGGATCCATGATTAACTTGGAACCCTTTCGAATCATTCCTGCCGGAATACCCGAAGAAAAAGGGTGAGGAGCATCATCATCCGACTCCTCAGAATCTGAATCAGATGCAGTGGCACCATCTTTGCTAAAAGCACCAGAAGGTCCAGCATCTCGATCATCCTGATCTCGTTTATCTTCAGGCCGAGCGATCTCGAGATCGACGACTTCAGTAGCCTGAAAATTTTCCACCTCAGTTAAGAGTGGATCAGTGGCCTCGTCATGTTGCACCAAGACATCATGAAGAACCTGAGCAGCAATATCAGGTTGAGATGTCTGATTCAGCACATCTTCAATAATCTCCTGCGGCTCAGGATGTTGAACTGCAGCAACTGGCGGAGGTTGAACTGGAACAGGAGGTGGTGGTTGAGCTTGTTGTTGAGCATCGGCATCCAACCAACCATTATTTGGTGGAGCAACATAATGTTCATGAAGAAGATGCCCAAATGAATATCTGGCTGAATATGCGGTAAGCCAGGGATGCAGTGACAAATGATAAGCATGCAGAAGCGGGGATAGAGCATGATCTTAGATCGAACTGCACCAGTCACTTGTCCAGTAAAGGAGCCAAAAATATAAGAGGAGAAACTGTATGGTTTGTTATAAACCAGGGACAGTAACCCAGATAGCAGCTCAGGGCTCAACTCATCGTACCCGCCCTTCTTGTTCCCAAAAATAGTAACCATAATATGGAACAAGAACCGCCATTGGCCAATAACAAAGGCCTTAACAAATTGACGTCCGCGCTTGGGGCCAGAATAGCCCATACGACCAAGTGCACCCTCAATGAAGTCCAAGGAGTACACAGACGGACCAGCTTCTTGCTCGACTGTACCCAGATGTAAAATCTGTCTCAAATCATTAGCAGAGAAGACAACCGGATGTTGAACAACCCTAGTACGAATAACAGGAGGGTTGGCAGCAGCATCATACTCAATATTATCCCAAAACTGATCCAGGATGGATCGGGACAATGGTGGTGATTCCGTAACGGCATATCGAATCCTTGATCGTGCCAGATACGTAAGGATCTCAGTAAAGCGCTCAGCACCGCGCTCATTGACGTCCAAGTTCACCAGGATATTATGAGCAGCAGTAAAAGATCGAGCAGCCATATTTGAAAAGATGCGCAATTAGAAGTTGTAAATGATATACGGAGTGAAAAGCGGATCCCTGTGTTATAAATTTCCAAAATCAAAGAAATGCTCGGGTCGCTTCGCAAGAACTCGAATCGCAATGTTTGGGTTCGCAGGTGTGTTTGGAAAAGTGAGAAGTGGACTTGTTGACTTGAGGCTTTAATATCAGTAACTCACTTCGCAAACTTTGGGTTCGCAGATTTGGGTTCGCAGGGATTGGGACCGCAGACTTTGGGTTCGCATGTTTGGGGTTCGCAGAGATTCGGTTCGCAGGGGATTGGGTTCGCAGGTTTGACTGGTCAAAAACCCAATAATGACTTGTGGACTTGTACCTTTTGTATTTCAAACTCAATTTGCAACTTTGACTAGTCAATAATGCAAATTTAATTTTAAATATAACAAACGAGTATTTGGTCAAAAACCAAAACTTTCCATTGCAGTGAATAAGTCACAATTATTGTATATAATCCACAAATCGTAATTGAACTATTAAGTAAAAACTTAATTATCAATTATAATCATTAAATTTATAGAGACAGTTAATAATTATAACTGTGTTCTTTAACTTGTCACATAAAGTCTCAAATTAAAGTATATATAACTTATGTGACAACCGTCAAAAATCTCAGATCAACACCGCACTTAAATTCCTAGCACATATTTTTACGTTTACAGCACTCTAAAATCCTAGTGAAAAGTCTAGGTTACGACTCCTTAAGTACCGAAACCGTAAGTTACCGAAATCGCGTAACGTTCTATGAGATTGCTTAGCGGAATTTAAGACCGTGATGAACACAAAAATTAGGTTACAAAGTGCCAAAGAAAACAAATGAAATTAAATTTCATAAGTCATTATCATATCGCAAAAATCAGAATTTAACCGGAAATTCCGTAACTCGGTAAACGCAACCGGAAATCGGTTAACTAACTCGCGAATGTCAATCGTGATCGAATCAAATACATTTTGATGAATGTTATAAAATTATAAAATAAATTTTCATGACTCAAACTTTAACCACAAAAACATCACAAAAATCCGAATTAACCAAAATTTCGTAACTCGGCGAACGCGACCCGAATCGAATAAACGAAACTCGAATCCGACAAACTAATACTTGAATATCCATTATAAACAATCTAAAATACAATTTGAAGCATTTTAGAATTTTAGAACATCAATTTTTATAACCCTTATATTAAGCATAAAAACAACACAATTTAAAGTTTTGAAATGTGCAAGACTTGTGAGATTTTAATACAAATAAATATCACAAATAATATATATGATATTTTAACAAAAAAATGAAAATAATAACTCATTTTGATGCCCAAAAACCGGCCTCCCCCTTTGACCACTCAAAACCCCCACTCACATATCAAGATTCCATGCAAAAAGCCTTCTACACTTACACACTCTTCCACTTTCATCATTTCTCTCATTTCCACTTTCATCATTTCTCTCATTTCCACTTTCAAAAACACACACAATTCTCTCTAAACACACACTAAACTCCAGCAACTTATCATACTTAAATCATCTCTTTGAAGGTGTTCATACACCTAAACCAACATTCCAAGGTATGAACACCATCTTTAACTTCCATTCTTGCATTTTCATACTTTGAATCTTGTAAAAACATGATTTTTATGCCTTTTACCATGGCTAAAAATCTCATACAAGGTTTGATGGTTTGTAGGTTCCCTTACACTTGTTTAAGTGTTAAACAAAAGGGCAACCTATGATCAAACCGAAAATCAAACCGAAAAGTCGACTTTTTGATGTTATAGAGTTATTTACATGTTCTTGCTAGAATAAATGGTTAAAATGTTAAAATATATTTATGTTTCTGTAAAACACATGTTCATGCATAAAAGACAAGACTTCAATCTTTGGATGAGGTCTAAAAATCGTTTGGTAGTGAAATCACACCAAAAAGATCACTTTGTCATGCATGCAATCTGTCCAGATTATGACCCTACTTGAAACGACCATAACTCAGTGAATAATGGTCCAAAAATCTTTATTTTTCTTCTAGAATTTAGCTTAATGTCTTACCTTTAAAACCCCACTGGTCTCACTCAAATCCATTGAGTTTACGACCCCCAAATGTTTCACACAAAACTGATGCGCAAACAGCTACCTTTCTGTGAGCAATCTTGTTGTGATACATGTTCATGGGGGTTAAAATGTTCAATAAATTCAAAAAAAATTGTTTTTAGAATCCTAAAAAGTGTATCTCAGTAGAATAAAAAGATAGTAATTTATCTTGTTGATCTCATATTTTTAGAAAATGCATGAACATCATGCATTGTTGTAATCTTGTAAATTATAAATACTTGTGTTGTGATGATTCAAAAATACATAAGTGCTAGATAAAACGTCTTAAAATTTTGGGGATTATTTTTCTCAGTATCTAGATCATGAAAAGAGTCTTGAAAATAAAAATGGGAATTTTTGGAAAAACATAAGTATTTTTCCTAAATTAATGCAAATAAAGCCTACAAAAGGTGATATAATCATGAAAAATACTTTTGGACACAAAATAATTATGAGAAAATTTTTATGTCATTTGCCTCAGAAAATGACACTATCCTCAAAATTTCACACTCTTTGGGTGTGTTTTGATATGTTTTCCGAATAACGTCTCGTTAAAACGCATAATGTTAGGAACCAAAGTTCCAATGCTCAAAACGGCTTGAAACTTTTACACCAACCTAAAAATTGGTAGTATCTGATCTGGTAAAAATTCCAGAATTTTTCGTGGATAATTACTATTTTTCCCATATTTATCCCACTTTTTAGACATAAAATTATTATAAATAATCCATAAGTCTAAAAATCCTCAAATTTTCACAAAAAATTTTTGAACTATATTTCATGTTTCATACCAAGTTTGGTAATTTTTAGATTTTGTATACATATATTTCCATTATTTTGTTCACAACTCGAACAATTACCGACAACGTAAATTAAATGGAAATTCGAACTTTAGCGGCACTTTGTAATTTAATTAGATAGCTAAGCAATCCTAACAAACCATATTATTAGAGAAACTAATTAGAAACCTTGTGTTCTTAGGAATTGGATAGGAGTCAAACCCGGTCGGCACGCGCATTACATCCATCCGTACGCTCACGCTCAATTGTGAGTTTACACATCCCCTCTTTTTAACGTTTTATTTAAATGTTTTGGGGTGAAAAGCATGTTATATGATTTAATTACTATATTTGGATTACAAATATTATCATTATGCTATACTTGATTTACGAATGCTTTGCTTATACTATGCTCGTTTTACAAATGCGACCCTTGATTTACAAATGCTATGTTATGCTATGCTATATGCTATATGCTATGCTTACTTTCGAATACTTGACATGGTTAAAATGTCGTATTGATTACGAATAACTTTTTGAATGTTTGAAGTTTATACGAACATCATTATATGCTTGTTTTCTATCGTATCTAAAGTCCCCGGTATATCTACACGACCATTAACTCTATATGAGCCAAATGATGCATATGAATAGTACTATTTGGGAGCGAGACCACCTCCCCACTCACGCGGCCACGTGAGTGCATCCCATCATCCTAAATGCCAACGATAGGGCATCTCTCTTTTGGGGCAAAGGTTTATCGGTTGTAGGTTTGGTTGTGGACTCAAGCATAATAATTCATTGTGACTATAGACAAAAATGTGATAGCATAGAAATTCATAAGCGACTATAAACGTATCATGTTTTGTCATTTGAAACGATATTTCTTTAAAACTATAAACTTTACAACCCGAGCTTTACAATGACTTTGTCATTTGAAATGATATCTCTTTTAAACTATAAACTTTACGACCGGAGCTTTGCAATGACTTTGACATCTGAACGATATTTCTTTGAAATTATAAACTTACGACCCGAGCTTTACAATGACCTTGTCATTTGAAACGATATTTCTTTAAAACTATAAACGTATGACGTTTTGTCATTTGAAAACGATACTTCTTTGAAACTATAAACCTTACGACCCGAACTTTACAAAGACGTTGTCATTTGAAACAATACTTCTTTAAAACCATAAATTTAAAACCTGAGTTTTACACTATAAATCATTGTGGTTGTGGACAATGATAGACGTGGTTTCATAATAACACTTGTGGATCCCTTAATGGTGATCTTTACTCAAATCAAATGGCTAATGAAGACACAACAATAGATATAAAGTTTGTATTAAGTGCAAATCAAAACAAAACAAAACTTTATAAGCTCTAATCCCAAAATATTCTTCTTTAACTTTGTGTAGCAGCCAAATACAGAGAATAAATGATTGGGAAAAATGTCTTACCCTAAAATTCTCTAACAAAAGTATTTATACTAAACTGTCTGGCCGTTCTGCGACACAAGCCTTGTGTCGCAGAGATCACTATTGCGACACAAGCACTGTGTCGCACCTATCACTTATGCGACACAAGCCTTGTGTCGCAGTACACAGGAAATGTAATTTTCTAAGTCTATTACATATACAGACACAGTACAGACTTGACCAACTGACAGACACTCTAATATGTATCAACAAACTCCCCCGTGTCTTCAGCTTGGTCTTCAAGATCTTTGTTCAAACCCAGCCTGCTGGGAATACACCGCCAGCGTGTATTCCATGTGTCACACAAACATTAACAATCCTCTGAAATTGAAGTGCGATCTTCTTGTTCACAGCATTCTTCTCGTTGAAGCGAATCGGATTGTCAAACAGTTTTCTCAAGTCCTTTGATGACATGTTTATTAAGCTCATAGGATCAAACACTCTAAACTGAGCTTTCTTCAAACCATACAGCGAGTTCCTCTCTGGTTGCTCTGAATCAGGAACAAAAACCAAAACCGCTTCACCGGTATGAGCATCCAGTTCCCAGTAATGAAATCTTCTCAGAAAGTCCAGGGGAATTGTTTCCAGAGGAATATTCTTCAAACAATCAGCCGGAGGATAACGCATTCTGCATATTGGCTGTTTGGTCACCGGGTCTATCCTTTTCTTATAGATATACCTAATTCCCAAAGTCGGTTTGATGAAGTTATAACTCTTTGTGCGTATCTCTCGCTGTAGAGTGGTTTGAATATAATTTGCACGATCATCTTTGGACGGATTTATCAAAGAGAGTTGAGCAAGACGATTTACTTCTCCTTTTGGTAAAGTGCTCAACTTGGTGAATGATCTTTTGAAATATTGGACACCATCAAGTCTCTTGATCATGAAAACACCATTGGATACCTTCCAGCTCTTTATCAACCCCGTATACACCCCACTAACCTTGTATGATTTGCAGGTGACGGGTATCTGAATTCCAGCCTTACCATGAGGCCACCATTTAGCAATTTTCTCAGCTCTTGTTTCAGTAATTTCAGTTTCAGGGGCCTGAGCATCAGATGCATTATCAGTTTCTTCTTCACTTTCATCCTCAGAAGAATCAGTCTCAATGGTCGGTGCATCATCATAGAATTCATCATCATCAAGTCCTTCCTCCTCAATATCAACATCATCGGAATCCTCAAAGTTTTCACTTTCATTTTCAGAATTGACTTCGTTTATCATTTGTTGAATAAATGAGAGGTCAGCACACGAATAATCAACCGCTAGAGGTCTCGGTTGACCTGGAACTCTATGAACAGGGAAGTACTCTAAAGTAGGTATTTCATTAGATGGTTCAATAAGTACATCATCTGTTACAGATTCAGAACCCGGTCCTATTGGTTCTCTTGATGGACCGGTGAGAACAGACTCCCCCGGACCAATAGACCGGTTCTCTAACTCCCTAAACCTATCCTCTAATTGATTGATTCTACAAGTCTGAGCTTCAATTAGGGCGGCTTGTGACTGAATGAGGTTGGCTTGATCGTGCACAGTCTTTTGCATCTCCTCCATCCGATCTAGAAGTTGCTTTATAATGTCAGGATGAGGATGCACAGGAGTCTGAACCTCCGAAGGCCCTGCAGTTGAAGAAGTGCGCGGTCGACTGGATGTAGGAATGTCGTCTGAGACAGTGTAAGTGACATCCTCACGTGGCCTTTTGCCCGTCGACCTGGGAGGAGAGGGACAGATCTCATCAATATCCCGCATAATATCTTCAAATTGAGGATCGGGATGTTGTTGTTGTTGAGTCGGTGCCTGTGGTGGAGGTGACAGTGGCCTAGGAATAGGAGCCGGTTCGGCAAATTCGTCACCCTCCGGAGGCACATAGGCCTCATCCACAATATGGCCAAATAATGGCACATCAGGCGGTACCGGTGCGCCTTTTGCATATTGACCGGACACCACGAAGATCCGGGTATTCATCGGTGTTTGGCGAAATTGGTGTTGTGGGGCCACCGGTAACCCTGGGAGTAGATGATTTAGCAATAATTGGACAAAACGTGGGTACAAGGCCCACTGTCCCTCCCCAACCTGTGCATTATCTACCATAATCCGAAAAATATACCCCGAGAAGTTATAGGGTTTGTTGTATACGAGTGCTAGCATAGCGGATGCAGTAGATAGACTCATCCCATCATAACCAGCCTTCCTACCTGACAGGCAAACAATCATAATGTGCATCAAGTACCTCCAGACCTTAGTGAGATAGGCCTTGCGGTATTGATCACGTGGGATAGTCGGGTATCCAAGCCGACCCATGCCCCCGGCAATAAACACATGGGAGAAAGCCACGGGCATCTCCGAATCGTCTGGAAACTGAAAGAAATCCCGAATGAGTTGCTCAGAGATAATAATTTCTCGCTCGTTGACATGAGAAATGATCCGCGGATATCCAAGGTCTGAATTGACCGCAGCATTAACCCAAAACTCTGAGACTTGATCCTTGTATATGGGTGTTGTAGCAGTGATAGCAGTATATATATGGGATCGGCGGAGAAAAGCAATCATCGGACGGTACGGAGCCGCCGATTCCTTTTCATCATCTAAGAACGCCGTGACATTATGTCTCGGTTCCCAAAACAAAGCGTTATAACATTTGTGTCGCACAAAGGGCAGCGACATAAGAATTGTGACGCAGACATAATTAGCGATATAAAGCAGCGACACAACAATTGTGTCGCAGTATAGCAGCGTCATAGCACAGCGACACAAGTAGTGTGTCGCTACATGTCTACTGCGACACAACAATTGTGTCGCTACATGACGAGCGTCATAAGACAGCGACACAAGTGTTGTGTCGCAATGATGAACAGCAAGAAACCCAGAAATTTCGGATGAACAAAAATTTGGGGGTTTTGTGTTTAAAGCATATCCGAAGGTGTAAAAGTATTGCAGGAACATAAATCAACAACTATTAGGCATTTTAGAACACATTCAAGCATGCAATTTGTACAAAATATCTAAACCTAGATAGACCGAAACTTCAAATGTCAATAAAATCAAAACTAGGAAGTTATAGATGTTAATATTGGTACCTATAGAAGCGGAATAAGAAGGAGAACAAGATTCGGGCGAAGAAATTCACAGAAAGTCCACCGAAATCACAAAATAATCGAGAAACGAAGCGGGTTGCTTGTGTCGCTAGATTTGGTAATTAATATCTAATTACAGCGACACGAGGGTATTTATACCCCTGACACAAGGCAGCGACACAACGTGCGACACAAGCCTTGTGTCGCTGAAAATATCAGCACAAGTAGCGACATAAGAGTGCGACACAATGTCTGTGTCGCTGGGCCACAAGTATGCGACACAATGTCTGTGTCGCAGGATGGTCAACACAAGTAAGCGACACAAGCCTTGTGTCGCATTAGTCAATCAAGAGTTCACGTTTTGAAGATTTTGTATATTTGTGACACTTAGTGAACAAAAGTAAAAACAGATTTAGATGTGTCATTGTAGGAATCATATTAGAAAGACAGACTCGCAAGACAATATCAGACTTTAATTCGATTACCAGTATAATTGTCCAATGTTAAGTTTACCAAGAAAGTTATCAAGCCTTAGACGCAGTCTGAAACAAGACGATTATCAGTATTGTTTATCCACTTAAACATGTAACACACACAACTTCAAGCTTAGCAGTTATTGTGAAAGTGAATAGATCTCTTGTGACTCCCCCATAGATATACTCTTTGTATTTAGTCATGCTCAAAACCTCGATTAGTGAGAGAAAGTGTTTGAATTCAACATTTTTAAGAATCAAGCCAGCGGTGACAGGTCTGTACTTACGTACAACAGAGCGACATTCACTTGATTCAGGTGTAAGCAAAAGCAGACTTGGTCAAACCATTTGGCGACCTTGTAAGTAATCTTAGATTTTATAAGATGTAAAAGTGCTTTGACTTTTGTTTTCTTAAAGTTTGAAAGTATACTGACTGAGACCAGGTCTGTACAAACGTACAACAAAGGAAACAGACAGTATAAATCCCCAAATGTCGTCAGATACAAACTCAATTCAATTGAAGCATGGCAAGCTAATACATAAGAATTTAAGACACATTGTCATACATCATATGATGGTCATCATAAAAGAGTAAACACAGAGTTAAGTATTTCTTAATTGCGCAAAGAGGTGTGGAAACATGTCTACCAATATATCGTGCAAGTAGTCAGGTGTTTATAAGAGCAAAAATAACACGTATAAGATAAACCTACTGATATATCGAGGATAAAATTTGAGATTGTCGTTTGAGGAGTGTCTCCTAATGTACTATCATATTCCTAGTTGTTTTGAGACACAACTAAACGTCTTTTAACAAATGTTGCAACGTTGCTTTTCTTAAATGTTAAAGGCTATTGCTTAGTTCCCCCTTTTTTTTTTTTTTTTTTTTTTTTTTTTTTTTTTTTTTTTTGTAAAACTTTAACAAATAATAATAATAAGAACATAACAGACTAAGGTCACAAATATTACTTTTGAATGGGAAAGAAACGTAAACCTATCATGTTGACAAGCTCATCAAAACGAGCACGGGAAAAGGCTTTGGTGAACAGATCGGCATTCTGCTTAAGGGTATCTATTTGGACCAGATCAATTAGGTGTTTCTCATAACAATCACGAATGAAATGAAACCTAATTTCTATATGTTTGGTCTTACAATGTTGGACAGGATTACGAGTGATACATATAGCAGCAGTATTATCTATATGAATAGGAGTCATAGTTAAGAGTAAACCGTAATCGCGCAACTGGTGTTGTATCCAAAGAACCTGGGAACAGCAACTAGCAGCAGCAATGTATTCAGCCTCTGCGGTTGAGGTAGAAACAGTTGTTTGCTTTTTGCACTGCCATGATACGAGCCGAGGTCCAAGAAACTGACATCCACCAGAAGTAGACTTCTTATCCATATTGCATCCACCATAGTCCGAGTCCGAATAAGCAGAAAGCGCGAAAGTTTTCTCATTTGAATACCATAGACCAAGGGTTGGTCTATATTTGAGATAACCAAAGATTCGCGTAACTGCCTTCATATGAGACACCTTCGGTTTAGCCTGATACCTGGAACAGAGAGAGACTGCAAAGACAATGTCCGGACGTGATGCCGTGAGATACATCAAAGAACCAATCATAGATCGGTAATCCTTTTCCGGACAGTCCTCTTCATCTTCCGCTGGACCAATGTGATGATTTAGCTCTAAGGGCGTCCCATAGGGTTTACAGTCAGTCAAGTTATACCGCGTAAGCATATCATTGACATACTTGGACTGATGAATATAAATCCCCTTAGCAGACTGTTCGACTTGTACGCCCAAGAAAAAATTCAGCTCTCCCATTGCACTCATTTCAAATTCTGACTTCATAATCCGTTCGAAGTCGCGACACAGTTCATCCTTGGTAGAACCAAAAATGATGTCATCCACATACACCTGTACTAATAACAAATCCTCCCCGGCATGCTTAATGAAGAGAGTACTGTCGATTTTGCCTCGAACAAAACCGTTCTTCAGAAGATGAGTTGCAAGCCGCTCATACCAAGCTCTTGGGGCTTGATGTAGACCATACAATGCTTTGTCTAGCTTGCAGACATAGTTTGGATGAACAGAATCTTCAAATCCAGGTGGCTGTTTGACGTAGACCTCTTCAACAACCTGACCATACAGAAAGGCGCTCTTCACATCAAGTTGATAAACCCGAAATCCCTTGAAAGAAGCGTATGCCAAAAAAATGCGAATGGATTCCAAACGAGCAACCGGAGCGAATACTTCATCATAGTCCAAACCTTCAATCTGAGTGAAACCCTGAACCACTAGACGTGCTTTGTTACGAATTACCACACCCCGATCATCCTTCTTCACACGATATACCCAGCGAGTGCCAATTGGATGAACACCCTTGGGTAAAGGGACCAAAGTCCATACTTGCAACTTTGTGAATTGTTGAAGTTCTTCCTGCATAGCCTCAACCCAGTATGGATCGTTTAATGCATCAGCTGTCTTCTTCGGTTCTACTTGGGAGAGAAAGCATTCTTCAATTTTCGAAGCAAGACAAACAGGATCAGTGACGGTAATAGGAGACGATGTCGACACGGATTGTTCAGCAACAGCAATCTGTCTTCTCGTTAAAACACCTTTGTTTAAATCACCAAGAATGGCATCAACTGGATGTGACACATTTATCCTAGAACTCGGAATTGCAGCTGGAACGATGATAGAATCAAGGTTTGTGGAGTCAGCTTCAAGTTCGAGTTGAAGTGCCGGTAAATCTTCAAGGTCAGATGCAGGTGATTGAACAGAATCCTCAAACATTTGTTCCTCATCATTTGTAGGATCAGGAACATTCTCAGTAACGAGTGGAGGTGGAGTCTCACCAGTTGCTGGTGTTCCTGTTGGTGGTGGAGGAACAGAGATAGGTGGAACTTCAGAAGCGATGTCCAGCCCATGAAGTAGGGTCACTATATCCTCTTCTTCATTTTCTTCAGGAACATTGAAAGAATCAAACAGAGTTTGATAGTCAAACAAATATTCGGGTCCCTTCCCTTGAGGGTTGTCAGTGTAATGGAAGAAGGTAACCTCAAAGTGTTCTTCCACACGCTTGGTCACTAGGTTATACACACGTTTGTTTGGTGAGTTATTAGAGAATCCTAGAAAAACGCCTTCACAAGATTTCTCACCAAACTTAGCAATTCGTTCTTTGGTGTGCATAATAGTGCATAGACAGCCAAATGGTTCAAGAAATTGTAGATTAGGCTTTCTGTTGTTGAACAATTCATAGGATGTCTTGTTCTTCTTCTTAATCGTTGATACCCGATTTAGAACGTAGCAGGCCGTATTCACAGCTTCGGCCCAGAAGGTGATTGGAAGCTTAGAGTCAGATAACATTGTACGTGCAGCCTCAATCAAGGTTCTATTCTTACGTTCTGCAACCCCGTTCTGCTGTGGAGTCCTTGCGGCACTGAATTGGTGTTCAATACCATTGCTCAAACAGTACAGTTCCATAATCGAGTTCTTAAACTCTGTACCGTTATCACTCCTAATTTTCTTGATTCTCAAATCACAAAGATTTTGAAGTTTATCGAATAGATAAATGAGAATCTCAGGCACTTCATCCTTGGTCTTCAGAAAATACACCCAAGAAAAACGCGAATAATCATCTGTCACAACTAAGCAATAAGAAGTACCTCCCAAACTCTTCTTTCTGACAGGCCCGAACAAATCCATGTGCAAAAGTTCTAATGGCTTCTCAGTTGAATTCACCATCTTTGGTCTGTGAGACTTCTTGTGTTGTTTGCCCTTCTGGCATGGAACACAGTGATCATTTAAACTAAAAGATTGTTTGGGAACACCTCGCACAAGATCATTCTTGATCAGGTAGTTCATCTTGCGAAAGTGCAAGTGTCCCATACGTCTGTGCCATAATAACGATTCTTTCTCAGGAGCTTTAGAAAGAAGACAAGTGAGCTGTGTAGTTTCCACAGTACTCATGTCCAGAATATACGTGTCTCGCTCCCGAGGTGCCCTCAGTAGCACCCATTCTTCAGGGATCACAAATCCCGGCTTCAATATACAACATTCAGTGTCTGAAAAAGTAGTAGTGTACTTTTTATCGCACACTTGAGAGACACTGAGGAGATTGTGTTGTAATTGCTCCACAAAATTTACCTTCTCAAAGCTTACCATTCCATTGGTGAGCGTACCTTGACCAGAAATAACTCCCCCTTTATCACCAGCGAAGGCCACATACCCACCATTGAAAGCATGAACTTCAGATAAAAGAGAAATATCACCGGTCATGTGCCGAGAACAACCGCTGTCGATATACCATTTACTATTCTTTACAGATTCAGGTTGCTGCGGCACCACAAACAAGGTACATTAGTTAGAAATGGAGACCCAAGCCTTTATAGTCTTGGGTACTCCAGTAACATCATCAACAATGACCACATCAGTCAAAACTCTGTTTTCAAAAAGTTTAGAATATTTGACTGATGAGGTATTGTTAGATGTAGAATCTTTGCAAGATTCCTTAATCTTCCAAACTTGTTTTGGTTTGGATGCTTGCAGGTCAACAACTTTGGGCTTTAAGTTTTGCAAAGTATTTTGCTCAACTTTGTTGACTTTAACAGCTGGGATAGTAGGCTTAGAGCATTTCATTGAAATAGGCTTCTTTGAAAGTTTAAGTTTTGAAATTTGAGAAACCTGTTTCCCATACTGTTTCTTTGCAAGCACATGACAATTATTTATCAAATGACCTTGCTTCTTGCAGTAGAAGCAAGATCGTTGCTCAAAACAAGATTGAGATTTAGGAACAAACTGATGAGCTCGACCAAAAGAAGCATGTGTTGAACAATCACACTTGTGTGAGCATTCAACAGCGGTAGATGCTTTAGTTGAAATTTTAGAAGATTTATTTAATTTAATCGTTTTAGAAACAATCTTCTTTTGAGGTTCAGCCATAGCTTTACCTTTTCCTTTTGTTATAGCCTGTTCTTTTTGTTCGATAGTAATTATATGATTTTCAGGCTTGACGTTTTTCTTAACTGGTCGATACTCTTGATCAGTTATATCCTCAATTTCAATTTCCTCTTCAATAATACGAGGAAGCACAGAAAGAGTCTTTCCTAATTTAGGCTCAACTATATTTTCAGATTTAATGAGATCAGTCTGATGAATCTTGGCCTTAATAGGTTTAACTTTCTCAACCTTTTGAGTCTTACTTGTGTCAGACTCACTAGTATTAGCCCTAATAGGTTCGTGCCCACTAGTTTCAGGTTGTTCACATGCAATGATGCCATTTTCAGCCTTAACTAGCTCAGGCTTACTTATATTGATGCTCACAGTTGGTTTGACAGTTTTAACATCTATCTTAGTAAAGATAGGCATCGTATCATTTACATTATCCCTAACAGGCATAGGTAAATAATCCTTAGGAGGTGGGACTTGATGAAAACCAAGTCCTGCCTTACTCTTAGTATCAGTCCTCTGTGCCTGTAGGATCTCATCAAAGACTAGAGAGGATGTGGAAAAGTTTGAAAGCTTTTTCTTCAAATTTAGAACTTCAGTTTGAGATTCAACAAGTTCCCTTTTAACAGATGATAGCATATCAACATAGCTACCAATTTCATCTTGCTGTTCAAAAATTTTAGCTTTTAGTTCCTTTTTCTCTTCCAAAACAGCTTTTAACTTTTGACCACTGGCCTTATCACTGTTCCGTAACATATTATTTGTTTCAGTTAAATTTTCTATGACAGTGTTAAGGCGTGTGGTATCCTCTCTATACCTATTTAGCTGGTTAGTTAATTTAATGCATGATACACAAGATAAGGGTTCATCATGTACCTCATGCACTTCAGCCATTAGTGCCCGTTCTGTATCATCTTCATCTAGGTCAGACCATTCCCAAGCATTGTTGGAAAGCAGTAGCGCAGCGGAAACCATCGCTTTTTCATCAGATCTGGTCTTCACAGATGAGTTGGATTGAGAGGGCTTGGACAAACCGGAAGGTGGATTCTTCTTTCTGTCACATTCGCGAGCGAAGTGTCCATAGTTGTGACACTGGTAGCATTTCACCTTGCTCTTATTGAATCCAAGACCCTTCTCTTCCGGGTCAGTCACGTTCTTCCGTCCAGTCTTCTTCAAAAAATTCTTTACACGTCTTGTGAGCATAGCCATGCTCCACTTTAAATCCATTCTTTCAAGCTCTTCATGATCGATTTGACTGAAATCTTCTTCAGTCATATTCACCGTGCTGTTCTTGTTTGATAGGAAATCATCATATGCTGACAGAAAAGCGGTGAATACAGCAGCATGTTCCTCAGCAACTGCAGGAGATGCTCCTTTAAGATTGGAGTAAGTACCACCTCCACTAGCGAAGTTTGTGGTAGTATATCCAAAACCACCAGATAAATTAGGAGCACCAGAACCCCCAGAGAAGAAAGCAGCCCCAGCAGCTTGAGTCGCTGCAGCAGGAACATCCACACCATATAACATGGGATTCTGAATATGTGCAGTAGCCTTGGTCTCCTTCTTCTGCATGTCCAAGAGGTCAGCAGCAATCTGTCCAATTAGATCATCAAGCTCCATATCCATTATATCCTCATCCTTTTCCATCAGCAGCACGCGAGTATTCCATTTCTTTGGTAATGAACCCAGAAGCTTCTTGTTTACGTCAGTTTTGTCGAGATTTACTCCACCCTCAACCAATTCACTTACGAGCTGAGAATATCGACTACACATATCTTCCAGAGACTCAGTAGGTAACATGTCGAAGACCTCAAACTGTTTCTTAACCAGATCCAGTTTGTTTCTTTTGTACTGATCACTACCACCACATTTCTTCTCAAACCCTTTCCATAAATCATAAGCGGTCTTGTGATGGCGTAGTTGTCTCAAGATCTGTTGAGGTAAGGCCATAGTAATCGCAGAATAGGTCTTTCGTTCGGTATCGAAGGCCTTACGCTCTTCAGGAGTCATTGATTTGATGGACTTTTCAGGTATAGGTCCATTAAATATACCGGTTCGAACAGGACGTTCATATCGTTCTTCTAGATAGATCAGCATCTCAGCATCGTTGAAAGATACAAAAGCTTCAAACCGTTGACGCCAGTCTAAGTAGTTCATGCCCGTAGTGTACATCGGTGGTTTGTTTGTAGAACCCACCTCACTTGAATGCTTCAGCATTGCTCCAACCTGTTGAAGTGAAGTAGAAGTAGACATTGTAATTGACTCGAAAGAATACTCAAAAAGTTTAAAAAAAAACTGTAAAATGCGACACAAGTGATATGTCGCAGAGTCTATGTCGCAAGAAGACGAGCAGCGACACAATGATTATGTCGCAACTGATCCGACAGCGACACAAGTGTTATGTCGCAGTGCTATGTCGCACAATTAAGGTCGCTGAAGACCTTGTGTCGCAACACTATGTCGCTGAAACCCTATAGCGACACAATATTATGTCGCACACTGTGTCGCAAAAACGGCGCTGTCAGTACAAACAAGCCTCAAAAACACAGATTTTCGAACCCTAAAAATTTTTTATCCAAAAGCCAATAAAAATATAGCTTTCTAGGTTTAAAAACACTATAAAACAACTATATAGTACCACTAAAGAAAATCAAATACTAGAAAAGTGTCAAATGATCAAGAAAAGGCATGAAAGATTAACCAAATGATTTGAAACCACTATCAATCAATGATATTGGCTCTGATACCAATTGTGGATCCCTTAATGGTGATCTTTACTCAAATCAAATGGCTAATGAAGACACAACAATAGATATAAAGTTTGTATTAAGTGCAAATCAAAACAAAACAAAACTTTATAAGCTCTAATCCCAAAATATTCTTCTTTAACTTTGTGTAGCAGCCAAATACAGAGAATAAATGATTGGGAAAAATGTCTTACCCTAAAATTCTCTAACAAAAGTATTTATACTAAACTGTCTGGCCGTTCTGCGACACAAGCCTTGTGTCGCAGAGATCACTATTGCGACACAAGCACTGTGTCGCACCTATCACTTATGCGACACAAGCCTTGTGTCGCAGTACACAGGAAATGTAATTTTCTAAGTCTATTACATATACAGACACAGTACAGACTTGACCAACTGACAGACACTCTAATATGTATCAACAACACTTCGCATTCTTATGAACTTCGACATAATAAACCGTTGAGATTATAAACGTTTTGCTATTGATTTGATGATCCATTGACTTTATAAACGTAACCTGAATCTATTAAATGCTACAATATGAGTTTTATAAACATAAGTTGAACTTATTAAACACTATATCTTGAGTTTTATAAAAGTGAATTGAACATTTCTTTGAAAATATGAGCGTGGCGTTATGAACGAATTACGACTTTTAATTGAGTTCCAAAGGGAATCACTCCTAAATGAATCTTGTACTTAAATAAACCTCTTTTGCAAACAAAACATCGATTCACAAATGAATCTAACTATCAAATGGGTATCGCTCTTAAATGAGCCTTGTTTTAATGCATTACTTTTATAATTATCCGCGCAATAGCGCTTGACCATCCTAAAAATTGATCTTATGAAATTATCGGATGATTTTCGTCATTATATGAGCCTCGGTACTAAACATATTACTTTTGTGAACTAATCATGTAGTAACGTGGAACTTCTAAACTAAACTTTGTAAACTCTTGAAAAGGGTCTTTCCTTATGCAAAACCTGTGTACTCACCAACTATGTTTCATAGTTGACCTGTTTATTTTTACATGCTTTTCAGGAAATAGTCACAACTTGTCTATTGAAGCTAAACCTGTTATATGAGCTATGCTGCTATAGCGTTACAGAATTTTGTCTCTTTTGGATGTAATCGCATGTTTAGATTATTTACTTTTGTGCTGTAAACGCTTGTAAGACTTTATGTAATGTATTAATTGTAGACCGTTGAACGGTGATCTTTTGTAATTTTTGATTATGAAATCATTGTCCTGTTACATCTCGTGTTTCCGCCTTAGCGGGTGTAGATCCCACTATGAATCTTATAATCAAATCGTCACTAATCTTAAGCAAGATCAAACCAAATCACAATAGTAAAGCTAAACAATAAACACAATTGAACTTTGAACTTTATATTGCAATTGAAACAAAATCTCTGAGACAGATAAACAACCAAAAACGCAGAGAGAAATTATCAGAAAAGTCTAACCCAATTAAATCAGTAATTAGGCTATTTATACTAATCTGGCCGACTTATGCGACACAAGCCTTGTGTCGCAGGATTCACTATTGTGACACAAGCACTGTGTCGCACCTATCACTTATGCGACACAAGCCTTGTGTCGCAGTACACAGAAAATGTAACTTTATTTACTCTATTACATTTACAGACACAGTACAGACTTGACCAACTGACAGACACTCTAAGATGCATCAACAAACTTCCCCGTGTCTTCAGCTTGGTCTTCAAGATCTTCGTTCAAACCCAGCCTGCTGGGAATACACCGCCAGCGTGTATCCCATGTGTCACACAAACATTTACAATCCTCTGATATTGAAGTGCGATCTTCTTGTTCACAGCATTCTTCTCGTTAAAGCGAATCGGATTGTCGAACAATTTTCTCTAGTCCTTTGATGACATGTTTATCAAGCTCATAGGATCAAACACTCTAAACTGAGCTTTCTTCAAACCATACAGCGAGTTCCTCTCTGGTTGCTCTGTGTCAGGAACAAAAACCAAAACCGCTTCACCGGTATGAGCATCCAGTTCCCAGTAATGAAATCTTCTCAGAAAGTCTAGGGGAATTATTTCCAGAGGAATATTCTTCAAACAATCAGCCGGAGGATAACGCATTCTGCATATTGGCTGTTTAGTCACCGGGTCTATCCTTTTCTTATAGATATACCTAATTCCCAAAGTCGGTTTGATGAAGTTATATCTCTTTGTGCGTATCTCTCGCTGTAGAGTGGTTTGGATATAATTTGCACGATCATCTTTGGACGGATTTATTAAAGAGAGTTGAGCAAGACGATTTACTTCTCCTTTTGGTAAAGTGCTCAACTTGGTGAATGATCTTTTGAAATATTGGATACCATCAAGTCTCTTGATTATGAAAACACCATTGGATACCTTCCAACTCTTTATCAACCCCGTATACACCCCACTAACCTTGTATGATTTGCAGGTGACGGGTATCTGAATTCCAGCCTTACCATGAGGCCACCATTTAGCAATTTTCTCAGCTCTTGTTTCAGTAGTTTTAGTTTCAGGGGCCTGAGCATCAGATGCATTATCAGTTTCTTCTTCACTTTCATCCTCAGAAGAATCAGTCTCAATGGTCGGTGCATCATCATAGAATTCACCATCATCAAGTCCTTCCTCCTCAATATCAACATCATCGGAATCCTCAAAGTTTTCACTTTCATTTTCAGAATTGACTTCGTTTATCATTTGTTGAATAAACGAGAGGTCAGCACACGAATAATCAACCGCTAGAGGTCTCGGTTGACCTGGAACTCTGAGAACAGGGAAGTACTCTAAAGTAGGTGTTTCATTAGATGGTTCAATAAGTACATCATCTGTTACAGATTCAGAACCCGGTCCTATTGGTTCTCTTGATGGACCGGTGGGAACAGACTCCCCCGGACCAATAGACCGGTTCTCTAACTCCCTTTAATAACTAATTACAGCGACACGAGGGTATTTATACCCCTGACACAAGTCCGCGACATAGTGTGCGACACAAGCCTTGTGTCGCTGGAAATATCAGCACAATAAGCGACATAAGGGAGCGACACAATGTCTGTGTCGCTGGGCCACAAGTATGCGACACAAGGTCTGTGTCGCAGGATGGTCAACACAAATAAGCGACACAAGCCTTGTGTCGCAGAAGTCAATCAAGAGTTCGCGTTTTTAAGATTTTGTATATTTGTGACACTTAGTGAACAAAAATAAATAGACTAAGAAGCAAATAAATAAATAATAAATAAAAGCAAAGAAAAAGAACAGATTTAGATGTGTCATTGTAGAAATCATATTAGAAAGACATACTCGCAAGACAATATCAAATTTTAATTCGATTACCAGTATAATTGTCCAACGTTAAGTTTACCAAGAAAGTTATCAAGCCTTAGACGCAGTCTGAAACAAGACGATTATCAGTATTGTTTATCCACTTAAACATGTAACACACACAACTTCAAGCTTAGCAGTTATTGTGAAAGTGAATAGATCTCTTGTGACTCCCCCATAGATATACTCTTAGTATTTAGTCATGCTCAAAACCTCGATTAGTTAGAGAAAGTGTTTGAATTCAACATTTTTAAGAATCAAGCCAGCGATGACAGGTCTGTACTTACGTACAACAGAGCGACATACACTTGATTCAGGTGTAAGCAAAAGCAGACTTGGTCAAACCATTTGGCGACCTTGTAAGTAATCTTTGATTTTATAAGATTTAAAAGTGCTTTGACTTTTGTTTGCTTAAAGTTTGAAAGTATACTGACTGAGACCAGGTCTGTACAAACGTACAACAAAGGAAACAGACAGTATAAATCCCCAAATGTTGTCAGATACAAACTCAATTCAATTGAAGCAGGGCAAGCTAATACGTAAGAATTTAAGACACATTGTCATACATCATATGATGGTCATCATAAAAGAGTAAACACAGAGTTAAGTATTTCTTAATTGCTCAAAGAGGTGTGGAAACATGTCTACCAATATATCGTGCAAGTAGTCAGATGTTTATAAGAGCAAAAATAACACATACAAGATAAACCTACTGATATATTGAGGATAAAATTTGAGATTGTCGTTTGAGGAGTGTCTCCTAATGTACTATCATATTCCTAGTTGTTTTGAGACACAATTAAACGTCTTTTAACAAATGTTGCAACGTTGCTTTTCTTAAATGTTAAATAAACATCAAGAATGGCTATTGCTATACTTCCACCCTTTTTTTTTTTTTTTTTTTTTTTTTTTTTTTTTTAATAAGCAAACACAACAGACTAAGGTCACAAATATTTATTTTTTAAGTTGAAAGAAACGTAACCCTATCATGTTGACTAGCTCATCGAAACGAGCACGGGAAAATGCTTTGGTGAATAGGTCGGCATTCTGCTAAAGTGTATCTATCTGGACCAGATCAATTAGGTGTTTTTCATAACAGTCACGAATGAAATGATACCTAATTTCTATATGTTTGGTCTTAGAATGCTGGACAGGGTTTTTAGTAATAGAAATTGCAGCAGTATTATCAATATGTATAGGAGTCATAGTTAAGAGTAAACCGTAATCTCTCAACTGATGTTGTATCCACAAAACCTGGGAACAGCAGTTGGCAGCAGCAATATACTCAGCCTCTGCGGTTGAGGTAGAGACTGTGGTTTGCTTTTTGCACTGCCAGGAGACGAGCCGCGGTCCTAGAAATTGACATCCTCCTGAAGTTGACTTCTTATCCATGCTGCAGCCGCCATAATCCGAGTCCGAATAGGCAGTGAGCGCGAAGGTTTTCTCATTTAAATACCATAGACCAAGAGTTGGTCTATATTTGAGGTATCCAAAGATTCGCGTTACCGCCCGCATATGAGACACCTTCGGTTGGGACTGATATCTAGAACAGAGAGAAACGGCAAAGACAATGTCCGGACGTGATGCAGTGAGATACATCAGAGAACCAATCATAGATCGGTACTCTTTTTCTGGACAGTCCTCTTCGTCCTCTGCTGGACCAAGATGATGGTTCAGTTCCAAAGGCGTCCCATAGGATTTACAATCAGTCAAGTTATAGCGAGTTAACATGTCGTTAACATACTTAGACTGATGGATGTAAATCCCTTTAGCAGACTGCTTAACTTGCACACCCAAGAAAAATTTGAGCTCCCCCTTAGCACTCATCTCGAACTCCGACTTCATGATCCCTTCGAAATCTCTACACATATCATCCTTGGTAGCACCAAAGATGATATCATCTACATAAACCTGCACTAACAAAAGATGGTTATCTGCATGTTTAATAAATAAAGTACTGTCAATCGTACCCCGTACAAAACCATTTTTCAACAAATGCGTTGCAAGTCTCTCATACCAAGCTCTAGGAGCTTGATGAAGACCATACAACGCCTTGTCCAGCTTGCATACGTAGGACGGATTGACAGAGTCCTCGAAACCTGGCGGCTGCTTCACGTAAACCTCCTCCACAACTTGACCGTAAAGAAAAGCACTCTTCACGTCAAGTTGATATACCCGAAATCCCTTGAATGAAGCAAACGCCAAAAATATACGAATCGATTCCAGACGGGCAACCGGGGCAAACACTTCATCATAGTCCAATCCTTCAATTTGAGTGAAGCCTTGGACCACTAGTCGTGCTTTGTTGCGAATAACAACACCCCGGTCATCCTTCTTGACTCGATAGACCCAACGAGTGCCAATGGGATGAACACCCTTGGGAAGCGGCACCAGAGTCCACACTTGCAACTTCTTAAACTGTTGAAGTTCTTCTTGCATCGCTTCAACCCAGTGAGGGTCCTTCAATGCATCAGCAGTCTTCTTCGGCTCCACTTGTGAAAGAAGGCATTCTTCAATGTGCGAAGCTAGACAAACAAGTTCGGAATCTTCAGCAAGTGTAGATGTTGAAGCAGACTCAGCATCAGCAAGTTGACGTCTGGTCAGTACTCCCTGATTTAAATTACCAATGATAGCATCAACCGGATGTGACACATTGATACGAGAACTCGGAATGTGGGCTGGAATAATGACAGAGTCAAGATTCGTAGAGTCAGCCTCCAGTTCGAGCTCAAGATCAGATGTATCAGAAAGATCGGATGCTGGTGATGGTTCGGGTTCAGAGATGGGAGATAGGTCGGAAGCTTCAAACATGGGTTCCTCATCAGGAACGCTCGCAGGAGCAGGGGTAGGTGGAGAGTCGATAGAGACAACAGGATCATTGGCGGGTGTGGCTGGAGATGGAGGAGACACAGGAGCAGTAGAATTGTTAGATACTAGATCCAACCCATGAAGTAACGTTACAATTTCTTGTTCTTCGTGTTCCTCAGGAAGGTTGAAGGAATCGAACAAAATTTGATAATCAAACAAGTATTCGGGTCCCTTTCCCTGAGGGTTGTCGGTATAGTGAAAGAAAGTAACTTCAAAGTGCTCCTCCACTCGCTTTGTCACGAGATTATACACACGTTTATTCGGTGAGTTGTTTGAGAATCCCAAAAAGACACCCTCACATGATTTCTCACCGAACTTGGCAATACGTTCCTTGGTGTGCAAAATCGTGCAGAGACACCCAAACGGTTCAAGGAACTGAAGATTCGGCTTGCGGTTGTTGAACAATTCATAAGAAGTTTTGTTCATCTTCTTGACCGTTAGAACCCGATTTAGAACATAAAAGGCCGTGTTAACAGCCTCAGCCCAAAAAGTGATTGGAAGCTTGGAATCAGATAACATTGTGCGAGCAGCTTCAATCAAGGTTCGGTTCTTTCGTTCTGCGACTCCGTTCTGTTGTGGAGTCCTCGCGGCACTGAATTGATGTTCAATCCCGTTACTCAAGCAGTAAAGCTCTATAATGGAGTTCTTAAACTCCGTACCATTATCACTGCGAATCTTCTTAATCCTCAACTCACATAGATTTTGCAATTTGTCAAACAAATAGATGAGAATTTCCGGCACCTCATCCTTGGTCTTTAGAAAGTATACCCACGAAAATCGCGAGTAATCGTCCGTCACAACCAGACAGTAAGAAGCTCCTCCCAAACTCTTCTTTCGAACTGGCCCGAAAAGATCCATATGAAAAAGCTCCAAGGGCTTTTCAGTGGAATTGGCCAACTTTGGTTTGTGAGATTTCTTAAGTTGTTTTCCCTTCTGGCATGGAACGCAGTGATCGTTTAAACCAAAAGATTGTCGGGGAACACCTCGCACAAGATCATTCTTAACCAAATAATTCATTTTGCGGAAGTGTAGGTGTCCCATACGACGATGCCATAGCAGTGATTCCTTCTCGGGAGCTTTGGATAAGAGACACGTGAGTTGTGTTGTTTCCACAGTACTCATGTCCAGAATGTAAGTATCACGCTCCCGGGGTGCCCTCAGTAGCACCCATTCCTCAGGGATAACAAATCCCGGCTTCAAGATGCAACACTCAGTGTCTGTGAAAGCAGTAGTGTACTTTTTATCGCACACTTGTGAGACACTGAGAAGATTATGTTGCAGCTGTTCTACGAAGTTCACCTTCTCAAAACTTACCATTCCATTGGTAAGCGTTCCTTGGCCAGAAATAACACCTCCCTTATCACCAGCGAAAGCCACATACCCTCCATTATAGGCATGGACTTCAGATAGGAGAGAGACATCTCCGGTCATGTGCCGGGAGCAACCGCTGTCGATGTACCATTTGCTGTTCTTTACAGAGTCGGATTGCTGCGGCACCAAAAACAAAGGGAACTAGTTAGTAATGGAGACCCAAGCCTTGATAGTCTTGGGTTCTCCAGTGACATCATCAACAACAACCACATCAGTCAAAATTTTATTTTCAAATATTTTGGAATGTTTGACTGATGAATTATTGTCGGATGCAGAATCTTGAGAAGATTCTTTTATCTTCCAAACCTGTTTTGGTTTGGTTACTTGCTTGGCAATAACTTTGAGCTTTGTATTTTGCAAAGTGGTTTGCTCAATATTGTTGACCTTTACAGCAGGAACAGGTGTGGTTGAGCCTTTCTTTGAGATGGGCTTCTTAAAAGAATTTTGAATTTTAGTAACTTTAAACCCCTGTTTCCCTGACTGCTTTTTAGCAAGCACGGGACAATCATTAATCAAGTGACCTTGCTTCTTGCAATAGAAGCAAGATCTTAGCTCAACATTCAATTGAGATTGAGGAATAAAACGATGAGCTTTACCAAAAGAAACATGTGTTGAACAGTTACTTTACGTGAGCATTCAACGAGAGATGGTTTAGAAAACATTTGAGAAGATTTATTTAAAATATTCGTTTTATTAATAATCGTCTTTTGAGGTCCAGCCATAGCTTTACCCTTTTCTTTTGTAATAGCCTGTTCATTCTTTTCAATAGTTATTATATAATTTTCAGGCTTAGCATGTTTCTTAACTGGTCTATACTCTAGATCAGTTATATCCTCAATTTCAATTTCCTCTTCAATGATTGGAGGAAGCACAGAAAGAGCCTTTCCTAACTTAGGCTCAACAATAGAATCAGACTTAATAGGCTCAGTCTGATGATTTTCAGCCTTAATAGGCTTAATGATCTCAACCTTTTGAGTCTTACTTGATTCAGACTTACTAGAATTATCCCTAACAAGCACGGGCTTACTAGTGTTAGGTTGAGATGATGCAATGACAACCTTTTCAGCCTTAATAAACTCAGGCTTACTTATCTTGATGCTCACAGAAGATTTAACAGGTTTGACGTCTATCTTAGTCAAGACAGACGTCAGGTCATTGATAGTTTCCCGAACAGGCATCGGAAGATAATTTTTAGGAGGTGGGACTTGATGAAAACCAAGTCCTGCCTTGCTCTTTGTGTCAGTTCTTTGAGCCTGTAGGATCTCGTCAAAGACTAGAGAGGATGTTGAGAAGTTAGAAAGCTTTTTCTTTAAATTTAAAACTTCATTTTGTGATTCAACAAGTTCCTTTTTAACTGATGATAGCATATCAACGTAGCTACCAATTTCATCTTGTTGTTCAAAAATTTTAGCTTTAAGTTCTTTCTTTTCTTCTAAAATAGCTTTTAATTTTTGACCACTTGCCTTATCACTGTCACGTAACATATCATTTGTTTCATTTAACTGTTCAATGGCAGTGTTAAGGCGTGTGGTATCCTCTCTATACCTGTTTAATTGATTTGTTAGTTTAATGCATGACACACAAGATAATGGTTCATCATATACCTCATTCACTTCAGCCATCAGTGCACGTTCAGTGTCTTCTTCATCAGGATCAGACCATTCCCAAGCATTATTTGAGAGAAGGAGCGCAGCGGAAACCATAGCCTTCTCTTCAGTTCTAGTCTTGTCCGATGAATGGTGTTGGGAAGGTTTGGATTACCCAGAGGGTGGGTTCTTCTTTCTGTCACATTCCCGAGCAAAGTGTCCATATTGTTGACACTGGTAGCACTTAACTTTGCTCTTATTAAATCCTAAACCCTTCTCTTCAGGATCTGTGACATTCTTCCTCCCAGTCTTCTTAAGAAAGTTCTTGACACGCCTAGTGAGCATCGCCATGCTCCACTTTAGGTCCATGCGTTCAAGTTCCTCATTATCTATCTGACTGAAGTCTTCTTCAGTCAAGGACACGGTGCTATTCTTGTTTGATAAGAAATCATCGTAAGCGGACAAGAAAGCAGTAAACACAGCAGCGTGTTCTTCGGCAACTGCAGGAGATGCGCCTTTGAAATTTTGATAAGCAGCACCTCCACTAGAAGAATTGGTGGTGTTGTATCCAAAGCCACCAGATGTACTAGGAGCACCGGAGCCCCCAGATAGAAAAGCAGTTCCGGCAGTATGAGTTACTGCAGCAGGAGCATCTACGCCATAGAGCTTTGGATTTTGTAGATGAGCAGTAGCTTTAGTCTCCTTCTTTTGCATATCTAGGAGATCAGCAGCAATCTGGCCGATGAGATCGTCAAGCTCCATGTCCATAATGTCCTCATCTTTCTCCATGAGCAGCACTCTAGTATTCCACTTCTTGGGTAAGGAACCCAGAAGTTTCTTATTAACATCGGTTTTGTCAAGATTTACTCCACCTTCGACTAATTCACTCACCAGTTGTGAGTATCTGCTGCACATATCCTCTAATGACTCAGTAGGCAGCATATCAAAAACTTCAAACTGCTTTTTCACTAAGTCCAGTTTGTTCCTTTTGTATTGATCACTGCCTCCACACTTCTTCTCGAACCCCTTCCAAAGATCGTATGCAGTCTTGTGATGTCGGAGTTGTCTAAGTAGTGGTTGGGGTAAGGCCATGGTAATAGCAGAGTACGTTTTCCGCTCGGTGTCGAAGGCCTTACGCTCTTCAGGAGTCATGGATTTAATGGACTTCTCCGGTATTGGTCCATTAAATATACCTGTTCTACCAGGGCGTTCATATCTCTCTTCTAGATAGATGAGCATCTCCGCATCATTAAATGATACGAATGCCTCAAAACGTTGACGCCAGTCGAGGTAGTTCATCCCAGCGGTATACATAGGCGGTTTGTTCGTGGAGCCCACCTCACTATTATGTCTTAACATAGCTCCAACTTGCTGAAGTGAAGTAGAAGTCGAAGCAGACATGATACTGAATGAAAGAGACTTTTAAAAAAAAATTGGAAACTGAAAAGTGCGACACAAGGGTTGTGTCGCAACAGTGTGTCGCAAAAGAAGCTACGGCGACACAAAGGTTATGTCGCAAAAGAGGTACTAGCGACATAGAGATTATGTCGCAAAAGATACTGGCGACACAGAGGTTATGTCGCAAGAGAAATTTCAGCGACACAGAGATTATGTCGCAACAGTATGTCGCAAGAAAACCCTACAGCGACACAAATATTATGTCGCAACGTTGTGTCGCAAAACGGCGCTGTTTGATGCCAAAACCTCAAATAACGAAATTTTTGAAACCTAAACGAATTTTATTAACAAGTTTCAAAAAAACACAGTTTCTAAGGCTCAAAAACAACACAATTCAGCTCCAATAACACCTGCAATGAAAATCAAACACCAAAACAAGATGTTAAATGATCAAAATAAGTGTAAACAATTAACAAACGATTTGATACCACCCAAAATCCTTAGATTTAAGGGCTCTGATACCAATTGTAGATCCCACTATGAATCTTATAATCAAATCGTCACTAATCTTAAGCAAGATCAAACCAAATCACAATAGTAAAGCTAAACAATAAACACAATTGAACTTTGAACTTTATATTGCAATTGAAACAAAATCTCTGAGACAGATAAACAACCAAAAACGCAGAGAGAAATTATCAGAAAAGTCTAACCCAATTAAATCAGTAATTAGGCTATTTATACTAATCTGGCCGACTTATGCGACACAAACCTTGTGTCGCAGGATTCACTATTGCGACACAAGCACTGTGTCGCACCTATCACTTATGCGACACAAGCCTTGTGTCGCAGTACACAGAAAATGTAACTTTATTTACTCTATTACATTTACAGACACAGTACAGACTTGACCAACTGACAGACACTCTAAGATGCATCAACAGCGGGGTGTGACAACTTATTACCAAAAGTCATAAGTCGTATATTTTGTATATGCTTTTACGTGTTCACATTTAAGTCCACACGTCTAAGCATGTTAGCTTATAACTGATTATTAATGTAGTAATCAACAGTTCTTAAGCTGTAAACGAAACCAATTGCAATCTTGTCACATTGAAACAACACGGAATACTAAAGTATAGATGAATTGAATTCCAAAGGATTAAAAACAATAAAGAAACAGACAAACAAAAGAGAAGGTATCAAGTACCATTTTATTAACGAAACAACGAAAATAAACTATTACAAATGCTGGACATTAATAGTTGAATCTGCTCAGGGATCATATTAGAGAGAATACACAGTACTTTAAGATTTTAAAAAAAAAATCTTGGAAGATTGTTAGTATACATACCACATGAAATTCACGAGTAGTTACACATAAGTACAACTTAACCATTTTATCAACTTATATTTATGAAAGTATAACTTGGTTACCAATCTCCACAGCATATATCACGAATTTATCATACATTTACAGGAATTGAGAACAAATGATTCATCAATCATGAAATCTTCAAATATCATAGACAGTTCAAGACGATTACCGATATTATGATCCACATAAACAAAGTCTACAATGATTTCATAGCAAGCCTTTATTGTTGGTATGTACATTTACCTAATGTGATCCAAAATATGACATACTGAGAAATCAAGTACAACACATATCACTGTATCTTTCAGATTCAAGGTAGAGGTTACTAAATGATGTTCCTTTCGAAGCATATAACATACCCTTGAGTTATTTTATATATCTGACAAACATCAAAGCTATTTTGAAGATACTAGTGGATCTAGATCTGTACTTAGTACAACATAAGATCCCTTAGTATGAACAAGATAAGTTTGAAACCATTGGCAAAACTAAAGGAGTCAGGTCTGTACTTAGTACAACAAGGTCACCAGTAGTTTTGCTAATAGCCATAATTCTTACTATTTGTCTTGACATAATTTCAAGGATCTTTGATAACAGTGCATGGTTAGACTATCATTCAACAATTAAGACTTATGTTATACATCACATAGCAGATCACACTAGATAACATACAGAAGCATTATTACTTATTATATGCTCAGAAGTCATAGCAGAATTTGCCTATCAGTACATCATATAATGAAGCTGTCTTGATTCAATTTTCTAAGCAAATGATAACATGTGGAGAGAGGTGTATACTAAAATAAACATAAGTAAATGCCTGGTTTTAAAGATGTAGATTTAATGTAACTACCTAGAATCTACTGACACATCTATCCAAATACTTATACTTATTGTTATTAAGCATATTCCTCTAATGTACTATCATTTCCCAGCAGATAAAACTATAACGTTTTCTAAAAGAAAGAAATGCAGAAAAATAAAAGAAATTACTAAGTATGACATACTCCTTTGGAAGACAAATTATTCTGGATTCCTCATTCCGTTTAGTTGAATCAATGTCTCAAAACGCGTCCTGTCAAAAGCTTTAGTATATAAGTCTGCCAAGTTATCAGTTGAGGGAACTTTGACTAACTGTATAAGCTTTTTCTCTGCACAGTCTCTGATAAAGTGATGACGTATGTCAATGTGTTTCGTCTTGCTGTGCTTTACAGGATTGTTGGTAATTGACATGGTGGATTCGTTGTCAATCATCATTGGAGTATTGGTTAGATTTAACCCATAGTCCCGCAGTTGCTGTTGTATCCACAGAACTTGGGAACAACAGCTGCCAGCAGCAACATACTCAGCTTCACATGTAGAAATGGCGACTGAGGTTTGCTTCTTGCACTGCCAAGAGACTAATCTACCCCTAGGAATTGACATCCACCAGTAGTAGACTTTCTTTTCTGATTGCATCCTCCATAATCAGAATCAGTGTAAGCCACAAAGTCTAAGTCTCCATCAGTTGGATACCAAAGTCCCAGCTTCGGCTTCCCTTTGAGGTGACGAAGAATTCGCTTAACGGCTTGCATATGAGACTCCTTAGGATTGGCTTGATATCGTGCGCAGACACATACTGCAAACATTATATCCGGCCGCGATGCAGTAAGATACATTAGTGATCCAATCATGGCCCTATATAGAGTAGGGTCCACGTCTCTATCACTCGATGTATCAGGACCAAGTCCGTGAGCTTCTGGTATAGGAGTATGATAAGTTCGAGCTTCATCCATCTTGAATCTTTCTAACAGCTCATTTGTTGTTGATGCATCTTAGAGTGTCTGTCAGTTGGTCTAGTCTGTACTGTGTTTGTAAATGAAATAGACTTAGTGAAAATTACATTTTTCTGTGTACTGCGACACAAGGCTTGTGTCGCATTAGTTGTAGTTGCGACACAGTGCCTGTGTCACATTAGTGATCTCTGCGACACAAAGCTTGTGTCGCAAAATGGCCAGTTTGTTTAGTATAAATATCAAAGTTAGAGATATTTAGGGCAAGACATTTTGCACTCACTTTATTCTCTGTATTTTGGCTGCTACACTCACTTTGAGAGAATCTTTTGGGGATTGAGTAATATAAAGTTTTATCTCATTTGTTTATCATTTTGTCAAAACTTTATATCATTTTGCTTGTGTTCTTGTCTTCTTCTCCTCTTGATTTGATTAAAAGATCACCCCATTGGGATCCACAATTGGTATCAGAGCCATAATCTAAGGATTTTTGGTGGTATCAAATCGTTTTGGAAAGTTTTGCTTTTAATACTTTTTTGATCATTTGACATTTTCTTGGTGTTTGATCTTCTTTATTGGTATTTTAGAGCTGCATTTTGGTGTTTTTGAACCTAAAAATCTCTACTTTTACTGGCTTTTTCGATAAAAAAACGTTTAGGTTTCGAAAATTTTCGTTTTTGAGGTTTTTCGCACTGACAGCGCCGTTTCTGCGACACAAGATTGCGACATAATATTGTGTCGCTATAGGGTTTCAACGACCTTAATTCTGCGACATAGTGTTGCGACACAAGGTTTCAGCGACCTTAATCCTGCGACATAGCACTGCGACATAACCACTGTGTCGCTGTCTGTTCAGTTGCGACATAATCATTGTGTCGCTGCTAGTCTTCTTGCGACATAACCTCTGTGACATATCATTTGTGTCGCATTTTTCAGTTTTTCAAAATTTTTGAAAAGTCTCTCGAGCCCATTACCATGTCTGCTTCTACATCAACATCACTTCAACAAGTTGGGGCAATGCTAAAGCATTCTAGTGAGGTGGGCTCTACAAACAAACCACTGATGTACACTACGGGTATGAACTACTTAGACTGGCGTCAACGGTTTGAAGCGTTTGTATCTTTCAACGATGCTGAGATGCTGATCTATCTTGAGGAACGATATGAACTCCCTGTTCGAACCGGTATATTTAATGGACCTATTCTTGAAAAGTCCATTAAATCAATGACTCCTGAAGAACGTAAGGCGTTCGATACTGAACGAAAAACATATTCTGCGATTACTATGGCCTTACCTCAACAGATATTGAGACAACTACGTCATCACAATACCGCTTATGATCTATGGAAGGGGTTTGAAAATAAATGTGGTGGTAGTGATCAGTACAAACGAAACAAACTGGATCTTGTTAAGAAACAGTTTGAGGTTTTTGACATGTTACCTACTGAGTCTCTGGAAGATATGTGTAGTCGATACTCTCAGCTTGTAAGTGAACTAGTCGAGGGAGGAGTAAATCTCGACAAAACTGATGTAAACAAGAAGCTTTTGGGTTCCTTACCAAAGAAATGGAATACACGCTGGCGGTGTATTTCCAGCAGGCTGGGTTTGAACGAAGATCTTGAAGACCAAGCTGAAGACACGGGGGAGTTTGTTGATGCATCTTAGAGTGTCTGTCAGTTGGTCTAGTCTGTACACGAGTGCTGCTAATGGAAAAAGACGAGGATATAATGGATATGGAGCTTGATGATCTAATTGGACAGATTGCTGCTGACCTCCTGGACATGCAGAAGAAGGAGACCAAGGCTACTGCACATATTCAAAATCCCATGTTATATGGTGTGGATGTTCCTGCTGCAGCGACTCAAGCTGCTGGGGCTGCATTCTTCTCTGGGGGTTCTGGTGCTCCTAATTTATCTGGTGGTTTTGGATATACTACCACAAACTCTGCTAGTGGGGTGGTACTTACTCCAATCTTAAAGGAGCATCTCCTGCAGTTGCTGAGGAACATGCAGCTGTATTCACCGCTTTCTTGTCAGCGTATGATGACTTCCTATCCAACAAGAACAGCACTGTGGATCTGACTGAAGAAGATTTCAGTCAAATTGATCAAGAAGAGCTTGAAAGAATGGACTTGAAGTGGAGCATAGCTATGCTCACAAGACGTGTCAAGAATTTCTTGAAGAAGACTGGGAGGAAGAACGTCACTGATCCGGAAGAGAAGGGTCTTGGATTCAATAAGAGCAAGGTAAAATGCTACCAGTGTCACAACTATGGACACTTTGCTCGTGAATGTGACAGAAAGAAGAATCCACCTTCCGGTTTGTCCAAGCCCTCTCAGTCCACCTCATCTGAGAAGACCAGATCTGATGAAAAAGCGATGGTTTCCGCTGCGCTACTGCTTTCCAACAATGCTTGGGAATGGTCTGACCCAGATGAAGATGATACAGAACGGGCACTAATGGCTGAAGTGCATGAGGTACATGATGAACCCTTATCTTGTGTATCATGCATTAAATTAACTAACCAGCTAAATAGGTATAGAGAGGATACCACACGCCTTAACACTGTCATAGAAAATTTAACTGAAACAAATAATATGTTACGGGACAGTGATAAGGCCAGTGGTCAAAAGTTAAAAGCTATTTTGGAAGAGAAAAAGGAACTAAAAGCTAAAAAATTTTAACAACAAGATGAAATTGGTAGCTATGTTGAGATGCTATCATCTGTTAAAAGGGAACTTGTTGAATCTCAAACTGAGGTTTTAAATTTAAAGAAAAAGCTTTCAAACTTTTCAACATCCTCTCTAGTCTTTGATGAAATCCTACAGGCACAGAGGACTGACACTAAGAGTAAGGCAGGACTTGGTTTTCATCAAGTCCCACCTCCTAAGGATTATTTACCTATGCCTGTTAGGGATAATGTCAATGATATGATGCCTATCTTTACTAAGATAGATGTTAAAACTGTCAAACCTACTGTGAGCATCAATATAAGTAAGCCTGAGCTAGTTAAGGCTGAAAATGTCATCATTGCATGTGAACAACCTGAAACTAGTAGGCCCGAGCCTATTAAGGCTAATACTAGTGAGTCTGAAACAAGTAAGACTCAAAAGGTTGAGAAAGTTAAACCTATTAAGGCCAAGATTCATCAGACTGAACTTATTAAATCTGAAAATATAGTTGAGCCTAAATTAGGAAAGACTATTTTTGTGCTTCCTCGTATTATTGAAGAGGAAATTGAAATTGAGGATATAACTGATCAAGAGTATCGACCAGTTAAGAAAAACGTCAAGCCTGAAAATCATATAATTACTATCGAACAAAAAGAACAGGCTATAACAAAAGGAAAAGGTAAAGCTATGGCTAAACCTCAAAAGAAGATTGTTTCTAAAACGATTAAATTAAATAAATCTTCTAAAATTTCAACTAAAGCATCTGATACTGTTGAATGCTCACACAAGTGTGATTGTTCAACACATGCTTCTTTTGGTCGAGCTCATCGGTTTGTTCCTAAATCTCAATCTTGTTTTGAGCAACGATCTTGCTTCTACTGCAAGAAGCAAGGTCATTTGATAAATAATTGTCATGTGCTTGCAAAGAAACAGTCTGGGAAACAGGTTTCTCAAGTTTCAAAACTTAAAAAACTTTCAAAGAAGCCTATTTCAATGAAATGCTCTAAGCCTACTATCCCAGCTGTTAAGGTCAACAAAGTTGAGCAAAATACTTTGCAAAACTTAAAGCCCAAAGTTGTTGACCTGCAAGCATCCAAACCAAAACAAGTTTGGAAGATTAAAGAATCTTGCAAAGATTCTACATCTAACAATACCTCATCAGTCAAACATTCTAAACTGTTTGAAAATAAAGTTTTGACTGATGTGGTCATTGTTGATGATGTTACTGGAGTACCTAAGACTATCAAGGCTTGGGTCTCCATTTCTAACTAATGTACCTTGTTTGTGGTGCCGCAGCAACCTGAATCTGTAAAGAATAGTAAATGGTATATCGACAGCGGTTGTTCTCGGCACATGACTGGTGATGTTTCTCTTTTATCTGAAGTTCATGCTTTCAATGGAGGTTATGTGGCCTTCGCTGGTGATAAAGGGGGAGTTATTTCTGGTCAAGGTACGCTTACCAATGGAATGGTAAGCTTTGAGAAGGTAAATTTTGTGGAGCAATTACAACACAATCTCCTCAGTGTCTCCCAAGTGTGCGATAAAAGGTACACTACTACTTTTACAGACACTAAATGTTGTATATTGAAGCCGGGATTTGTGATCCCTGAAGAATGGGTGCTACTGAGGGCACCTCGGGAGCGAGACACGTATATTCTGGACATGAGTACTGTGGAAACTACACAGCTCACTTGTCTTCTTTCTAAAGCTCCTGAGAAGGAATCGTTATTATGGCACAGGCGTATGGGACACTTGCAGTTTCGCAAGATGAACTACCTGATCAAGAATGATCTAGTGCGAGGTGTCCCTAAGCAATCCTTTGGACTGAATGATCATTGCGTCCCTTGTCAGAAAGGAAAGCAACACAAAAAGTCTCACAGACCGAAGCTGGCCAATTCAACTGAGAAGCCCTTGGAGCTGCTTCACATGGATCTATTCGGGCCAGTCAGAAAGAAGAGTTTGGGAGGTACTTCTTATTGCTTAGTTGTGACAGATGATTATTCGCGTTTTTCTTGGGTTTATTTTCTGAAGACCAAGGATGAAGTGCCTGAGATCCTCATTTATCTATTCGATAAACTGCAAAATCTTTGTGACTTGAGAATCAAGAAAATTAGGAGTGATAACAGTACAGAGTTTAAAAACTCGATTATGGAACTGTACTGCTTGAGTAATGGTATTGAACACCAATTCAGTGCCGCAAGGACTCCACAGCAGAATGGGGTTGCAGAACGTAAGAATAGAACCTTGATTGAAGCTGCACGTACAATGCTATCTGACTCTAAGCTTCCAATCACATTTTGGGCTGAAGCTGTGAATATGGCCTGCTATGTTCTGAATCGGGTGTTAATGGTTAAGAAGAAGAACAAGACATCCTATGAATTGTTCAACAACAGAAAGCCTAATCTACAGTTTCTTGAACCATTTGGCTGCCTATGCACAATTATGCACACCAAGGAACGAATTGCTAAGTTTGGTGAGAAATCCTGTGAAGGTGTTTTTCTAGGATTCTCTAATAACTCACCCAACAAACGTGTGTATAACTTAGTGACCAAGCGTGTGGAAGAACATTTTGAAGTCACCTTTTTCCATTACACTGACAACCCTCAGGGGAAGGGACCCGAATATTTGTTTGACTATCAAACACTGTTTGATTCTTTCAATATTCCTTAGGAAAATGAAGAAGAGGATATAGTGACACTACTTCATAGGCTGGACATCGCTTCTGAAACACCACCCATCTCTGTTCCTCCACCACCTACAGGAACACCAGCAACTGCTCCTGCTGCTACTTGTGAGACTCCACCTTCACTCGTTACTGAAAATGTTCCTGATCCTACAAATGATGAGGAACAAATGTTTGAGGATTCTGTTCAATCACCGGCATCTGACCTTGAAGATTTACCTGCACTTCAACTCGAACTTGAAGCTGACTCTACAAACCTTGATTCTATCATCGTTCCGGCTGCAATTCCGAGTTCTCGGATCAATGTGTCACATCCAGTTGATGCCATTCTTGGTGATTTAAACAAAGGTGTTTTAACGAGAAGACAGATTGCTACTGCTGAACAATCTATGTTGACACCGTCTCCTGTTACCGTCACTGATCCTGTTTGTCTTGCTTCGGAAATTGAAGAATGCTTTCTCTCACAAGTAGAACCGAAGAAGACAGCTGATGCGTTAAAGGATCCATACTGGGTTGAGGCTATGCAGGAAGAGCTTCAACAATTCAACAAGCTGCAAGTATGGACTTTGGTGCCTTTACCCAAGGGTGTTCATCCTATTGGCACTCGTTGGGTATATCGTGTGAAGAAGGATGATCGGGGCGTGGTAATTCGCAACAAAGCACGTCTAGTGGTCCAGGGCTTCACTCAAATTGAAGGTTTGGACTACGATGAAGTATTTGCCCCGGTTGCTCGTTTGGAATCCATCCGCATTTTCCTGGCGTACGCTTCATTCAAAGGATTTCGGGTTTACCAGCTTGATGTTAAGAGTGCATTTCTGTATGGTCAAGTGGTTGAAGAAGTCTATGTCAAACAGCCGCCTGGTTTTGAAGACTCTGTTCATCCGAACTACGTCTGCAAGCTGGACAAGGCGTTGTATGGTCTTCATCAAGCTCCTAGAGCTTGGTATGAGCGGCTTGCGACTCATCCTCTGAAGAATGGTTTTGTACGCGGAACGATCGACAGTACTCTCTTCATCAAGCATGCAGGGGAGGACTTCCTATTAGTACAAGTCTATGTGGATGACATCATCTTTGGTTCTACCAAGGATGAACTGTGTCGCGACTTCGAGCGGATCATGAAATCAGAATTTGAAATGAGTGCAATGGGGGAGCTGAACTTTTTCTTGGGCGTACAAGTCGAACAATCTGCTAAAGGGATTTACATTCATCAGTCCAAGTACGTCAATGACATGCTTACGCGGTATAACTTGACTGACTGTAAATCCTATGGGACGCCTTTAGAGCTGAATCATCACCTTAGTCCAGCAAAAGATGAAGAGGACTGTCTGGATAAAAGACGTTTAGTTGTGTCTCAAAACAACTAGGGATATGATAGTACATTAGGAGACACTCCTCAAACGACAATCTTAAGTTTTATCCTCGATATATCAGTAAGTTTATCTTGTATATGTTAATCTTGCTCTTATAAACATCTGACTACTTACACGATGTATTGGTAGACATGTTCACACTCTTCTTTGAGCAACTAAGAAATACTTAAATCCGTGTTTACTCTTTTGTGATGACCATCATATGATGTATGACAATGTGTCTTAAATTCTTATGTATTAGCTTGCCATGCTTCAATTGACTTGAGTTTGTATTTGACAACATTTGGGGATTTATGCTGTCTGTTTCCTTTGTTGTACGTCCGTACAGACCTGGTCTCAGTCAGTATACTTTCAAACATTAAGCAAACAAAAGTCAAAGTACTTTCAAATCTTACAAAATCAAAGATTACTTACAAGGTCGCCAAATGGTTTGACCAAGTCTGGTTTTGCTTACACCTGAATCAAGTGTATGTCGCTTTGTTGTACGGATGTACAGACCTGTCACCGCTGGCTTGATTCTTAAAAATGTTGAATTCAAACGCTTTCTCCAACTAATCGAAGTTTTGGGAATGACTTAATACTAAGAGTATATCTATGGGGGAGTCACAGAGATCTATTCACTCTCACAATAACTGCTAAGCTTGAAGTTGTGTATGTTACATGTTTAAGTGGACAAACAATACTGATAATCGTCTTGTCTCAGACTGCGTCTAAGGCCTGATAACTTTCTTGATACTCTTAAAATTGGACAACTATACTGATAATCGAATTAAAGTTTGATATTGTCTTGCGAGTCTGTCTTTCTAATATGATTCCTACAATGACACATCTCAAACTGTTCTTTTCTGTTTTTATTTATTATTTATTTATTATTTTGCTATTTGGTTTATTTAATTCGTTCACTAAGTGTCACAAATATAAAATATCTTAAAAACGTGAACTCTTGATTGACTTCTGCGACACAAGGCTTGTGTCGCTTATTTGTGTTGCCTCGCTCCATTATGTCGCGTATTGTGCTGACCATTCAGCGACACAACCCTTGTGTTGCATATTGTGTCGCTGCCTTATGTCAGGGTATAAATACCCTCGTGTCGCTGTAATTAGTATTTAATTACCAGCGACACAAACATTCAAAACCAGCGACACAAGGAGATCCAGCGACACAACAAATCCACTTCATTTTTCGACCATCTCGGCTTGTTCTGTGATTTTCTATGTTTTTTCTTCGCTCGTTTCGTGTTCTCCCTAATATTCCGCAACTACAGGTACCACTTTTGACAGTTTTCATTGAGTATTCACTGCTACATTTGAATTTAGAGTTTCGGTATTTTAGGTCTTCGTTATTTGCATCAATTACATGCCTTAATGTGTTATATTTTGTGAAATAATTGTTGTTTTAAGTTCCTGTTATATTACTACACCTTCGGACATGATCAAAACACAAAACCCCTAATTTTTGTTCATCAGAAAAATCTGGGTTTCAAAGTGTTCATCTTTGCGACACAAGCGTTGTGTCGCTTCTTTATGACGCTGGTCATGCTGCGACACAATACTTGTGTCGCTGTCTTATGACGCTGAATTGTCTACGTCACAACTGCTATGTCGCTGATCCAATTGTGCGACACAATCCTTATGTCGCTAATAAATCATTAAATTGATTCAATTGCAAAACTGCGACATAACTCGTTATGTCGCAGTCTATGCTGCGACACAAGGCTTGTGTCGCATAAAAATTTTTAATTCACAAATGTCAATGTTATTTATTGAAAATAACAGCTTCCAAGTTTCTCGTGTTCTTACAGATATGGCAGGTATTAATGTGAATGCTTTGCTTTTGGGAACCACGTCACAATGTCACCGCATTCTTAGACGATGACAAGGAATCGGCTGCGCCTTATCGACCAATGATTGCCTTCCTTCGCCGTTCCAGGATTTACAACGCAATCACGGCCACCACCGCTATCTACCGTGATCATGTCACGGATTTTTGGGCTAACGCGGCGATAAATTCAGATCTCCCATACACCAGGATTATCTCCCGAGTTCATGATCGTGAAATCATAATATCCGAACAGACTATCAGGGAGTTCTTTGAGTTTCCGGACGACTCAGAAATGCCGGTTACTTTCTCAAATGTGTTTATCTCTGGCGGCATGATTCGTCTGGGTTATCCTACTATCCCCAGAGATCAATATCGCAAGGCCTTTCTCACCAAGGTCTGGCGGTATTTGATGCACATAATGATAGTGTGCCTTTCTGCACGCAAAGCTGGTTTCGATGGCATCAGCCACTCAACTGCGTCAGCAATGCTGGCACTGGTATACAATAAGCCCTACAACTTTTCGGGCTATATCTTTCGCGCTATGGTGGACCACACTCAAGCAGGTGAGAACCAGTGGGCTTTGTACCCACGATTTGTTCAACTTCTCATCAACCACCTGCTCCCGGGATTACCGGTGGCCCCACAGCACCAATTCCGACCGACGCCGATGAATACCAGAATTTTTGTGGTCTCCGGCCAATATGCTAAGGGTGCACCGGTTCCACCTGACGTGCCTCTTTTTGGACACATTGTGGATGAGACCTATGTGCCTCCGGAGGGTGACAAATTCGCCGAACCAGCTCCTCTTCCTAGGCCACTGTCACCTCCGCCACAGGCACCGATTCAACAACAACAACAACAACAGATT
>OY992774.1:18285515-18430136 GCA_963921325.1 Logfia minima | reverse complement strand
GACTCCTATTCCTGATGATGAACCGATTGAGACGAAGGCTGAAAGACTTGCTAGATGGTGGCCGCTTCTTCGGAAAAGATAGAAAACAAGTGCCGGTCACCTGCAAATCATACAAGGTCACTGGAGTGTATACTGGACTGATAAAGAGTTGGAAGATCTCAAATGGATTGTTTATGATCAAAAGGCTTGATGGTATCCAATATTTCAAAAAATCATTCTCAAAGCTGAGCACCTTGCCAAAAGGAGAAATCAATCGTCTCGCTCAGCTTGCTTTGATTAATCCTTCGAGAGACGATCGTGCCAACTTCATTCAGTCTACGCTTCAACGAGAAATTCGCACTAAACGGTACAGCTTCATCAAACCGACATTGGGAACTAGAATTATTTACAAGAAACGGTTAGATCCTGTCACCAAACAGCCATTGATTAAAATGCGTTATCCTCCGGCTGAGTGCTTGAAGAAGATACCTCTGGAGACAGTTCCCTTGGACTTTCTAAGAAGATTTCATTACTGGGAACTGGATGCTCATACTGGTGAAGCAGTTTTGATATTTGTGCCTGAAACAGAGCAACCAGAGATGAGCTCACTTTATAACTTGAAGAAAACTCAATTCAGAGTTTTTGATCCGATGAGCTTAATAAATTTCTCTGAGAAAGATTTGAGAAAGCTATTTGACAATCCGATTCGCTTCAATGAGAAGAAAGTGATGAACAAGAAGATCGCACTTCAATTTCAGAGGATTGTCAATGTGTGTGTGACACATGGAATACACGCTGGCGGTGTATTTCTAGCAGGCTGGGTTTGAACGAAGATCTTGAAGACCAAGCTGAAGACACGGGGGAGTTTGTTGATGCATCTTAGAGTGTCTGTCAGTTGGTCTAGTCTGTACTGTGTTTGTAAATGAAATAGACTTAGTGAAATTACATTTTCTGTGTACTGCGACACAAGGCTTGTGTCGCATTAGTTGTAGTTGCGACACAGTGCGTGTGTCGCATTAGTGATCTCTGCGACACAAAGCTTGTGTCGCAAAATGGCCAGTTTGTTTAGTATAAATATCAAAGTTAGAGATATTTAGGGCAAGACATTTTGCACTCACTTTATTCTCTGTATTTTGGCTGCTACACTCACTTTGAGAGAATCTTTTGGGGATTGAGTAATATAAAGTTTTATCTCATTTGTTTATCATTTTGTCAAAACTTTATATCATTTTGCTTGTGTTCTTGTCTTCTTCTCCTCTTGATTTGATTAAAAGATCACCCCATTGGGATCTACATTTGTATATTTACTTTGATGAATGAAATACCCATCTTTCTTTTGATCGACTTGCAATCCTAAGAAAAACGTCAGTTCTCCCATAGCAGACATCTCAAACTTGTGTTTCATGACTTGTTCAAATTCATTACACATCTTTTCGTCAGATGACCCAAAGATGATGTCGTCAACATAAACTTGAACAAGTAGAAAGTCTCTCTTTTTCCATTTGACAAAGAGTGTACTGTCAATTCTTCCTCTTGTAAAACCATTCTCAAGAAGATAATTAGACAGTGTTTCATACCACGCCCTCGGAGCTTGATGTAATCCATATAAAGCCTTATCAAGACGATAAACTCTATCTGGATACTTGGGATCAGTAAAGCCCGGTGGTTGAGAAACATGCACCGTTTCCTTGACTTTGCCATACAAGAAGGCACTCTTGACATCCAGCTGGAAAATTTTCATTTTCTTAGAAGCTGCAAATGCCAAGAATAACCTTATTACTTCTAGCCTAGCCACAGGTGCAAACACCTCATTGTAGTCAATCCCTTCTTGTTGATTGAACCCTTGGACGACTAGACGAGCTTTATTGCGAGTGACGATTCCCCGATCGTCTTTCTTGCACTTAAAGACCCATCTAGTTCCAATTGGATATTCTCCAACTGGTAGGTCAACCAACTCCCAAACTTGCAGTTTCGAGAACTGAGACAACTCTTCCTGCATTGCCTCGACCCACGAATTGTCCTTTAATGCCATTTGAACATTTTTAGGTTCAATTTTTGTGATAAAGCATGAGTAGGAACATTGATTGATAATCCCAGTCTCCATAATGGCAACATAAGGGCTCGAGTACTCTGAAGTACTAGCTCTGGTTTGAACCGATGCAGTTGGATCACCAATGATATTTTCAGTTGGGTGATCTTTGTGAATTCTTGTGGTTATTATCGGCTCAATCACCATATTATCATAAAGATTGGTGCCAATTTCTTCCAAAGGTGGCATATCCTCATCAGTACTATACATCTCATCAGAAGTTATCGTATCGGTAACTACTGGTGACGTGTCAGTCTCTTGAGTGTTATCCATTAAATGACTTAAAGAGATCAGAATAGTCAAATTGCCAATCTAATCCCTTATGTGAATCATGAGTGTAGCTCGTAACTTCAACGTTATAAACTATTTCCACACGTCCCGTAGCTTTATTAAAAACTCGTTTATTTGGTGAGTTAGGCACATAACCTAGGAAATATCCTTCGTCAGCCTTCTCACCAAATTTTGGTTGAGAACTAGTTTTCAATAAAGTACATGAGACACCAAAGGGTTCAAACCCTTTCAAATTTGGTTTCTTATTGTTCAAAAGCTCATAACAGGTCTTGTTCTGCTTTTTAACCGTAAGAACCCGGTTTAGAACATGACATGCAGTATTCACCGCTTCTGCCCAAAAAATGACCGGAAGCCTTGAATCTGCAAGCATTGTTCTTGCTGCTTCAATGAGAGTTCTATTCTTTCTTTCAGCAACACCATTTTGTTGAGGTTCATATGGTGCACTGAATTGATGTTGTATGCCTTTGCTTGAGCAATATACATTCAACATAGAATTTTTGAACTCAGTTCCATTGTCACTACGAATACTCTTCACTCTCGTGTTGTAGACATTCTCTATTAAGTCTAAGAACTCCATAAGAATTCCTGGAGTTTCATCCTTAGACCCCAAAAAGAATACCCACGAGAATCGAGAGTAGTCATCTGTGACAACTAAGCAATACCACTTGCCACCTATGCTTCTTTTGCTTATTGGGCCAAAAAGATCCATATGTAGCAATTCAAAGGGCATGGAAATGGAGTTTTTAGTTTTAGACCTGTGTGGTTTCTTATGTTGCTTTCCTTTTAAGCAAGAAACACACTTGTCTTCAAACTCGAAACGCGTAGAAGGTACCCCCAGAATTAACCCATTCTTGGTTATATAATTCATTTTTCGAAAATTCAGGTGTACCATTTTCCGATGCCAAAGTATAGAATCTGCTTCTGAAGCCTTGGATAATAGACATGTCGACTCCATTGAAGATGTAGGAATACCCATGTTAATAGCATAGATATCCCTCTTCCTTGGAGCCCTCATTAGAATCCATTTTTCTGGAATAACCAGACCTGGCTTCAGGACTAAGGCCTTTGTATCATTAAATAATACCGGTTGACCTTTATCACAGATTTGGGAAACACTCATTAGATTGTGAACCAGTTGTTCAACATAGTTCACATTCTCAAGAGTCAAAGTTCCATTAGAAACTTTTCCTTTCCCAGTGATGATTCCACCTTTCTCCCCAGCGAAATTAACTCGCTGCTTCAGTCCTCCTTTGAAGTCCATCAGTAGACTTCTATCTCCTGTCATGTGTCTTGAACATCCACTGTCTACGTACCTCCAGCTATCTCCGTTCACAGTTTGTTCCTACACATGACAGTTGTACACAATTAGTCGTCAAGAGGGACCCAAGCCATAACAGACTTGGATCGTCCCTCATCATCAACAAACTTAACTTCTTTAAAGTAACCCTTTTTCCCATCTGGGGCCTGAATTACTTTCGAAGGAGTTCGAGTTTGTTGAGGAACGGTGGTCTTGGGTCTATGAGGTGAATGAGAAACAGGCCTCTCTGACACATTACCTTGGGATTGATGTCCTTGATTACGATTATAATTATAATTATATTTAATCCCATGTGTACGTGAGGTAGAACCACTCTCATAATGACTATGGTTCCGAGAAGTAGAACCAATCTCAAAATGACTATGGTTGTGATGAGGTGTCCTAAACCTTGACGGTGTTTGGTCTCGAGAATGATTGAAAGTATTATCATTAGAAAACCGTTTAGGTTTAGGTGGAGAAATACTGTGTGTTCCTAACCTTTTCAAAATGTTCACAGGTTTAGATATGGATTGATTGTCCAACCCAGGTTTAGAACTCGACCTGTCTACATCCATCTTAGAAGTACCCAGTGACATGTCATTGTCAACTGGTCTATGTTTTGCTTCTGACTTCTTATTGGGACAACAAGAAGCCACATGCCCTCTTTCATGGCATTTGAAGCACGAAATTATCTTCTTAGACTTAACTTCTTTTGCCTTTTCTAAGTTAGTAATTTTCTGAGTCACTGAAGTTTTACTTTCCTGTCCTTTAATATCCTTAACATCTAATTTAGTTTTACACTCGTTAGATGTTAGGTCTTTAATAACAGGCTTCTCTAACTCAGATATCTCTGACTTATTTATTGGAGTTTTCTCAGAGTTAACAGGCACATCTATCATTTCTAAGTCTTCATGAGCCTTAGTGTAATTAGAATTAAAAGGAGGAAGTACATCATGGCAACCTAGTCCAGATCTATCATTTACACTCCGTTGAGAACTAATTATATGATCTAAAGTCAAGGAAGATGTCCTATAACTTTCAATCTTATGATTCAACTCAACTAGTTTCATTTTGGACTTAGATAACTCTAGCTCTTTATTAGCTACATCTTTGTTCAAGTCTCTTAAGTTTAGATACAGACCGTCTATTTTAATAGCTTGTTCATTAATAGTATCTCTAAGAGCGGTCTTATCTGCCATATTAGACTTAATCTTTTCCTTTAGAGCTAGTTTATCCTCACTTAACCTACGTACATCACTTTTTACTTGTTCTAATTCAGATGTAACAGTCCTATGTGATTCAGCATAAACATTTACTTGGGACTGTAAACTAGCAACAAATTGACATACATCAGTAAGACTGAAAATATCAAGACATACCCGTTTTTTATCGGTTTGGAGATCAGCCATATGCGCCACAAAATCTTCAGGACATAGATCTTCAGTAGATCCCAAGTCCAATACATCATCATCAACTGTTGACATCTTAGTATCTTGTGTTTCCACCTGATACTCTTCAGCAGTTGGAATGTAAGACGTGGATTCAACCATTTTATCTTGATCTTCAATATCAGCCATAAGTGCTTCTTCAGATAAAGCACTCCAGTCATATGAACCATCAAGTTGTTGAACCACCAAGGCTTTAAATGCTAGAGAGGTGCCTTGTCTTACAGGATTTGCAGCCTGCTCATTCTTGGGTCTTTGGCATTCCCTAGCGAAGTGTCCAAAATTTTGGCAATTATAACACTTCACTTTGGACTTATCAAAGCCCGGTCTATTACCCACCACTCTCCTTCCAGTTTTCTTTAGGAAATTTTTGACTCTCCTTGACACCATGGCTAGTTGCCACTGGAGATCCATTTCCTCTAAGTCCTCTGGATCAATTTGATCATAGTCTTCATCAAATTGAGCGGGATCGTTGATCTTCCCTTGGATATAGTTTTCGTAAGAAGCAACGAACGAAGCAAGTACAGACAATTGTTGTTCTGCAGATTTCACACTCATCGGCATTTTATGTTGCCCTTGAGGTGACTTCTCAACAGTAGTCTTACTCCGTTTCTCACTTCCATCCGAAGCAATGAAGCACAGATCCTCAGTTAGAATTTCACCTCTATCATCTATTCCACCAACCAGTAGTGCGGAAGTAGATGCAGACGAAGAATTCGAGAGACTTGATTTTCCATGGTATAGCCCAGGATCCTGTACCTGATCAGAATCCGTGTCCCTCGTCTTTTTGGTAAAATCATACCCTCGGAGCTTGTCGCTAGCCTGCTCTAGGGTCATCTTAGAGTATCTCTCTTCATTATCCTTAATCATCACTCCGTACATTTCCCAATTAGGAGGCAAACCCTCAAGGAACTTGCGGTTTTCTCCCTATCAGTACAGAATATCTCATGGTCATCCAATTCACTAAGGAGATGGTAATACCTAGTGACATAAGCATCTAAGTCTTCTCCTTTCAAGGTTTTAAAGACGGTAAATTGTTTCTTCAACAGACTCCTTTTACCTTCTTTCACCTGTGGACTACCCTCGCATCTCTTCTCAAGAGCTACCCAGAGCTCTCTAGCAGTGTGAAAAGATTTGAGTTGATGATTAATCTCCCTCGGAAGACTCATCTTGATCGACGAATGAGCTTTGTTTTCAGATTCATATTCCTTCTTTTGCTCATCGTTCATCCGGCTATAAGGAATAGCCACAGTCACATTCTCAACGACTTGGGTAGGAGCAGTGTATCCATTCTTGATGCATTCCCAAATTACCAAATCATGGAATCGACAATAGGATTCAAACCTATCTTTCCACCCATAGTAATTTTCCAGTCTCAACAACTTAGGTGGAACATTCGATTTTCCGATCTCATGATCCATCTCAATCATTCTACTTAGGTCTGACATCGTTGCAAATCACTAAACTTTCAAATTTTCACAAAATCAGAAATTCAGTTCGCAGGGTGAGAACTCAGTTTGCAGCAAATCTCGGTTCGCAGCAATCTCAGTTCGCAAACAAGAATCCCAGTTCAGTTCGCAGACTTAACTCGCAGAACAAGATCTTAGTTCGCAGGCTCAAAACTCAGTTTGCAGCCTCACTCAGTTCGCAAAGTAGAATCCCAATTCAGTTCGCAAATTCAGTTCGCAGAACCCTAATCTCAGTTCGCAGAAACGGCTGTAATCCCCAAAAACGTAAATTTTTAGGTTTTTGAACGTCTAAACCCTAAGATTTCGAACGTAAACGAACCTAAAAACTTCCAGAAACTGATTTTGGTCAAAAATACGCACTAATTGTACGTACAAACAACCCTAAATCAAACGTTATTCACCCTAAACAATCGTTAATACCCCAAATAACCTCGAACCTACGCGTATCTAGCCGTAGGCTCTGATACCAATTGTAAGTCCGTGCTTATTCGGATCGATAACGAGGTTATCTAACGTATTAAGATGCGGAATCCCTCAATACTTAGTTATAGGATCTATAACGATTTGTTTCACAAATATAGTGAATCGGGTATCTAATTGCTTTGTATTGATTATTAACAAATGCTAAACGATCAATACCTAGCCTTTAGAATGTTTAATTGCTCTGGAAAACTCAGGAAGTTCGTATCTGTATTATGGCAAAAGTTAATTAGGTTTGAACCTAATTTGTATTTATAACCGTCTCAGTTCGCGGGTCATGGGCTTCTGCGAACTTACTCGGTTCGCAGCCCATTTAGGTCCAGCGAACGGACTCGGTTCGCAGTCCAAATTTGTCCTGCGAACTGACTCGGTTCGCGGTCAAACTTGGTCAACATTTTTTCAGCTTTTTGATTTTTCACTCTAAAATGTTTTCCAACCACAATTTTTCATTTACAATTCAAAACCAATGTATAAACTCGATTACAATTAATACAAGACCTATTACAAAACTAGAAAGACTAATTTCAAGCTAGATCTGTTGTCACAAAACATGTCTCAACATTAGACGTATGGATTATTTATAATCATTTTATGTCTAATAAGTGGGATAATTATGGGAAAAATAGTAATTATTCAGGAAAAATTCTGGAACTTTTACCAGATCATTTTCTACCCATTTCTAGGTTTGTGTAAAATTTCCAAGTCATTTTGATCACTGGAACTTAGGTTCCCAACATTATGCGTTTTAACGAGACGTAAATCGGAAAACATATCAAAACACCTCCAAAGAGTGTGAAATTTTGAGTATAGTGTCATTTCCTGAGGAAAATGACACTGGAATTTTTCCATAATTATTTGGTGTCCAAAAGTATTTTTCATGAATATTTCACCTTTTATAGGCTTTATTTGCATTAATTTAGGAAAAATACTTATGTTTTTCTAAAAATTCCAATTTTTATTTTCAAGAATATTTTCATGATCTAGTTACTGGAAAAAATAATCCCCAAAATTTTAACACGTTTTCTCTAGCAATTATGTATTTTTGAATCATCACAACACAAGTATTTGAGATTTACAAGCTTACAACAATGCATGATGTTCATGCATTTTCTAAAAATATAAGGTCAACAAGATAAATTACCATCTTTTTATTCTACTGAGATAAACTTGTTAGGAGTCTAAAAACAATTTTTTTTGAATTTATTGAATACCTTAAGACCCATGAACAAGTATCACAACAAGGTGCTCACAGAAAAGTTACTGTTTGCGCATCAGTTTTGTGTGATACATTTGGAGGTCGAATACACAATGGATTTGAGTGAGACCAGTGGGGTTTTAAAGGTAAGACATTAAGCTAAATTCTAGAAGAAAAATCAAGATTTTTGGACCATTTTTCACTAAGTTATGGTCGTTTCAAATGAGGTCAAAATCTGGACAGATTACATATAAGACAATGGTGATCATTTTGGTGTGTTTTTCACTACCAACGATTTTTAGACCTCATCCAATGATTGAAGCCTTGTCTTTTATGCATGTACATGTGTTTTACAGAAACATAAACATATTTTAACATTTTAACCATTTATTCTAGCAAGAACATGTAAATAAACTCTATAACATCAAAAAGTCGACTTTTTCGGTTTGATTTCGGTTTGATCATGGGTTGCCCTTTTGTTTTAACACTTAAACAAGTGTAAGGGAACCTACAAACCATCAATCCTTGTATGAGAATTTTAGCCATGAAAAAGGCATAAAATCCATGTTTTTACAAGAATCAAAGTAGGAAATTGCAAGAATGGAAGCTAGAGATGGTGTTCATACCTTAGAAAGTTGGTTTAGGTGTATGAACACCTTCAAAGATATGATTTAAGGATGGATATTCTCTGGAGTTTAGTGTGTGAAAAGAGAGGTTTTGTGTGTGTTTTCTTGAGAGAAAATGAGAGAAATGATGAGAGGAAGAGTGTGTAAGTGGTAGAAGACTTTTGCATGGAATATAAGTGGTTAGTGGAGAGGTTGAGTGGAAAAAAAAGAGAGGGGAAGGGGGGTCCGGTTTTGGGTCATTAAAATGAGGTTTTTAACTTATTTTTTTGTCAAAATAAAATGTATATTAGTTATAGTATTTATTTGTATTAAAATTGCACAAGTCTTGTACATTTAAAGGCTTTAAATTGTGTTGTTTTTATGCTTAATATTAGGGTTGTAAAAATTGATGTTCTAAATTTATAAAATACTTCAAATTGTATTTTAGATTGTTTATAATGGATATTCAAGTATTAGTTTGTCGGATTCGAGTTTCGTTTATTCGATTTGGGTCGCGTTTGCCGAGTTACGGAATTTCGGTTAATTTCGATTTTTGTGATGTCTTTGTGATTAAAGTTTGAGTCATGAAACTTTATCTTATAAGTTTATAACATTCATCAAAATTTATTTAATTCTATCACGATTGACATTCGCGAGTCAATTAACCGATTTTCGGTTGCGTTCACTGAGTTACGGAATTTCCGGTTAAATTCCGATTTTTGCGATATGATAACTATTTTGTGATGACTTATGAAATTTAATTTCACTTGTTTTCTTTGGCACTTTGTAATCTAATTTTGTGTTCTTCACAGTCTTAAAGTTCGCTAAGCAATCTCCTAGAACGTTACGCGATTTCGGTAACTTACGATTTCGGTACTTAAGGAGTCGTAACCTAGACTTTTCACTAGGATTTTAGAGTGCTGTAAACGTAATTAGAGAGACTAGGAATTTAAGTGCGTTAATGACCTGAGATTTTTGACGGTTGTCACCATCTCCCCCAGTTAAAATGAATTTCGTCCCGAAATTCAACTGGTCATGCTGTGAAATTCAGTTCGTGAATAGACGAAGGTATTTCTGTTTCATGAAATCCTCTCGTTCCTAAGTGTATTCAGGTCCGCGCTTAGAATTCCATCTGAATTTGAAGATTGAGATTTTGCTACGTCTCAAACGTTTAACTTCCTTGTCAAGGATTCCAGTCGGTTCTTTAGTGAAGTGTAAGCGATCGTCGATTTGGATTCCCTCTATGGGTAGAATGTGCTATTCGTCAGCTAGACATTTCTTAAGGTTCGATACATGGAACGTGTCGTGAATCGCACCTAATTCTATCGGTAACTTAAGTTTGTAAGCTACCGGACCGATTCGTTCGATGATTTCATAAGGTCCAATGTAGCGTGGGCTTAACTTGCCTCTTTTGCCGAAACGAACCATCCCTTTCCAAGGTGATACTTTTAAGAACACTTTATCACCGACTTGGAATTCTAGGGGTTTTCTACAGTTATCTGCATAGCTCTTCTGCCGATTCTGGGCAGTCTTAAGTCGATCTCGGATAGTCAAGACTTTGTCGATAGTTTCTTGGATAAGATCGGGTCTTGTTAAGTGTTTGTCACCTATTTTGTACCAACTCAAAGGTGATCGACATTTTTGTCCGTATAATCGCCTCATAAGGGGCGCATTGTATGTTGGTGTGGCAGCTATTGTTATATGAGAATTCTACCAACGGTAAGTGAATATCTCAACTTCCTCCAAAGTCTAACACGCATTCTCGAAGCATGTCTTCAGTGTTTAGATTTTTCACTCGCTCTGCCTATCCGTCTAAGGATGGTAAGCCGTACTTAGGTTCAATTGCGTACCCAACGCTTTCTGTAAGGATTGCCATAATCGTGACATGAAACGGCTATCTCTATTAGGGATAATGGAAACAAGCACTCCGTGGCGCGACACAATTTCCTTAATGTAAATTCAAGCGAGTTTCTCCATGTTATAGTCCTCTCGAATGGGTAAGAAGTGAACGGATTTTGTCAATCGGTCAACGATATAACCCATATAGTATCATGTCATTTAGGAGTTCGAGGTAATTTAGTGACGAAGTCCATCGTTATTTGTTCCCATTTCCATTGGGGTATCTCTGGTTGTTGCAACAACCCTGATGGTTTATGATGCTCTGCCTTAATTCTAGAGCAAGTCATGCATTTTGCGATGTAAACGACGTTGTCTTTCTTCATTTCGGCCCACCAGTAGTATTCTTTAACATCTTTGTACATTTTGTCGGCCCCGGGGTGAATCGAGTATCGTGACTTGTGGGCTTCTCCCAAAATCAAGTCTCGTAAAACATAGTCCTTGGGTATCCAAACCCTGTCTATAAAGTACTTCACCTCGTTAGACTTGGTTTCGAGTTTTTGCTCAAGGCCGTGCAAGGTTTCTTTCTTCCGATTCTCGGTCCTTAAGGCCTTTTCTTGAGCAAGTTGAATTTGAGTTTTCAGACTAGTTTGCATGAGTATTACGCATGCTCGTACTCGTGAGGGATTAACTCTTTCTTTTCGACTTAGCGCATCTGGCACTACATTGTCCTTGCCTAGGTGGTATCGAATTTCGCATTCGTAATCATTTAATAACTCCAGCCACCTCTTCTGGCGCATATTGAGCATCTTTTGCTCTAAAATATGGCGTAGACTCTTGTTGATACATATTAGAGTGTCTGTTAGTTGGTCAAGTCTGTACTGTGTCTGTATATGTAATAGACTTAGAATAATTACATTTTCTGTGTACTGCGACACAGTGCTTGTGTCGCACTAGTTATAGTTGCGACACAGTGCTTGTGTCGCAATAGTGATCTCTGCGACACAAGGCTTGTGTCGCAGAACGGCCAGACAGTTTAGTATAAATACCCTTGTTATAGATATTTAGGGTAAGACATTTTTCCCAATCATTTTTATTCTCTGTTTTGGCTGCTTCACTGATTGTAAGGGAATATTTTGGGGATTAGTGATTATAAAGTTTTGTTCTCACTTGATTTGCATTCAATACAAACTTTATATCTATTGTTTTGTCTTCATTAGCCATATGATTTGAGTAAAGATCACCATTAAGGGATCCACAATTGGTATCAGAGCCAATATCTATGATTGATAGTGGTTTCAAATCATTTGGTTGAACTTGTATGCATTTTCTTGATCATTTGACATTTTATTAGTGTTTGATCTTCTTTATTGGTGCTATATAGTTGTTTTGTAGTGTTTTTGAACCTAGAAAGCTGTATCTTTATTGGTTTTTGGATAAAAAACATTTAGGGTTCGAAAATATGTGTTTTTGAGGCTTGTTCGTACTGACAGCGCCGTTTCTGCGACACAGTGTGCGACATAATATTGTGTCGCTATAGGGTTTCAGCGACCTTAATTCTGCGACATAGTATTGCGACACAAGGTCTTCAGCGACCTTAATACTGCGACACAGTGTGCGACATAACACTTGTGTCGCTCTCTGATCAGTTGCGACATAATCATTGTGTCGCTACTAGTCTTTTGCGACATAACCTCTGCGATATATCGCTTGTGTCGCAATTTTTCAGTTTTTCAAAAAAAAAAAATTTTGAAAAAGTCTTTCGAGTCCATTACCATGTCTACTTCTACTTCACTTCAACAGGTTGGAGCAATGCTGAAGCATTCAAGTGAGGTGGGTTCTACAAACAAACCACCGATGTACACTACGGGCATGAACTACTTAGACTGGCGTCAACGGTTTGAAGCTTTTGTATCTTTCAACGATGCTGAGATGCTGATCTATCTTGAAGAACGATATGAACGTCCTGTTCGAACCGGTATATTTAATGGACCTATTCCTGAAAAATCCATCAAATCAATGACTCCTGAAGAGCGTAAGGCCTTCGATACCGAACGAAAGACCTATTCTGCGATTACTATGGCCTTACCTCAACAGATCTTGAGACAACTACGTCATCACAAGACCGCTTATGATTTATGGAAAGGGTTTGAGAAGAAATGTGGTGGTAGTGATCAGTACAAAAGAAACAAACTGGATCTGGTTAAGAAACAGTTTGAGGTCTTTGACATGTTACCTACTGAGTCTCTGGAAGATATGTGTAGTCGATATTCTCAGCTCGTAAGTGAATTGGTTGAGGGTGGAGTAAATCTCGACAAAACTGATGTAAACAAGAAGCTTCTGGGTTCATTACCAAAGAAATGGAATACACGCGTGCTGCTGATGGAAAAAGACGAGGATATAATGGATATGGAGCTTGATGATCTAATTGGACAGATTGTTGCTGACCTCTTGGACATGCAGAAGAAGGAGACCAAGGCTACTGCACATATTAAGAATCCCATGTTATATGGTGTAGATGTTCCTGCTGCAGCGACTCAAGCTGCTGGGGCTGCATTCTTCTCTGGGGGTTCTGGTGCTCCTAATTTATCTGGTGGTTTTGGATATACTACCACAAACTCTGCTAGTGGGGGTGGTACTTACTCCAATCTTAAAGGAGCATCTCCTGCAGTTGCTGAGGAACATGCAGCTGTATTCACCGCTTTCCTGTCAGCATATGATGATTTCCTATCAAACAAGAACAGCACTGTGAATATGACTGAAGAAGATTTCAGTCAAATCGATCAAGAAGAGCTTGAAAGAATGGATTTGAAGTGGAGCATGGCTATGCTCACAAGACGCGTCAAAAATTTCTTGAAAAAGACTGGGAGGAAGAACGTCACTGATCCAGAAGAGAAGGGTCTTGGTTTCAATAAGAGCAAGGTAAAATGCTATCAGTGTCACAACTATGGACACTTTGCTCGTGAATGTGACAGAAAGAAGAATCCACCTTCCGGTTTGTCCAAGCCCTCTCAGTCCAACTCATCTGAGAAGACCAGATCTGATGAAAAAGCGATGGTTTCCGCTGCGCTACTGCTTTCCAACAATGCTTGGGAATGGTCTGACCCAGATGAAGATGATACAGAACGGGCACTAATGGCTGAAGTGCATGAGGTACATGATGAACCCTTATCTTGTGTATCATGCATTAAATTAACTAACCAGCTAAATAGGTATAGAGAGGATTTAACTGAAACAAATAACATGTTACGGGACAGTGATAAGGCCAGTGGTCAAAAGTTAAAAGCTGTTTTGGAAGAGAAAAAGGAACTAAAAGCTAAAATTTTTGAACAACAAGATGAAATTGGTAGCTATGTTGATATGCTATCATCTGTTAAAAGGGAACTTGTTGAATCTCAAACTGAAGTTCTAAATTTGAAGAAAAAGCTTTCAAACTTTTCCACATCCTCTCTAGTCTTTGATGAGATCCTACAGGCACAGAGGACTGATACTAAGAGTAAGGCAGGACTTGGTTTTCATCAAGTCCCACCTCCTAAGGATTATTTACCTATGCCTGTTAGGGATAATGTCAATGATATGATGCCTATCTTTACTAAGATAGATGTTAAAACTGTCAAACCAACTGTGAGCATCAATATAAGTAAGCCTGAGCTAGTTAAGGCTGAAAATGTCATCATTGCATGTGAACAACCTGAAACTAGTAGGCCCGAACCTATTAGGGCTAATACTAGTGAGTCTGACACAAGTAAGACTCAAAAGGTTGAGAAAGTTAAACCTCTTAAGGCCAAGATTCATCAAACTGAACTTATTAAATCTGAAAATACAGTTGAGCCTAAATTAGGAAAGACTCTTTCTGTGCTACCTCGTATTATTGAAGAGGAAATTGAAATTGAGGATATAACTGATCAAGAATATCGACCAGTTAAGAAAAACGTCAAGCCTGAAAATCATATAATTACTATTGAACAAAGAGAACAGGCTATAACAAAAGGAAAAGGTAAAGCTATGGCTGAACCTCAAAAGAAGATCGTTTCTAAAACGATTAAATTACATAAATCTTCTAAAATTTCAACTAAAGCATCTGCTGCTGTTGAATGCTCACACAAGTGTGATTGTTCAACACATGCTTCTTTTGGTCGAGCTCATCGGTTTGTTCCTAAATCTCAATATTGTTTTGAACAACGATCTTGCTTCTACTGCAAGAAGCAAGGTCATTTGATAAATAATTGTCATGTGCTTGCAAAGAAACAGTCTGGGAAACAGGTTTCTCAAGTTTCAAAACTTAAACTTTCAAAGAAGCCTATTTCAATGAAATGCTCTAAGCCCACTATCCCAGTTGTTAAGGTCAACAAAGTTGAGCAAAATACTTTGCAAAACTTAAAGCCCAAAGTTGTTGACCTGCAAGCATCCAAACCAAAACAAGTTTGGAAGATTAAAGAATCTTGCAAAGATTCTACATCCAACAATACCTTATCAGTAAAACTTTCTAAACTTTTTGAAAACAAAGTTTTGACTGATGTGGTCATTGTTGATGATGTTACTGGAGTACCCAAGACTATAAAGGCTTGGGTCTCCATTTCTAACTAATTTACCTTGTTTGTGGTGCCGCAGCAACCTGAATCTGTAAAGAATAGTAAATGGTATATCGATAGCGGTTGTTCTCAGCACATGACCGGTGATATTTCCCTTTTATCTGAAGTTCATGCTTTCAATGGAGGGTATGTGGCCTTCGCTGGTGATAAAGGGGGAGTTATTTCTGGTCAAGGTACGCTTACCAATGGAATGGTAAGCTTTGAGAAGGTAAATTTTGTGGAGCAATTACAACACAATCTCCTCAGTGTGTCTCAAGTGTGCGATAAAAAGTACACTACTACTTTTACAGACACTGAATGTTGTATATTGAAGCCGGGATTTGTGATCCCTGAAGAATGGGTGCTACTGAGGGCACCTCGGGAGCGAGACACGTATATTCTGGACATGAGTACTGTGGAAACTACACAGCTCACTTGTCTTCTTTCTAAAGCTCCTGAGAAAGAATCGTTATTATGGCACAGACATATGGGACACTTGCACTTTCGCAAGATGAACTACCTGATCAAGAATGATCTTGTGCGAGGTGTTCCCAAACAATCCTTTGGTTTAAATGATCACTGCGTTCCATGCCAAAATGGCAAACAACACAAGAAGTCTCACAGACCAAAGATGGTGAATTCAACTGAGAAGCCGTTAGAACTTTTGCACATGGATTTGTTCGGGCCTGTCAGAAAGAAGAGTTTGGGAGGTACTTCTTATTGCTTAGTTGTGACAGATGATTATTCGCGTTTTTCCTGGGTGTATTTTCTGAAGACCAAGGATGAAGTGTCTGAGATTCTTATTTATCTATTCGATAAACTGCAAAATCTTTGTGATTTGAGAATCAAGAAAATTAGGAGTGATAACGGTACAGAGTTTAAGAACTCGATTATGGAACTGTACTGTTTGAGTAATGGTATTGAACACCAATTCAGTGCCGCAAGGACTCCACAGCCAGAACGGGGTTGCAGAACGTAAGAATAGAACCTTGATTGAGGCTGCACGTACAATGCTATCTGACTCTAAGCTTCCAATCACCTTCTGGGCCGAAGCTGTGAATACGGCCTGCTACGTTCTAAATCGGGTATTAACTATTAAGAAGAAGAACAAGACATCCTATGAATTGTTCAACAACAGAAAGCCTAATCTACAATTTCTTGAACCATTTGGCTGTCTATGCACTATTATGCACACCAAAGAACGAATTGCTAAGTTTGGTGAGAAATCTTGTGAAGGTGTTTTTCTAGGATTCTCTAATAACTCACCAAACAAACGTGTGTATAACCTAGTGACCAAGCGTGTGGAAGAACACTTTGAGGTTACCTTCTTCCATTACACTGACAACCCTCAAGGGAAGGGACCTGAATATTTGTTTGACTATCAAACTCTATTTGATTCTTTCAATGTTCCTGAAGAAAATGAAGAAGAGAATATAGTGACACTACTTCATGGGCTGGACATTGCTTCTGAAGTTCCACCTATCTCTGTTCCTCCACCACCAACAGGAACATTAGTAACTACTCCTGCTGCTACTTGTGAGACTCCACCTCCACTCGTTACTGAGAATGTTCCTGATCCTACAAATGATGAGGAACAAATGTTTGAGGATTCTGTTCAATCACCTGCATCTGACCTTGAAGATTTACCGGCACTTCAACACGAACTTGAAGCTGACTCCACAAACCTTGATTCTATCATTGTTCCAGCTGCAATTCCGAGTTCTCGGATAAATGTGTCACATCCAGTTGATACCATTCTTGGTGATTTAAACAAAGGTGTTTTAACGAGAAGACAGATTGCTGCTGCTGAACAATCTGTGTCGACATCGTCTCCTATTACCGTCACTGATCCTGTTTGTCTTGCTTCGAAAATTGAAGAATGCTTTCTCTCCCAAGTAGAACCGAAGAAGACAGCTGATGCGTTAAAGGATCCATACTGGGTTGAGGCTATGCAGGAAGAACTTCAACAATTCACAAAGTTGCAAGTATGGACTTTGGTCCCTTTACCCAAGGGTGTTCATCCAATTGGCACTCGCTGGGTATATCGTGTGAAGAAGGATGATCGGGGTGTGGTAATTCGTAACAAAGCACGTTTAGTGGTTCAGGGTTTCACTCAGATTGAAGGTTTGGACTATGATGAAGTATTCGCTCCGGTTGCTCGTTTGGAATCCTTTCGCATTTTTCTGGCATACGCTTCTTTCAAGGGATTTCGGGTTTATCAACTTGATGTGAAGAGCGCCTTTCTGTATGGTCAGGTTGTTGAAGAGGTCTACGTCAAACAGCCGCCTGGATTTGAAGATTCTGTTCATCCAAACTATGTCTGCAAGCTAGACAAAGCATTGTATGGTCTACATCAAGCCCCAAGAGCTTGGTATGAGCGGCTTGCAACTCATCTTCTGAAGAACGATTTTGTTCGAGGCACAATCGACAGTACTCTCTTCATTAAACATGCCGGGGAGGATTTGTTATTAGTACAGGTGTATGTGGATGACATCATTTTTGGTTCTACCAAGGATGAACTGTGTCGCGACTTCGAGCGGATTATGAAGTCAGAATTTGAAATGAGTGCAATGGGAGAGCTAACTTTCTTCCTGGGCGTACAAGTTGAGCAATCGGCTAAGGGGATTTATATTCATCAGTCCAAGTATGTCAATGATATGCTTACACGGTATAAATTGACTGACTGTAAACCCTATGGGACGCCTTTAGAGCTAAATCATCAAATTGGTCCAGCAGAAGATGAAGGTATCTCACGGCATCACGTCCGGACATTGTCTTTGCAGTCTCTCTCTGCTCCAGGTATCAGGCTAAACCGAAGGTGTCTCACATGAAGGCTGTTACGCGAATCTTCGGTTATCTTAAATATAGACCAACACTCGGTCTATGGTATTCAAATGAGAAGGAAGACCTTCGCGCTCTCTGCTTATTCGGACTCGGACTACGGCGGATGCAATATGGATAAGAAGTCTACGTCTGGTGGGTGTCAGTTTTTTGGACCTCGACTCGTATCATGGCAGTGCAAAAAGCAAACAACTGTTTCTACCTCAACCGCAGAGGCTGAATACATTGCTGCTGCTAGTTGCTGTTCCCAGGTTCTCTGGATACAACACCAGTTGCGCGATTACGGTTTACTCTTAACTATGACTCCTATTCATATAGATAATACTGCTGCTATATGCATTACACGTAATCCTGTCCAACATTCTAAGACCAAACACATAGAAATTAGGTTTCATTTCATTCGTGACTGTTATGAAAAACACCTAATTGATTTGGTCCAAATAGATACCCTTAAGCAGAATGCCGATCTGTTCACCAAAGCCTTTTCCCGTGCTCGTTTCGATGAGCTTGTCAACATGATAGGTTTACGTTTCTTTCTCATTCAAAAGTAATATTTGTGACCTTAGTCTGTTATGTTCGTATTATTATTATTTGTTAAAGTTTTTTTTCTTAAAAAAAAAAAAAAAGGGGGAACAAAGCAATAGCCATTCTTAATGTTTATTTAACATTTAAGAAAAACAACGTTGCAACATTTGTTAAAAGACGTTTAGTTGTGTCTCAAAACAACTAGGAATATGATAGTACATTAGGAGACACTCCTCAAACGACAATCTCAAATTTTATCCTCGATATATCAGTAGGTTTATCTTATATGTGTTATTCTTGCTCTTATAAACAACTGATTACTTGCACGATATATTGGTAGACATGTTTCCACACTTCTTTGAGCAATTAAGAAATACTTAACTCTGTGTTTACTCTTTTGTGATGACCATCATATGATGTATGACAATATGTCTTAAATTCTTATGTATTAGCTTGCCATGCTTCAATTGACTTGAGTTTGTATCTGACAACATTTGGGGATTTATACTGTCTGTTTCCTTTGTTGTACGTTTGTACAGACCTGGTCTCAGTCAGTATACTTTCAAACATTAAGTAAACATAAGTCAAAGTACTTTTAAATCTTATAAAATCAAAGATTACTCACAAGGTCACCAAATGGTTTGACCAAGTCTGTTTTGCTTACACCTGAATCAAGTGTATGTCGCTCTGTTGTACGTAAGTACAGACCTGTCACCGCTGGCTTGATTCTTAAAAATGTTGAATTCAAACACTTTCTCTAACTAATCGAAGTTTTTGAGCATGACTTAATACCAAGAGTATATTTATGGGGGAGTCACAGAGATCTATTCACTCTCACAATAACTGCTAAGCTTGAAGTTGTGTGTGTTACATGTTTAAGTGGATAAACAATACTGATAATCGTCTCGTTTCAGACTACATCTAAGGCTTGATAACTCTCTTGATAAATTTAAACTTGGACAACTATACTGGTAATCGAATTAAAGTTTGATATTGTCTTGCGAGTCTGTTTTTTCTAATATGATTCCTACAATAACACATCTAAATCTGTTCTTTTCATGGTTTTTTATTTTATTATTTATTTATTTGCTTCTTAGTCTATTTATTTTTGTTCACTAAGTGTCACAAATATACAAAATCTTAAAAAAAAAAAACGTGAACTCTTGATTGACTTCTGCGACACAAGGCTTGTGTCGCTTATTGTGTTGACCATCCTGCGACACAGACATTGTGTCGCTCCCTTATGTCGCTGATTGTGCTGATATTTCCAGCGACACAAGGCTTGTGTCGCACATTATGTCGCTACCTTGTGTCAGGGGTATAAATACCCTCGTGTCGCTGTAATTAGTTATTAATTACCAGCGACACAAGCATTCAAATTCAGCGACACAACCAAAACCAGCGACACAACCAATCCGCTCCATTTTTTGATCGATTCTGCTTGTTCTGTGGATTTCCTGTGTTTTTCTCACTTGAATCGTGTTCTCCTAGTACTTACGCGTCTATAGGTACCGATATTACCTCTTATTACTGCCTATTTTTGATATCATTTGAATTTGAAGTTTCGGTTTTTAGGTTTTGTTAAGTTTGGACGAATTGCATGACTTAAACTGTTTTAATGCGTCCTATTTTGGTTGTATAATTTTCCTTTTTATGACCCTTAACGTTTTAAACCAATTATATCATGAAAACCCCAATTTGTGTTCATCGGATTAAATCTGGGTTTCTTGCTGTTCATCTTTGCGACACAAGTGTTGTGTCGCTGCTTTATGACGCTGGTCATATAGCGACACAAGACTTGTGTCGCTGCCTTATGACGCTGATCACATGGCGACATAATTATTGTGTCGCTGCCTTATGTCGCTGAAATACCAGCGTCACAACTGCTATGTCGCTGATCTAATTGTGCAACACAACCTTTATGTCGCTAGTAAATCATTAATTTGATTAAATTGCAAAACAGCGACATAACTCGTTATGTCGCTGTCTATCCTGCGACACAAGGCTTGTGTCGCAAGACCTTTTTTTTTTTTTTTTTTTTTTAATTCACAAATGTCAAATGTTATTTTTGAAACTAACGGTTTCCAAGTTTCTCGTGCTCTTACAGATATGGCAGGTGTGAATGTTAATGCTCTGTTTTGGGAACCCCGTCACAATGTGACTGCATTTTTAGACGATGATAAGGAATCGGCCGCGCCTTATCGACCAATGATCGCATTCCTTCGCCGCTCCAGGATTTATACTGCCATCACGGCCACTACTGCTATCTATCGTGATCACATCACGGAAGGTTTTCTCATTTGAATACCATAGACCAAGAGTTGGTCTATATTTGAGGTATCCAAAGATTCGCGTTACCGCCCGCATATGAGACACCTTCGGTTGGGACTGATATCTAGAACAGAGAGAAACGGCAAAGACAATGTCCGGACGTGATGCAGTGAGATACATCAGAGAACCAATCATAGATCGGTACTCTTTTTCCGGACAGTCCTCTTCGTCCTCTGCTGGACCAAGATGATGGTTCAGTTCCAAAGGCGTCCCATAGGATTTACAATCAGTCAAGTTATAGCGAGTTAACATGTCGTTAACATACTTAGACTGATGGATGTAAATCCCTTTAGCAGACTGCTCAACTTGCACACCCAAGAAAAATTTGAGCTCCCCCATAGCACTCATCTCGAACTCCGACTTCATGATTCGTTCGAAATCTCTACACATATCATCCTTGGTAGCACCAAAGATGATATCATCTACATAAACCTGCACTAACAAAAGATGGTTATCTGCATGTTTAATAAATAAAGTACTGTCAATCGTACCCCGTACAAAGCCATTTTTCAACAAATGCGTTGCAAGTCTCTCATACCAAGCTCTAGGAGCTTGATGAAGACCATACAACGCCTTGTCCAGCTTGCATACGTAGGACGGATTGACAGAGTCCTCGAAACCTGGCGGCTGCTTCACGTAAACTTCCTCCACAACTTGACCGTAAAGAAAAGCACTCTTCACGTCAAGTTGATATACCCGAAATCCCTTGAATGAGGCAAACGCCAAAAATATACGTATCGATTCCAGACGGGCAACCGGGGCAAACACTTCATCATAGTCCAATCCTTCAATTTGAGTGAAGCCTTGGACCACTAGTCGTGCTTTGTTGCGAATAACAACACCCCGGTCATCCTTCTTGACTCGATAGACCCAACGGGTGCCAATGGGATGAACACCCTTGGGAAGCGGCACCAGAGTCCACACTTGCAACTTCTTAAACTGTTGAAGTTCTTCTTGCATCGCTGCAACCCAGTGAGGGTCCTTCAATGCATCAGCAGTCTTCTTCGGCTCCACTTGTGAAAGAAGGCATTCTTCAATGTGCGAAGCTAGACAAACAAGTTCGGAATCTTCAGCAAGTGTAGATGTTGAAGCAGACTCAGCATCAGCAAGTTGACGTCTGGTCAGTACTCCCTGATTTAAATTACCAATGATAGCATCAACCGGATGTGACACATTGATACGAGAACTCGGAATGTGGGCTGGAATAATGACAGAGTCAAGATTCGTAGAGTCAGCCTCCAGTTCGAGCTCAAGATCAGATGTATCAGGAAGATCGGATGCTGGTGATGGTTCTGGTTCAGAGATGGGAGATAGGTCGGAAGCTTCAAACATGGGTTCCTCATCAGGAACGCTCGCAGGAGCAGGCGTAGGTGGAGAGTCGGTAGAGACATCAGGATCATTGGCGGGTGTGGCTGGAGATGGAGGAGACACAGGAGCAGTAGAATTGTTAGATACTAGATCCAACCCATGAAGTAACGTTACAATTTCTTGTTCTTCGTGTTCCTCAGGAAGATTGAAGGAATCGAACAAAGTTTGATAATCAAACAAGTATTCGGGTCCCTTTCCCTGAGGGTTATCGGTATAGTGAAAGAAAGTAACCTCAAAGTGCTCCTCCACTCGCTTGGTCACGAGATTATACACACGTTTATTCGGTGAGTTGTTTGAGAATCCCAAAAAGACACCCTCACATGATTTCTCACCGAACTTGGCAATGCGTTCCTTGGTGTGCAAAATCGTGCAGAGACACCCAAACGGTTCAAGGAACTGAAGATTCGGCTTGCGGTTGTTGAACAATTCATAAGAAGTTTTGTTCATCTTCTTGACCGTTAGAACCCGATTTAGAACATAACAGGCCGTGTTAACAGCCTCAGCCCAAAAAGTGATTGGAAGCTTGGAATCAGATAACATTGTGCGAGCAGCTTCAATCAAGGTTCGGTTCTTTCGTTCTGCGACTCCGTTCTGTTGTGGAGTCCTCGCGGCACTGAATTGATGTTCAATCCCGTTACTCAAGCAGTAAAGCTCTATAATGGAGTTCTTAAACTCCGTACCATTATCACTGCGAATCTTCTTAATCCTCAACTCACATAGATTTTGCAATTTATCAAACAAATAAATGAGAATTTCCGGCACCTCATCCTTGGTCTTTAGAAAGTATACCCACGAAAATCACGAGTAATCGTCCGTCACAACCAGACAGTAAGAAGCTCCTCCCAAACTCTTCTTTCGAACTGGCCCGAAAAGATCCATATGAAAAAGCTCCAAGGCTTTTCATTGGAATTGGCCAACTTTGGGTTGTGAGATTTCTTATGTTGTTTTCCCTTCTGGCATGGGACGCAGAGATCGTTTAAACCAAAAGATTGTCGGGGAACACCTCGCACAAGATCATTCTTAACCAAATAATTCATTTTGCGAAAGTGCAGGTGTCCCATACGACGATGCCATAGCAGTGATTCCTTCTCGGGAGCTTTGGATAAGAGACACGTGAGTTGTGTTGTTTCCACAGTACTCATGTCCAGAATGTAAGTATCACGCTCCCGGGGTGCCCTCAGTAGCACCCATTCCTCAGGGATAACAAATCCCGGCTTCAAGATGTAACACTCAGTGTCTGTGAAAGCAGTAGTGTACTTTTTATCGCACACTTGTGAGACACTGAGAAGATTATGTTGCAGCTGTTCTACGAAGTTCACCTTCTCAAAGCTTACCATTCCATTGGTAAGCGTTCCTTGGCCAGAAATAACACCTCCCTTATCACCAGCGAAAGCCACATACCCTCCATTATAGGCATGGACTTCAGATAGGAGAGAGACATCTCCGGTCATGTGCCGGGAGCAACCGCTGTCGATGTACCATTTGCTGTTCTTTACAGAGTCGGATTGCTGCGGCACCAAAAACAAAAGGGAACTAGTTAGTAATGGAGACCCAAGCCTTGATAGTCTTGGGTTCTCCAGTGACATCATCAACAACAACCACATCAGTCAAAATTTTATTTTCAAATATTTTGGAATGTTTGACTGATGAATTATTGTCGGATGCAGAATCCTGAGAAGATTCTTTTATCTTCCAAACCTGTTTTGGTTTGGTTGCTTGCTTGGCAACAACTTTGAGCTTTGTATTTTGCAAAGTGGTTTGCTCAATGTTGTTGACCTTTACAGCAGGAACAGGTGTGGTTGAGCCTTTCTTTGAGATGGGCTTCTTAAAAAAATTTTGAATTTTAGTAACTTTAAAACCTTGTTTCCCTGACTGCTTTTTAGCAAGCACGGGACAATCATTAATCAAGTGACCTTGCTTCTTGCAATAGAAGCAAGATCTTAGCTCAACATACAATTGAGATTGAGGAATAAAACGATGAGCTTTACCAAAAGAAACATGTGTTGAACAGTTACTTTTACGTGAGCATTCAACAAGAGATGGTTTAGAAAACATTTGAGAAGATTTATTTAAAATATTCGTTTTATTAATAATCTTCTTTTGAGGTCCAGCCATAGCTTTACCCTTTTCTTTTGTAATAGCCTGTTTATGCTTTTCAATAGTTATTATATAATTCTCAGGCTTAGCATGTTTCTTAACTGGTCTATACTCTAGATCAGTTATATCCTCAATTTCAATTTCCTCTTCAATGATTGGAGGAAGCACAGAAAGAGCCTTTCCTAACTTAGGCTCAACAATAGAATCAGACTTAATAGGCTCAGTCTGATGGTTTTCAGCCTTAATAGGCTTAATGATCTCAACCTTTTGAGTCTTACTTGATTCAGACTTACTAGAATTATCCCTAACAAGCACGGTCTTACTAGTGTTAGGTTGAGATGATGCAATGACAACCTTTTCAGCCTTAATAAACTCAGGCTTACTTATCTTGATGCTCACAGAAGATTTAATAGGTTTGACGTCTATCTTAGTCAAAACAGACGTCAGGTCATTGACAGTTTCCCGAACAGGCATCGGAAGATAATTTTTAGGAGGTGGGACTTGATGAAAACCAAGTCCTGCCTTGCTCTTTGTGTCAGTTCTTTGAGCCTGTAGGATCTCGTCAAAGACTAGAGAGGATGTTGAGAAGTTAGAAAGCTTTTTCTTTAAGTTTAAAACTTCATTTTGTGATTCAACAAGTTCCCTTTTAACTGATGATAACATATCAACGTAGCTACCAATTTCATCTTGTTGTTCAAAAATTTTAGCTTTAAGTTCTTTCTTTTCTTCTAAAATAGCTTTTAATTTTTGACCACTTGCCTTATCACTGTCACGTAACATATCATTTGTTTCATTTAACTGTTCAATGGCAGTGTTAAGGCGTGTAGTATCCTCTCTATACCTGTTTAATTGATTTGTTAGTTTAATGCATGACACACAAGATAATGGTTCATCATATACCTCATGCACTTCAGCCATCAGTGCACGTTCAGTGTCTTCTTCATCAGGATCAGACCATTCCCAAGCATTATTTGAGAGAAGGAGCGCAGCGGAAACCATAGCCTTCTCTTCAGTTCTAGTCTTGTCCGATGAATGGTGTTGGGAAGGTTTGGATAACCCAGAGGGTGGGTTCTTCTTTCTGTCACATTCCCGAGCAAAATGTCCATATTGTTGACACTGGTAGCACTTAACTTTGCTCTTATTAAATCCTAAACCCTTCTCTTCAGGGTCTGTGACATTCTTCCTCCCAGTCTTCTTAAGAAAGTTCTTGACACGCCTAGTGAGCATCGCCATGCTCCACTTTAAGTCCATGCGTTCAAGTTCCTCATTATCTATCTGACTGAAGTCTTCTTCAGTCAAGGACACGGTGCTATTCTTGTTTGATAAGAAATCATCGTAAGCGGACAAGAAAGCAGTAAACACAGCAGCGTGTTCTTCGGCAACTGCAGGAGATGCGCCTTTGAAATTTTGATAAGCAGCACCTCCACTGGAAGAATTGGTGGTGTTGTATCCAAAGCCACCAGATGTACTAGGAGCACCGGAGCCCCCAGATAGAAAAGCAGTTCCGGCAGCATGAGTTGCTGCAGCAGGAGCATCTACGCCATAGAGCTTTGGATTTTGTAGATGAGCAGTAGCTTTAGTCTCCTTCTTTTGCATATCTAGGAGATCAGCAGCAATCTGGCCGATGAGATCGTCAAGCTCCATGTCCATAATGTCCTCATCTTTCTCCATGAGCAGCACTCTAGTATTCCACTTCTTGGGTAAGGAACCCAGAAGTTTCTTATTAACATCGGTTTTGTCAAGAGTGACTCCACCTTCGACTAATTCACTCACCAGTTGTGAGTATCTGCTGCACATATCCTCTAATGACTCAGTAGGCAGCATATCAAAAACTTCAAACTGCTTTTTCACTAAGTCCAGTTTGTTTCTTTTGTATTGATCACTGCCTCCACACTTCTTCTCGAACCCCTTCCAAAGATCGTATGCAGTCTTGTGATGTCGGAGTTGTCTAAGTAGTGGTTGGGGTAAGGCCATGGTAATAGCGGAGTACGTTTTCCGCTCGGTGTCGAAGGCCTTACGCTCTTCAGGAGTCATGGATTTAATGGACTTCTCCGGTATTGGTCCATTAAATATACCTGTTTTACCAGGGCATTCATATCTCTCTTCTAGATAGATGAGCATCTCTGCATCATTAAATGATACGAATGCCTCAAAACGTTGACGCCAGTCGAGATAGTTCATCCCAGCGGTATACATAGGCGGTTTGTTCGTGGAGCCCACCTCACTATTATGTCTTAACATAGCTCCAACTTGCTGAAGTGAAGTAGAAGTCGAAGCAGACATGATACTGAATGAAAGAGACTTTTCAAAAAAAGTTGGAAACTGAAAAGTGCGACACAAGAGTTGTGTCGCAACAGTGTGTCGCAAAAGAAGCTACGGCGACACAAAGGTTATGTCGCAAAAAAGGTACTAGCGACACAGAGATTATGTCGCAATGAAGGCAAAGGCGACACAGAGATTATGTCGCAAAAGATACTGGCGACACAGAGGTTATGTCGCAAGAGAAATTTCAGCGACACAGATATTATGTCGCAAGAGAAATTTCAGCGACACAGATATTATGTCGCAACAGTATGTCGCAAGAAAACCCTACAGCGACACAAGTATTATGTCGCAACGTTGTGTCGCAAAACGGCGCTGTTTGATGCCAAAACCTCAAAAAACGAAAATTTTGAAACCTAAACGAATTTTATTAACAAGTTTCGTAAAAACACAGTTTCTAAGGCTCAAAAACAACACACTTCAGCTCCAATAACACCTGCAATGAAAATCAAACACCAAAACAAGATGTTAAATGATCAAAATAAGTGTAAACAATTAACAAACGATTTGATACCACCCAAAATCCTTAGATTTAAGGGCTCTGATACCAATTGTAGATCCCAATACTGATCTTGAATCAAATCGTTACAATTAATCTAACGCGCGGAATTCGTTAGATTATCAAACACACAAATATAAAGCTTGAATTAATAAGAACAATAATCAAATATGAACTTTATATTTCCTTGAACAATTCTCTGATCAGATTACACAGAGAGAACTAATATCAAAAAGTCTAACCTAATTACAAAGTAATTAGAGGTATTTATACTAATCTGGCCGACTTATGCGACACAAGTCTTGTGTCGCAGGATTCACTATTGCGACACAAGCACTGTGTCGCACCTATCACTTATGCGACACAAGCCTTGTGTCGCAGTACACAGAAAATGTAACTTTATTTACTCTATTACATTTACAGACACAGTACAGACTTGACCAACTGACAGACACTCTAATATGTATCAACAAATCCCATCCTTGCCGACTACGTGGCCGAGGAAACGTACCTCTCTAATCCAAAACTCGCACTTGGAGAGTTTGGCGTACAGTTTCTCATCCCTAAGCAGTTCTAATATCCGCCTGAAGTGTATTTCATGATCCTCTTCGCTTCATGAGTAGATGAGTATATCGTCGATGAATACTATCACGAATTTATCTAGGTATGCTCTACATACTCTTTCATTAAATTCATGAACACTGTAGGTGCGTTTGTTAGACCGAATGACATAACCATGAATTCGTAATGTCCCTATCGGGTTCGGAAGGCGGTTTTGGGTATGTCCTCATCATGGACTCGTAGCTGATGATAACCTGACCGTAGGTTGCAGCTGATCGAATAGATCGTCGACTCGAGGGATAGGGTATCGATTTTTGATCGTTAGTTTGTTCAACTCTCTATAGTCGATACATATTCGTAACGGTCCATCTTTCTTCTTAACGAATAGGACTGGGGCTCCCCATGGTGATGAACTAGGTCGTATGAATCCTTTCTCCAGGAGCTCTTGAAATTGATTCGATAGTTCTTACATCTCTGCAGGTGCTAGGCGGTACGGTGCCTTAGCTATTGCGGCAGCTCCTGGTACTAGTTCAATTCGGAATTCGACTTGTCTAGGCGGGGGTAGTCTAGGTAAGTCGTCTGGATATACGTCGGGGTATTTGCATACTACTGGAATATCTTGTGTACATTTACTTTCCGACTCCTCTCGACTATGTGTGCCAGAATAGCAAGATACTCCTTCTTCAGGTATTTACGAATCTTTATGGATGACACCATTTTCAACCTTCTTCCGTCTGATCTTTTAGTCTTTCATCCTCGTCTACATGTATTATCCCAATGTTCTAATTCTTATCGACTTTTTCGTCTATCTCTTCCATATGAACTACCTCCTCATCAAGGTATTCGTACTGAGTCCGTTCCTCATGGATTGAGTCGTTGTCAGAAAAGTAATCGTTCATAATGAGGCCTGCCATTTCCTATGACAGTGCGTCCTAATATTAGTGACAAAATAAAGATTTTCTTTTGTACGAACTGGACCTTAAAAATTTTCACGCACGATATAGCATAAAACTTGAGATTTGTAATAATAATAGTCGTGTAGGTAATCAAAACATCAAAAGATTTTCGTTATGTTTAACCAACATTTCCTACACAGTTTTTGAATAAGATGTGCATCATAATAGTCTTTTTAACAAAATCTTAGCACAAAAGTTTTAATTTCAAAGCGACTAAAACGTTTTAGGATATCAAAACAGAAAATGTCTTTCTTGTACAAAAAGTTTTAACAATCTAAGTTTTTGCCACTAAGTACTTCGATTATCACTATCCCCGGAACATAGCACTCAAGATAAACAATACCAATATGAGCAACACAAGTCCTTCCACTAATAAAGATAAGAACATCATCTTCCTAGCAGTGTTTCTCACTGCACTTGCTGCCTCTCATGCCCTGATCGTACATCAGCTGCTGCTGTATGTGGCATCTCATCCGACTCCTAATGTGGTACTGCCATTGTCACTCTCCTCAGTATCGGAACTCTCTTTCTAACTGTATTCCTAATGCGTAGTATTCGGGGAACTGGTTTGGGTAGCACGGGTGTAGAATGATACTCTTGAAGTGTCGCCACTTACTTTGTGTCTAAAATTGGTCTCCAAATTGTTGATTGTGCGATGAGTCTGCTTCTCTCTCAAAATATGCCGTTTCTGCCAGAGTTTATATTTGATAGGCACTTCTAGCCTGCTTAATCTGAAGCTTGGCGGTTATGGCGTCCATACTACGTGTTATCGTGAAGGTCATATTAGGGTCTCGTGATTTCGGGATTCCGGAAACGATTCTCGGGGGTTTCACGGCGTTGGACGTAACTCTCTCAAAGATAATCGGGTGGGTATGGCGATGGTCTTACATGCGGTGACTCTTTAGCGTAAACAAAATAGAGGTGATCGGGATAAAACAGACGTAGGTGACGTATCGTTACTCATTTCGCGTGTGGATTTGATTTCCATCGAGGGCTCCTCTTCCTCGAGTTCGGTGTTTATGAGGGTTAGTCCTAAGTCGACTAGTGACGTAACCAGAACAGTTGGTCGATTCGGTGGCGTGGAATGAGAAACGCGACGTGATAAGACTTTGAAAAGTGAACTCAACTCCTAGAGTTATATCAAGTCCTAGCATATGAAGGTACTCAGCACACTTATAGAAATTGTACTAGTTTAAGTGAGTTCTAAAGCGTACCTTATTCCTATAACCAGTTCCAATCTTGCATCGCTTCGTGTTTAATTGTACATAGTTGATCAGGCTATGTTAAATTAAACTCGAATGATGCAACACCCGAACAAGTCATTTACTAAAAGGGATACTAATCTTAATGGTTATAGTTTCTAGGTTTTCCCTAAGGAGAACCGGTGTTTCTATAACCTTCAGCTCTGATACCATTTTCTGTCACAACCCGCTAAAGCGGAAACACGAGATGTAACAGTACAATGATTTCACAATCGAAAATTACAAAAGATCACCGTTCAACGGTCTACAATTAATACATTACATAAGGTCTTACAAGCGTTTACAGCACAAAAGTAAATAATCTAAACATGCGATTACCTCCAAAAGAGAAAATCCCGTAACGCTACAGCAGCATAGATCATATAACGGGTTTAGCTTCAATAAACAAGTGGTGACTAATTCCTGAAAAGCATGTAAAAGTAAACAGGTCAACTATGAAACATAGTTGGTGAGTACACAGGTTTTGTGTAATGAAAGACCCTTTTCTAGTGTTTACAAAGTCTAGTTTAAAAGTTCCACGTTACTACATGATTAGTTCGCAAAAGTAGTATGTTTAATGTCGAGGCTCATACAAAGACGATAATCATCCGATAAGTTCTTGAAATCAATTTTTAGGATAGTCAAACGCTATTGCGCGGATAATTATAAAAGTAATTCGTTAAAACCAGGCTCATTTAAGAGCGATATTCATTTGATAGCTAGATTCATTTGTTAATCGATGTTTTGTTTGCAAAGGAGGTTTATTTAAGAACGAGGCTCATTTAGGAGCGATTCCCTTTTTGTACTCAATTAAAAGTCGTGATTAATTTATAACGTCCCGCTCATATTTTCAAAGGAATATTTAATTCACGTTTATAAAACTCAAGATATAGTGTTTAATAAGTTCAAGTTATGTTTATAAAACTCATATTGTAGTATTTAATAAGTTCATGTTACGTGTATAAAGCCAATGGATCATCAAATCAATATCAAAACGTTTAAAGTCTCAACGGATTATTATGTCGAAGTTCATAAGAATGCGCGACGTTATTATGAAACCACGTTTATCATTGTCCAAAACCACATTGATTTATAGTATAAAACTCAGGTTATAAAATCTATGGTTTTAAAGAAATATGGTTTCTAATGACAAAGTCATTTTCAAGTTCGGGTCGTAAGGTTTATAGTTTCAAAGAAATGTCGTTTCAAACGACAAAGTCATTGTAAAGCTCGGGTCGTAAGTTTATGGTTTCAAAGAAATATTGTTTCAGATGACAAAGTCATTGTAAAGCTCGGGTCGTAAGTTCATAGTTTCAAAGAAATGTCATTTCAAATGTCAAAACGTCATACGTTTATAGTCGTTTATGAAATTTATATGCTATCACGTTATAATGTCTATAGTCACAATGAGTTATTATGCTTGAGTCCACAACCAAACCTACAACCGATAAACCTTTGCCCCAAAAGAGAGATGCCCTATCGTTGGGATTTAGGATGATGGGATGCACTCACGTGGCCGCGTGAGTGGGGAGGTGGTCTCGCTCCCAAATAGTACTATTAATATGCATCATTTGGCTCATATAGAGTTAATGGTCGTGTAGATATACCGGGGACTTTAGATACGATAGAAAACAAGCATATAATCATGTTCGTATAAACGGAAAACATTCACGACATTATTTGTAATCAATACGACATTTTAACCATGTGAAGTATTCGAAAGTAAGCGTAGCATATAGCATAGCATAGCATTTGTAAATCAAGGATAACATTTGTAAAACGAGCATAGTATAAGCATAGCATTCGTAAATCAAGTATAGCATAAGAATAGTATTTGTAATCCAAATATAGTAGTTAGATCATATAGCATGATTTTCACCCCAAAAATTTAAGTAAAACGTTAAAAAGAGGGGCTGTGTAAACTCACTATTGAGCGTGAGCGGAAGGATGGATGTAATGCGCGTGCCGACTGGGTTTGACTCCTATCCAAGTCCTAAGAACACAAGGTTTCTAATTAGTTTCTCGACTAATACGGTTTGTTAGGATTGCTTAGCTAGCTAATTAAATTACAAAGTGTCGTACAAGTTTGAATTTCCATTTAAATTACATTGCCGGTAATTGTTCGAGTTGTGAACAAAATAATGGAAATATATGTATACAACATCTAAAAATAACTTGGTATGAAACATGAAATATAGTTCAAACATTTTCTGTGAAAATTTGGGGATTTTTACACGTATGGATTATTTATAATCATTTTATGTCTAATAAGGGGGATAATTATGGGAAAAATAGTAATTATTCAGGAAAAATTCTGGAACTTTTACCAGATCATTTTCTACCCATTTCTAGGTTTGTGTAAAATTTCCAAGTCATTTTGATCACTGGAACTTAGGTTCCCAACATTATGTGTTTTAACGAGACGTAAATCGGAAAACATATCAAAACACCTCCAAAGAGTGTGAAATTTTGAGTATAGTGTCATTTCCTGAGGAAAATGACACTGGAATTTTCCCATAATTATTTGGTGTCTAAAAGTATTTTTCATGAATATTTCACCTTTTATAGGCTTTATTTGCATTAATTTAGGAAAAATACTTATGTTTTTCTAAAAATTCCAATTTTTATTTTCAAGAATCTTTTCATGATCTAGTTACTGGAAAAAATAATCCCCAAAATTTTAACACGTTTTCTCTAGCAATTATGTATTTTTTAATCATCACAACACAAGTATTTGAGATTTACAAGCTTACAACAATGAATGTTCATGCATTTTTTAAAAATATAAGGTCAACAAGATAAATTACCATCTTTTTATTCTACTGAGATAAACTTGTTAGGAGTCTAAAAACAATTTTTTTTGAATTTATTGAACACCTTAAGACCCATGAACAAGTATCACAACAAGGTGTTCACAGAAAAGTTACTGTTTGCGCATCAGTTTTGTGTGATACATTTGGAGGTCGAATACTCAATGGATTTGAGTGAGACCAGTGGGGTTTTAAAGGTAAGACATTAAGCTAAATTCTAGAAGAAAAATCAAGATTTTTGGACCATTTTTCACTAAGTTATGGTCGTTTCAAGTGAGGTCAAAATCTGGACAGATTACATATAAGACAATGGTGATCATTTTGGTGTGTTTTTCACTACCAACGATTTTTAGACCTCATCCAATGATTGAAGCTTTGTCTTTTATGCATGTACATGTGTTTTACAGAAACATAAACATATTTTAACATTTTAACCATTTATTCTAGCAAGAACATGTAAATAAACTCTATAACATCAAAAAGTCGACTTTTTCGGTTTGATTTCGGTTTGATCATGGGTTGCCCTTTTGTTTTAACACTTAAACAAGTGTAAGGGAACCTACAAACCATAAATCCTTGTATGAGAATTTTAGCCATGAAAAAGGCATAAAATCCATGTTTTTACAAGAATCAAAGTAGGAAATTGCAAGAATGGAAGCTAGAGATGGTGTTCATACCTTAGAAAGTTGGTTTAGGTGTATGAACACCTTCAAAGATATGATTTAAGGATGGATATTCTCTGGAGTTTAGTGTGTGAAAAGAGAGGTTTTGTGTGTGTTTTCTTGAGAGAAAATGAGAGAAATGATGAGAGGAATAGTGTGTAAGTGGTAGAAGACTTTTGCATGGAATATAAGTGGTTAGTGGAGAGGTTGAGTGGAAAAAAAAGAGAGGGGAAGGGGGGTCCGGTTTTGGGTCATTAAAATGAGGTTCTTAACTTATTTTTTTGTCAAAATAAAATGTATATTAGTTATAGTATTTATTTGTATTAAAATTGCACAAGTCTTGTACATTTAAAGGCTTTAAATTGTGTTGTTTTTATGCTTAATATTAGGGTTGTAAAAATTGATGTTCTAAATTTATAAAATACTTCAAATTGTATTTTAGATTGTTTATAATGGATATTCAAGTATTAGTTTGTCGGATTCGAGTTTCATTTATTCGATTCGGGTCGCGTTTGCCGAGTTACGGAATTTCGGTTAATTTCGATTTTTGTGATGTCTTTGTGATTAAAGTTTGAGTTATGAAACTTTATCTTATAAGTTTATAACAGTCATCAAAATGTATTTAATTCTATCACCATTGACATTCGCGAGTCAATTAACCGATTTTCGGTTCCGTTCACTGAGTTACGGAATTTCCGGTTAAATTCCGATTTTTGCGATATGATAACTATTTTGTGATGACTTATGAAATTTAATTTCACTTGTTTTCTTTGGCACTTTATAACCTAATTTTGTGTTCCTCACAGTCTTAAAGTTCGCTAAGCAATCTCCTAGAACGTTACGCAATTTCGGTAACTTACGATTTCGGTACTTAAGGAGTCGTAACCTAGACTTTTCACTAGGATTTTAGAGTGCTGTAAACGTAATTAGATAGACTAGGAATTTAAGTGCGTTAATGACCTAAGATTTTTGACGGTTGTCACAGGAAACTAGCAGTATATGCATAAGATACTGCCATTGGCCGAAAAGGTAGCTCTTGGTGAATTGACTGTGTGTTACATCACCAACATATCCCATCCTCTGGAATGCTCCAGCCCTGAGATCTAAGTAGTATGAAGTGGGGCCGTTTTCCTGAGCTTCAGTACCCAGTTGGAGAATGAGTCGAAGATATGTAGTCGTAAACTCAATATTGCGATCTTCCACCCGAGTTCGAATGACCGAGGGATTCAGCTCACAGTCGAAAACCGCATTCGCTCAGAATTGACGGAGATAAGATATCCGCAGCGTCGGCGAATGGGAAAGAGCATAATGAACCCTCGAGCGCATCAGAAAAGTGAGAATGCCTCTATAATGCTCGGTTGCTAGATCCTCAAGATCAAAAGAGATGGCCAAATTATGCTTACTGAAAAACTGTCGATCAGCCATACCTGAACGAAAAACAAACAAACAAACCAAACATAGGCAAGAATAAAGTTAAATAATCATGTTAATCATTCTAAGAACCACTTGAGCGAATCGAAAAACATGATCTATTAATTTTATATAAAAAGTGTCATTTTTCAAACTTCATAGGTTCGTACGAACTTGACCAAAGTCAAGCTAGGTTCGTACGAACTTGTAACAGTTACCTAGGTTCGTACGAACTTGTAACAGTTACATAGGTTCGTACGAACTTGTAAGTTCGAAGGATGATCAGTCTTTTAAAAGTTCAAAAATTATGTTAACGAAAACATAATCCATGGTCTGTAATAGATGCGCATAGTTGCGGTTTGCATAAATGAGTAAGGAATTCCATTTTTAATCCACAATCACAATCTCTATTTTGATTTTCTTTTGTTTTCTTGAAAACCGAAACTAAACTCAAAATTGTGAGATGTTTAACGGTTGGAATGACAAATGAAAGACTTACCTAGTTGCGTAATACAAACGTGGTGATATTTATCGGATTCAAAAGTTAAACACACGACAAAATCAGATGAAATTTGAAGAGTTTATTGAACAGTTACGTAAGTTCGTAGGTACTGGAAGTTCGTAGATCTTGGTAAGTTCGTAGGCCTTGGATAACAAGCAGGTCGACACCGTTGAGGACTTAGCAACACTCATGTCCATTACATAAGTGTCATTCCTCCTCGGTGCCCTCATAACTATCCATTCTTCTGGAATGACAAACCCCGGTTTCAGGATGAGCACCTCTCCGTCTGTGAAATGGACATGATGTCCTTTGTCACAAATCTGAGAAACTCTCATGAGATTGTGCTTAAGCTCCTCAACAAAGTTGACTTGCTCTAGCATTATTTTCCCATTATTAACATATCCTGATCCCGTGATTTGTCCTTCCTTTGCTCCGGCAAAGTTTACATGTCCCCCTTTCTTTTCCACGAAATCCACCATGATTTGCCTTTCCCCTGTAATATGCCTGGAGCAATCGCTGTCTACATACCACCAGTTAATGGCACGTCTAGTCAACTCCTGCTCTCAAGAAATAAACATTAGTTATCGAGGGGGACCCAAGCCACGACAGTCTTAGGTCGGCCATTTTCCTCAAATGTGAACTCTTTCAAGTAACCATCTCTCTTATCTTGAGACTTGGATACTGAAGTAGTTACACGTGGAGGTGAATGGTGGGTCTTTCCCCTAGGCCTTCTGTTAGGAGACTTTTGATATAATCCCTGATTGACTGGTCGTGAGTTAGATGTCCATCTAACCTCACTTGGATAAGTGTAATTTCAATTTTTATAATTCCTATTAGTATTATCCTGATTAGAACTATTTCATTTGGGGTATGAAAATGTTGTGGAGGAGTTCTCGACCTAATAGATTTTCCAGTAGAACTTCCTGTGACAAAAGTAGTGTTCCTTGGACTATCATCCATCGAGAACTTCACTGGTTGGAAACGAGGTTGAAATCTTTGAAATTTTGGCAACTGTTTATCTCCCCCATTTCTAACCACGTTTTCAATAGTTTCGTTATGTCACACCCCAATAAAATCATGTCACGTTTAAGTAATGCAGAAGCACGGGGCGTGACACGATCAATACAATACAAGATCACGAGCATATGATTATCGCAAACACATACTTAGAATGCCATTAATAGTTTAGAATCGAGAGTTACAAGTTCATCGAGTTCAAAAGACGATAGCTATTTAGTAAAACAATATGACTAACATTCTAATCATCTAAAATGAGTTCAATGTTTCAAAGAATGGCATCCTATTCGTCGTGATGAGCAAGGGTCCTAAAAATACATGCATGTTCTTACGTCGCTGCTAATTCCCTGAAAAACATAGTTAAAAGGATCAACAAAATTGTTGAGTGAATTCACAGGTTTTAAGACTCAATCCATTAAACCAATCGTTTAGTAATCGTTTAGTAAAATCATAACGAGCCATCCATGGGCATACGTACGATGAAATCTAGTTTGAATAACCGTTTATTAAATACAACGTGCCATCCACGGTCAATCGTTTATTTAACATCATGTGCCATCAACGGGCATGAATATCATGTGATTCTATCGAAGGGCTCGCATATCGTGTGTGATGCCATCAAGTGTAAGTCCTGTGATCTTGGTCGATAATGATTATATCAATTATCTAGTCGTATAAAGGTGCGGAATTCCTTTATACGTTTGAGTTTTTAATTAATCAAACGAATCACTAATCGCTTTGTTTTGATATTAACTAATTGTTAATCTTCAAAACCTAGCCGTTAGTGATTAGGGTTTGCTCTGGAAATTACTACTGCCGTAAGTTTTCTCAAAAGTTAATCAGAATTATTTTTCCCCATCTCTTTTTGAATGTTAAATTAAAACCTAATTTAAGTACTCGTTTCACTTCGCATGATGGGCTGGGCTTTTGGGCTTGCGAATCCAGAATCACCTGCGAATTGAGTTTCTCAATTCGCTAGGGAGACCTCTGCGAATTGAGATTCTCAGTTCGCAAGTCATCCTGTGAATTGAGTTTCTCAATTCGCAAGTCTCAGGATTGCGAACCCAAATTCCGTTTTGCGAGTCCAGTTCTCATTTCACATATTTTAATAACTTGTGACTTGAGAACTTCACTCACAACTCAGACTTTAGTTTGTATTCGTTATTAGTCCAATACGTTTCCTGTATTTCACATAATAATAATAACAAACTAATATCATGTATTTACAAATCCAAACCAATGTACAAACTATGATTACAATTACCCTAGACCTATTACAAGCTAGATCTGTTGTCACAAAACATGTCTCAACAGACTCCCCCTTGACAATAGCTCTAGCGTCATTATCTTCAATTCTGTCTTTGGTTTTCAATTGTAAATCTTACTACCCATATGTATCTGCATTTTAATGCAAGTCTTAACCATCATTTGATAATCTCGTGCAAGATCACCCCATGTTTCAGTCGTTAGGATTCTGTTTTCATTTAACCTTAACAGATCTCTCTTCGACAGATTCATTAGGTGTCGATGGTCATAGACTCTCAAAATTTCCTTTTCTCCTCCATCGACCTCATCATCAGCTTCAACCATGACAGTTTCACCAGTTGCTGAATCCACATGCCAATTCTTTAGATTTCCTAATAAATTTTGAGGCATTGTCTTCAGAGGTATTTGCTGTACACATTTGACTGCTGGATAAGCCTTTTTCCTTAATCGTCGCCCAGTACGTTGACTGCGCTCTTTCAGTTTAATTGTTTTCCCGACCCTTGGCTTAATCTTTTCGAATTTCATTGATCTACCCTCAGTCTTAATTATTCTTTCTACATAATTTGCATACGGATCATTACTGGGGTTTATCAATTCTAATCTAGCCAGGTCGCGGATCTCAAATCGAGGAAGAGAACTAAACACTGCAAGCTTCTTCTCAAAGTATTGTACTCCATCAAATCTCTTAATTGCGAAGAGCTTCAGTTCAAAATCATAATACCATCCAATGATTCCTTTACGGGGTACTCGTTTTCCCGTTATGTCAACTTCTGACATTCCAATCTTCTTCTTCTTTTTCTTCAACGGTCTAAACATAGGATTTCCTTTATGTTTATCAGGAAGATCATCTTCAAACTCAGAATCTGATGATTCACTTAGATTTGCATCCAAGTCTATCACCTGTTCTCCGTTTTCATTCTGAATGACAACTTTTGTAGTTGAAGGGCTTACGATGTGTTCATCTATATTGACATCAAGATCTACACCTTCGTCTACCTCAACTTCATGAATAGAAGTCCAATCTTCAGGAGGTAGAAATTCACCCTCCTCTAGATCATAGTCGACTTCTTCATCTATTTCATCTAGTATGTCACTCTCAGAATCAGATAAATTTAGCATTTCCAGACCTATATAAATACACATACAAGTAAATATTAATATAATAAATCCTTTTATTGATTTCTCTGAATCAATCTAAGGATTCTCTTATTAATCTTTTTGTGTATTATAACATATATTATATATACTTCTAACTCTTTTATTGATGATAATCAATCTAAGAATTCAAAAGTCTTATAACATACAAGCATTACATATTATATTATCTTATTAATCTTTTATTGATCTCAGTCAATCTAAGATTCAAAAGATCTTATAATATATGAATTATTATATATATCATATAATCTTATTAATCTTTTATTGATCTCGGTCAATCTAAGATTCAAAAGATCTTATAATATATCAACATTACTGTCAATTATCAAATATAACATTAATGTATTAAGCATTAAAGTCCAAAATCTTAATTAAACAGTAATATTATATTACAAATTGTTTAAATATTACAAAACATAACACAAATTAAAAAAAAAGGTTACATTAACTATTTAAACAAAATATTAACCTTCTTCAGTTCCAGCTCCTCCTGAAGTACCAGCTTCTCCACCCGTGTCAGACTCCCCCTGAACTCGAGTCTGCTTACCAGTCGTTGACGGACCAGCCAGCTCACTTCTTTTCGGAGCGTTGGGATCATCGTCTGTATCATCCCTTCTTTTCCTTGCTAGTTCATCCTCTCTGCAAGATTCTCTGTAGAAGAGTATCTCCCCCTGAGATGGCTTGTCCGCAATGAGTGAAGTAACAAGACAATCAAGGCTGTCGAACCGGCGTTGCTGGCGTGCGATGTCATCAACCATATTATTCTTTGCTTTAATCAGCAGCAAATAGGCATTATTTTGATCAGTTATAGTCTGAGCCTGAGACAGCACTTGTGAGGACAGGATATCGGTGAGCGCCTCTAAATCCCGAACCCTTGACTCCAAATTGAGAATACGATCAGAATCAGACATAGGTTGCGAGGATGATTTGGTAGTAGTGGCTCTGGGAGGAATGGTAGTAGACTGATGCACTTTGGTAGCTATCTCAGTAGCGACCTCCTTTAAAAGCGTAGATGCCTTCCTGCTTGATTTAGCAGTAGGATGAGTCTCTGGACGCACAAGAGCTCGAATTACTTCCTCCTCAGTCGGATCAGCTATTAATTGTGGTCCAGTATATGCAACTGCCCTAGGTCGCTTACGACTTCTAGTAACAGGTACCTCCACCTCTTCATCATCAGATTCATCCACCAAAGTAAAGTCAGGATCTTGCTCAACAGCTTTTCGCTTACCCTTCAGAGCCAGATCCATAATCAATTTAGAACCTCTTCTGATCATACCAGCAGGAATACCAGAAACAGGACCAGATGGTGGATCCTGACCATCTTCTGAATCAGAGTCAGAAGCAGTTGCTCCATCCTTCTTCTCAGCAGAACCACCAGAAGTCCCAGCTACTGGCGGCTCAGAAGGCCCAACCTTCTCCTGTCTAGGATATGTAGGAACAACCTCCTGTTCAACTATATCCTCATGCACCAGCTGTGCAACAGCAACATCTTCCACATTCGGCTCAGGTTGATTATTCTGAACCTCAATTACCTCTTGTGGCTCGGGTTGGTGAGCCTCCTCAATCTGCTCTTGTTGTACAGGAACATCTGCCACAACATCAGCATCCACCCAGCCATGATTCGGTGGCGGCATATACTGAGGATCCACCAAGAACCCGAATAACTCAGTAACTGGGGGCTGAAGTTCAAATCTTCTGGATGTATGCATAAACATTGCATTATAGCCTCGAAGCCCCAGAGTATCTACCCGAATATCAGATACAACTTCAGGCAAATCAGGAATGCAGTGACGAATAATCAGCATACAGAATCTCGGATACATAAGAAACTGTGAACGAACAGCACCCGAGATTTGTCGAACAAACTCGCCGAAAATGAAATCTGAGAAACTGTATGGTTTATTATAAACCAGTGACAGTACAGCAGATAGTAACGCAGGGCTCATCTCATCATATCCTCCTTTCTTGGCACCAAACACCGTGACCAGCACATGCCAGAGAAATCTCCATTCCCCAAAAACAAGGGCTTTCAGAAACTGACGGCCTCTCCTAGGACCAACATATCCCATACGTGCCAAAGCTCCTTCAAGAAAGTCAGAGGGAAACACCGTGGGACCATCTTCTTGCTCAATATTCCCCAATCGCAAGATATGGCGAAGGTCAGCGGAAGAAAATACCACAGGACGATTATTCACCGTTGTCTGAATCACTGGAGGATTCACCACAGTATTATACTGAATATTATCCGAGAATTGGGTTAATATGTTCGTTGAGAGAGCCGGAGATGCAGTAATAGCATACTCAATCCTCGATTTTGCCAGAAATGTGAGAATTCTAGCCACACGAGAAGCTCCCTTAGCATTGACATCAAGGTCGATCAGTAAATTGTGGTGCGCAGCAAATTGACGAGCCATATCTGTAATAAAAACATCACATAAAGAACACGACAATTAGCTTAAAACAAATATTGAATAACTTATATAATCTACGAATCGTAATTGAACTATTAAGTTGTAAAAACCTAATTATCAATTATATTCGTTAATTATATATATCCATGCAATAAGTGTAATACTATCATTAATCTGTCACCAAAAAGTCTCAGATTAAGTATATAACTTATTACTATAAAGTCATAAGTCTTATACAAATAGATAAGTTTCTACGTGTTCACCATAAAGTCAACACGTCTAAACGTATAAAATATTCACTTATAACCTTTTATTAAATAAATTAATCGAAAGGTCGTAAGTCGATATAAGAAAGTTCAAATAGCAAGTCAAACCGAATTAAAAGGTTTTAGATTAACTTATAACTCATTATTAAGTAAATTAATCTAGAGTTCGTAAGGTAATCCAAAATAAAATGTAATTGTTTCGATTTGCAAGACAAACAAATTCAATTTAATCAACCAAGGCAAACCAGTCAAATATGCAATTTCAATTCGCAAAGTCAAAACAGAAAGTCAACTAAGCAAAGTGAAATTCGATTCGCAGAATTTAATTTGCGAATTGAAACTCAATTCGCAAAGTCAAACATCCAGTCAAACAGGCGAAGAGAAATTCGGTTCGCAAAGTCAAACCGGTCAACCAAGCGAAGCATATCTCGATTCGCAAGATTAGTTTAGTTCGCAAGTGAATTTCGATTTGCAAGTGTGTTTCAATTCGCAACAAGTTCGATTCGCAGGTTATATTCGATTCGCAAGATACTGGATTCGGTTCGCTAGAGTGTGCTGCGAATTGAGTTTGAACTCAATTCGCAACATGAACAGATGCGGCGAAATCAAATTAAAATTGAAACTAGAGCCCGTTTGAACACAATCGAAGCTGGCGATCTTGTACTAATCACAGAGAATAACAAAAACCCTAACAAATCAAAGTATTTCAACTACCAAATCGTGATATTCATGAAATCCTAAAACCAAAACCCTAAAACATAAAAATTTAATTTTCGAACAAATGACACGGTGAAAATGCGTGAATCATACCTTAATGTGTTCGTAATCAAAAAGTGGATAATCGGTATGGATTGAAAAAGTGAGTTCGCAAGTTTAAATTCGTGAAAAGAAGCGAAATCAGATGTGGGTTCGTGTCGCTAAAAGTTGGATTCGCAGGGGGTTCTAGTTTGGATTCGTGAAAGTGAATTCGCAAGGGGAGAATTGACCTAGTCAAAGCCTTTGGTTCGCAAGCCAAGTCAATTCGCAGGAGTTGACTTGGTCAAACAAAGAGTTTTTTTTTTTTTTTTTTTTTTTTTTTTTTATTAATAATATTGCACAAACATATATCTATATAAACTAAATAAATATAAAAATAACTAAAATTAAACAAATAATGAAAGTTATTAATATTAAATTTTAATTTGTAATACTTTGTATATTTAAAACATACAAAATATAACAAATCTAAAATAATAAATAACATAAGTAACACCCAGCAATTATTTTTCACTTGTAATTTTTGTACAAGTCCAAAATAATGTAAAATTAATTTCACTTGTAAATTTTTAAAGAATTCAAAAATCATACAAGTCTAAACTAATTAAAGGTAACAAGTCAAAAATATTTATTACTTGAAAGATACAAGTCTAAATATTTATTACTTGTATTGACACCAATTGTAAGCTCATACCTAAAAAGAATGAAACAATAAAGTGCAAAACAAAACAAATAAAATGCAAAGTAATGAATAATTCAAAACGGAACATTGGTATCGAGTACCATTTTATTAATTGAAACGTATAATAAAATAAACAATACATATTTTTGGTGTTAAACGTTTATCTGATACGGGATCATATTAGGAAGAATAAGACAGGTTTATTATTGAATTAAATAAGTCTAAGTAGATTGTTAGTATGCATACCTCATGAAATTCTCACTAAGTAACAAAAGAAATTACAACTCTAGCCATTTGTTAACTCATATTTATAAGATTATAACTTGGTTACCTTAATCCACATAAAATAACACATTTGTTATTAATTGTGAACATATGATTCACTAATGTGATCAGTTCAATTTTATAAACAGTTCAAGACGATTACTGATATTATGATCCACATAAACAAATAAAGCAATGAATTCCAAACAAATTGTTATTATTAGTATGTATATTAAACAGTGTTGATCTAAAATATGATATAATGAGAATTCAAGCAAGAACACATAACACTGCATCTTTTATTTATTGGGTAGAGGTTACTAAATGATGTTCTTTTCGAAACATATAACATACCCTTAACTTTTAGATTTTGACAAACATCAAACATATCTTGAAGATACTAGTGGTTCTAGATCTGTACTTAGTACAACATAAGTTCCCTTAGTATGTGCAAGACAAGTTTGAGACCGTTGGCAAAACTAATGGTGTCAGGTCTGTACTTAGTACAACAGAGTCCCAGTAGTTTCACTAAAAGCCATTTGTTAAACTATTTGTCAGATCATCGAGTAACATATTTCTTTTGATATCAGTGTATGGTTATACTATTATTCATCATTTAAGACATTTGTCATACATCATATGGCAGATCACACTAAGTAACATACATGAGAATTATTGCTTTTTAAGTGCTCAGAAAACATAGCAGAATTTGCCTATCAGTACATCATATAATGAAGCTGTCTATACTTAAAGTTATTGTTTGATGAGTTATAGCGTGTGGAGAAAGATGTATAATAAGATAAACATAAGCAAAGTCATGGTTGTAAAGATGTAACCCTAATGTAGCTTAAAGGAATCTACTAACACATCTAACTTAGTACTTATTTTAATGTTATTATTAACCTTATTCTCCTAATGTACTATCATTTCCCAACAGATAAACACTTAACTTTTATCGGAGGCGATTCCCCTTAGGTAACAAGCAAATAAATGCTATACGCCTATACCCCCTTTTTCTAAAAAAATAAAAAATAGACGAAATAAACGAAGCTAATTATTACAAAATCTGATGGAAGACTAATCACTCAGGATTTCTCATTCCATTTAGTTGCACCAAAGATTCAAATCGAGCCCGGTCGAATGCCTTGGTGTATAAGTCTGCTAGGTTATCCAATGAGGGAACCTTAGCTAACTTTATCAGCTGTTTCTCTGCACAATCTCTAATGAAATGATGTCTTATATCAATGTGCTTAGTCTTGCTGTGCTTTACAGGATTATTGGTTATCGAGATCGTTGACTCATTGTCAATCATCATTGGAGTGTTCGTTATATTCAACTCATAATCCCGTAATTGTTGTTGAATCCACAACACTTGGGAACAGCAGCTGCCAGCAGCAACATACTCAGCTTCACATGTAGAAATGGCTACTGAGGTCTGCTTCTTGCACTGCCAAGATACAAGTCGTCCACCTAGGAATTGACATCCTCCGGTAGTAGACTTTCTATTTTGATTACATCCTCCGTAATCCGAATCAGTATAAGCTATGAAATCAAAATCACCATCAATCGGATACCATAGTCCCAGCTTTGGTTTCTCTTTGAGGTAACGAAAGATTCTTTTCACAGCTTGCATATGTGACTCTTTCGGATTAGCCTGATATCTTGCATAGATACAAACTGCAAACATAATGTCAGGCCTGGATGCAGTCAAATACATTAGTGATCCAATCATGGCCCTATATAAAGTAGGATCCACATCCTGATCACTCGATGTATCAGGACTAAGTCCGTGATTCTCTGTATAGGAGTCTTGAATACTTTAGAATCTTCCATTTTGAAACGTTCTAATAATTCAAGCGTATACTTAGATTGATGAATAAAGAATCCATCTTTCTTTTGGTCAACTTGTAACCCTAAGAAAAAGTTCATTTCTCCCATAGCAGACATCTCGAATTTACTTTTCATAACTTGTTCAAAGTCGCGACACATCTTTTCATCAGATGATCCAAAGATAATGTCATCGACATATACTTGAACAAGTAAGAAGTCCTTCTTTCTCCATTTTACAAAGAGTGTACTATCGATAGCACCTCTTGTAAATCCATTCTCAAGAAGATGTGTTGACAATGTCTCATACCAAGCCCTTGGTGTATGATGTAATCCATATAAAGCCTTATCTAAACGATATACTTTTTCAGGATACTCAGGATTAGTGAATCCCGGTGGTTGTGAGACATACACCAGTTCTTTGACTTTGCCATACAAAAAGGCACTTTTTACATCTAATTGGAATACCTTTATTCCTTTATAAGATGCAAAAGCTAGAAATAGCCTTATTGCTTCAAGCCGAGCCACTGGTGCAAACACCTCGGTATAATCAATACCTTCCTCTTGATTAAAGCCTTGTACAACTAAACGGGCTTTATTGCGAGTCACGATTCCCCGATCGTCTCTCTTACACTTAAATACCCATCTAGTGCCAATTGGATATTCACCAGCCGGTAAATCAACCAATTCCCAGACTTGTAACTTAGTGAACTGACTCAGTTCATCTTGCATCGCTTCAACCCATGAGCTTTCTTTTAGTGCCATTTGCACATTTTTAGGCTCCACTTGTGAGATGAAACATGAATATAGACATTGATTGGTAATCCCTGTCTCGTTCATTTCAGCATACAAGTTTTCGTGAGTTGAAGTAGTAGCTTTAGATTGATTTCTAGTTTGAACCACAGTAGTTGGATCACCAATGATGTTTTCAATTGGATGATTCTTATGAACTTTTGATGTTGTTACTGGTTCAACTAAAATATCATTCTCTAAGTTAGAATCAACTTCTACCACTGATGGTAAGTCTTCATTAACATCAGAATTGTTTTCACAATCCTCTTGCTCTTGAGATATACCATCCACATGTTGTTGAAGTTGACTTGTAGATGCATCATCAGTAGATACAGTAGAGTTAATCTCAGATGGCTGAATATTCGATGCTGGAGACTGAGTACAAGTCTCATCTCCCGACAATAAATGTTCAGGCATCTCTGAATTCCTCACATATTCACTGATGGGGACTTTAAATGACTTAAAGAGATCAGAATAGTCAAATTGCCAATCCAATCCTTTATGTACATCATGTGTATAGCTCGTAACTTCAATGTTATAAACTATTTCCACACGTCCCGTTGCTTTATTGAAGACTCTTTTATTTGGTGAATTAGGAACATAACCTAGGAAGTATCCTTCGTCAGCCTTTTCACCAAATTTTGGCTGTTTACTTGTCTTCAATAGAGTGCATGAAACTCCAAAGGGTTCAAACCCTTTTAAGTTAGGTTTCTTATTGTTCAAAAGTTCATAACAAGTTTTGTTATGTCTTTTAACCGTAAGAACTCTATTCAGAACATGACACGCAGTATTCACCGCTTCTGCCCAAAAGATGACAGGAAGCCTTGAATCTGATAGCATGGTTCTGGCACTCTCAATCAGTGTTCTATTCTTCCTTTCAGCCACACCATTCTGTTGAGGTTCATATGGTGCGCTGAATTGATGAATTATCCCTTTGCTTAAGCAATAGATATTGAACACCGAATTCTTGAATTCTGTTCCGTTATCACTACGAATTCTCTTAATTCTTGTTCTATAGATATTCTCAATTAGATCTAGAAACTCCATAAGAATGGTAGAAGTTTCATCCTTAGACCCCAAGAAGAAAACCCATGAGAATCTAGAGAAATCATCGGTGATAACCAAACAGTACCACTTGCCGCCTATGCTTCTTTTGCTTATAGGGCCAAAGAGATCCATATGCAGCAAGTCAAATGGCAATTGAATAGAGTTTTCAGTTTTGGATTTGTGTGGTTTCTTATGTTGCTTTCCTTTTAAGCAAGAAACACACCTATCCTCAAACTCGAAACGCTTCAATGGTACACCCAGAACTAAACCATTCTTGGTTATATAGTTCATCTTTCGAAAGTTAAGGTGAGCCATCTTTCTATGCCATAGGATAGAATCTGCTTCTGAAGCCTTGGATAACAAACATGTCGACTCCATCGAAGATATAGGAACATCCATGTTAATTGCATAGATGTCCTTCTTCCTTGGAGCCCTCATTAGTATCCATTTCTCAGGTACAATGAAACCTGGCTTCAGAACTAAGGCTTCTGTCTCATTAAAGAGAACAGGGTGGCCTTTATCGCAGATTTGAGAAACACTCACAAGATTGTGAGTCAATTCCTCAACGTAGTTAACATCTTCAAGTGTTAATGCTCCATTGGAGACAGTTCCTCTCCCTGTGATTACTCCTCCTTTATCACCAGCGAAATTAACCCGCTGTTTCAACCCACTTTTGAAGTCCTTCAGTAGACTCCGGGTCCCTGTCATGTGCCGAGAACAGCCACTGTCTACATACCACCAATTTTCTCTGTTCACAGTCTATTCCTGCACATACAGGTTGTAAAGGATTAGTCTTCAAGGGGGACCCAAGCCATTACGGTCTTGGTCTGTCCCTTATCATCTACAAACTTAAGTTCTTTGAAGTAACCATTCTTCCCATTAGGAGCTTTGGTTACTTCCGAAGAAGTTTGAGTTTGTGGATGATTGTTAGTCTTAGGAGGTGAATTAATTGTGAACCTCTTAGACGTTGAGCTATGAGTTCTATAATTATGTGAATCATTAAACTCATTAGCACGTGATGTAGAACCATACTCATATTGACTCTTGGTTCTACTTGGTGTTCTAAACCTTGAAGGTGTTTGATCTTTGGGTTTATAATTAAGCTCAGGCCTTTTAGGTTTAGGTGGTGAGGGAAAGTGTGAGCTATTTCTTTTAAGAATATTCATAGGTCTAGAGCCTAATCCCGGTTTTACACTAGACCTATCTATATTCATACTAGAAACATTGGGTGGAGGAACACAATGAAAACTATCTCTTTTAGGAATATTAACAGACTTAGTACCAAATCCCGGCTTGATACTTGATCTATCTATATTCCCACTAGAGACATTAGTCGTCTTGTCATTTATCACTGGCTTAGTTGTTTCCTCTAACTTTTTGTTAGGGCAACAAGAAGCCACGTGTCCTCTTTGAAAACATTTAAAACAAGATAACTTCTTTTGTGATTTAACCACCTTTTTACCCTCACTTTTAGATTGTTCTGAAGACACTGAAGGTAAATCGTTAATAATCTTATCATTCAAATTTGTATCACCTATCACTTCTCTCGAGACAAATTGTACTTTAGAGAGTGATTTAGTCTTACTAACTTCACATGATGGATCTTTAACAACCTCCTTCAGTGGTTCAGACAGGTCAGACAATTTAGTTACATTTTCATCAGGTTCAGTATCTGCGTCAGGCATTTCTAAGTCATCTGAAGTTGTAGAGTAATTTGAATTGAATGGAGGAGGAACATCATTGTAACCAACACCATTCTTATCTTTTACACTACGTTGCGAGCTAATTATATTATTTAAGGTTAAAGAAGAAGTTCTATAACCTTCAATCTTACGATTCTGCTCAACTAATTTCAGTTTAGTCTCAGAAAGTTCCTGATCTTTACTAGCAATATTACGATTTAAATCATGTAAGTTAAGATATAAACCATCAATTTTGACACTTTGTTCATTTATTATGTCACTAAGTGATTTCCTATCTTCACTTTCAAGTTTTATCTTATCTTTAAGCGCTAGTTTGTCTTCACTTAACCTTCTAACATCACTTTTAGCTAAATCAAGTTCAGATGTTAAGGTTCTGTTAGACTCAGCAAATACACTAACCTGTGTTTGTAAGTCAGTAACTAAGTTACAGACATCAGCAAGAGTAAGAAAATTAACACATACCTTCTGCTTGTCTGTCCGAATGTCTGCCATGTGTGCTACGAACTCATCAGGACTCATATCCTCAGTTGATTCCAAATATAGCACATCTTTAGCTTTAGCAGCTTTGACTTCTTCCTGAATCTGCTCTGCAGGTTGAGTCTCCATGTCTTCAGGAAAGTATGAAGCTGATTCAGCAGGCGTCTCTTGATCAACTATATCAGCCATAAGCGCATGCTCAGACTGAGTAGTCCAATCATAAGAACCATCAACCTGCTGAACAACTAAGACTTTGGAATTTAGATTACTTCCCGAGTCTTGTCTATTAGCATCTACCTTTGGTCGTTGACATTCTCTAGCAAAGTGTCCGTAACCCTGACAGTTATAACACTTGACTTTAGACTTGTCAAAACCAGGTCTATTGCCAACAACTCTACGTCCAGTTCTTTTCAAGAAATTTTTCACCCTTCTAGACACCATAGCAAGCTGCCATTGAAGGTCCATTTCTTCAAGATCCTCAAGATCAACCTGATCGTAATCCTCATCGAACATTGCAGGATCATTGATCTTACCCTGGATGTAGTTTTCATATGATGCCACAAAGGAAGCTAGAACAGATAGTTGCTGTTCAGCAGATTTCACACTCATGGGCATTTTGTGATGCTCAGGAGGTGACTTCTCACTCGGCTTCCCTTTTGTGTTGCTTCCAGATGAAGCAATAAAGCACATATCCTCAGTCACTAATTCACCATGTTCATCAGTTTCACCAGCTAATAAAGCAGTGGTCGAACTGGATGAAACATTAGAGAGAACAGATTTTCCATGATATAATCCTGGATTTTGTAATTGATCAGAATCTGTGTCTCTAGTCTTTTTGGTGAAATCATAGCCTCTGAGTTTATCTATGACTTTCTCAAGAGTCATGGCAGCATACCTCTCATCGTTGTCTTTGAGCATGATACCATACATTTCCCACTTTGATGGTAAGCCTTCAATAAACTTGTCGGTTTTCTCCTTATCCGAGTAGGAAATATCGTGGTCGTCAAGCTCACTAAGCAAGTGATAGAATCTTGTAGTGAATGCTTCAAGATCCTCTTCTCTAAAAGCCTTAAACACAGTGAATTGCTTTTTCAGAAGATTTCTCTTGCTTTCTTTAACCTGAGGACTTCCCTCACATCTTTTCTCAAGAGCATCCCATAGCTCTTTAGCAGTATGAAAAGACTTGAGTTGATGATTGAGTTCTCTTGGTAAACTCATCTTAATAGATGAGTGAGCTTTGTTCTCAATCTCATAAGCCTTCTTTTGATTATCACTCATTCTTTGATAATCAAGTTTGACAGTAGCATTTTCCACAGTAGATGTCGGTGCAACATATCCGTTCTTGATACTTAGCCAGATCGACAGATCATGATATCTACAGTAAGATTCAAATCTGTCCTTCCAACCATAGTAGTCTTCAAGACGTAGCAACTTAGGTGGAACGTTAGATTTACCAACTTCATGGTCCATCTCGATCATTCTACTTAAGTCAGACATTTTCTTTAAACTTTGAATTTTCAAGTCAAACAAACTGGATTCGCAGGATTGACCAAAACTGGATTCGCAAGTTTGACTTTTTGGATTCGCAGGTTTGACCAACTGGGTTCGCAGGGTTTGACTTTTGGATTTGCAGGGGAGCTACTGGATTCGCAGGAAAGCAACTGAATTCGCAGGAAGAACACAATCCAGATCTCAATACGTGAACCGACTGTAAAACCCAAAACTCAACAATTTTTAGGTATTTTCACAATTAAACAAGATGTTTCGATTGTAAACAAACCCAAAAACGTCCAGAAATTGATTTTGATCGTTTTTAACACCTAAAGTATTACAATCAATCCGAATAAAAAAAAATCTATTAAAAACTCAAAAACCACAATCAAGGCTCTGATACCAATTGTAAGTCCTGTGATCTTCGTCGATAATGATTATATCAATTATCTAGTCGTATAAAGGTGCGGAATTCCTTTATACGTTTGAGTTTTTAATTAATCAAACGAATCACTAATCGCTTTGTTTTGATATTAACTAATTGTTAATCTTCAAAACCTAGCCGTTAGTGATTAGGGTTTGCTCTGGAAATTACTACTGCCGTAAGTTTTCTCAAAAGTTAATCAGAATTATTTTTCCCCATCTCTTTTTGAATGTTAAATTAAAACCTAATTTAAGTACTCGTTTCACTTCGCATGATGGGCTGGGCTTTTGGGCTTGCGAATCCAGAATCACCTGCGAATTGAGTTTCTCAATTCGCTAGGGAGACCTCTGCGAATTGAGATTCTCAGTTCGCAAGTCATCCTGTGAATTGAGTTTCTCAATTCGCAAGTCTCAGGATTGCGAACCCAAATTCCGTTTTGCGAGTCCAGTTCTCATTTCACATATTTTAATAACTTGTGACTTGAGAACTTCACTCACAACTCAGACTTTAGTTTGTATTCGTTATTAGTCCAATACGTTTCCTGTATTTCACATAATAATAATAACAAACTAATATCATGTATTTACAAATCCAAACCAATGTACAAACTATGATTACAATTACCCTAGACCTATTACAAGCTAGATCTGTTGTCACAAAACATGTCTCAACATCAAGGGCTTGAATATCATATAGTGTCATCATTGGGCTTGAATGTCAAGTGCCATCATAGGGCTTGAATGTCATGTACCATCATAGGGCTTGAATATCATATAATGCCATCAACGATAATCAATTATCACGTGAACTCAATAGCTCATAAGGAGTTGTCAGTCAAATAGTATCGCATGCAAACAGTTTCATAGTGTGCAAAATAGTTCATCGTATAAAAATCAGTTTCATATGTTTTTCACCCCAGCTTTAGAAAGCAGTAAAATAGGGGCTGTGAACTCACCTGGTGAGCTTTGTGAGAGCTAGCGTTTAAAGAAATAAGTTTGCCCAAAATAGCCTCCTAGCGCCCTATACGCATGAGGTCGTTTGTATAAGTAGATAGCTAACCGCGTATCTAGGTTTGTAAAAGTAGTGCTGTTAAGTTAGTGTCGTTAGTGTCGTTAATTGTTGTTAGTGTCGTTAGTGCTGTTAAGTTAGTGTTGTTAGTGTCGTTAGTGCTGTTAAGGTTGTAATGTTTGACCAAAGTTAGTACTGTTTGACCTCAGTTAGTGCTGTTAAGTCACAGTTAGTGCTGTTTGACCAAAGTTTGTACTGTTTGACCACAGTTAGTGCTGTTAAGTCACAGCTAGTGCTGTTTGACCAAAGTTTGTACTGTTTGACCACAGTTAGTGCTGTTTACATTTTGAACAGATTCTGCCCATTTTTTTACCCTTCTTGTGGTATCATTTTGACTTGTCAAACGAACTTATTTTGTTATGAAATTTTTATCATATGTTCCCCTATGTCTTAGGTTTACAGAAAAGTAAGATTCATGCATTTTGAGGAAGTATAAGGGGTTCAAAACTATTTATTAGTACACAAAGGTACATCAGCTATTTTTCTGGACAGTTGTTCAGAATATCGTTTGTTTACTGAGTTAGCCTCATCTTCACAAAACTTGGCCATACTACTTTTAAAGCTAAGACAAAATGTGACCTTTAGGAAAAAGATTCATCTCTTTTGGATCTGTGGATAAAAAGTTATGGTCTTTTAAAGTAGAGTCATATTTCGTCTCCTGAAGACGGATTAGATACATGTTCTTATAAAATCGATTTGAGGTATCAAAACTGGTCCAAATTACATGAGACCACTTGGGATGGAAACCTAACTTCTTAAAGTTAATTTTAGGCTCTAGAATCACTAAATTTGGTTATTTTATGACCGAGTTATGATGTTCTAAATTCTTCCAAAGTTTCTGTCCAGTAAGTTTCTTTGAGTTTTGAGTTTCTTTAGTTCTTTTTAACGAGTTTTCACCGTTAATAACACATATATATGTATATATTAGTTGATTTTAACGTACGAGTGAACATCTAGCATGTAAGTATTTAAAATGAAGGAAATGAAGAGATTAAAAGGAAGAGTTTCCTTACAATGCTCTAGGATGAAATGGTAAGAAAGAAGAGAACTTGAAAGCTTCAACAACAATCCTTTTAAAACCCCAAACTCCTAGCTTTCCTTTGTGATGATGTGAATCTCAAGATTATGAAATCACAAGGACCCAATGATGATCAAGAGCTTAAAAGAAAGTGAAAAATGATGTATAAAAGGTGGTGGTTCATGGTGGTTTTATGGTGGTTGTTCTTGAAGAAGGTGGTGAAAAGATGATGAAATGAGAGGGAAATTGAGAGAGAAAAGTGCAGATTTTTGAAGAGTAAATTGTGAAGTGTGTGTCCGTATGTATTTCATGCAAATAACCTTTCTTAAATGGGAAGCAAATGGAGGCTTGATGGGAGGTGCTTAGTCACTCCATCAATCAACTAGGCAAGTAGGAGAAACACTCAAGTGTTTTTGCAAGTGGTGTGGGATCATCAAGAAAGCAAACATGTAGGTGTTTAACTAAGCAAGCAAGGAGAGAGGAGGATTGTGTGGTTGAGAAGAGAGCTACGTAGACAAGAAGAGAGGATGCAAGGAAAGTAATTCTGCTCATTGACTTATTGACGTGTATGCTAACTTGCTTGGATTTAATTAGAGCTAGATGCTAACTTGCTTGGTTTAATTAGAGCTAGGTGTTAACTTGCTTGGTTTAACCTCCTTATTTGTAAGGTAGCTAGTAAGTAGGTGATTTATTAAGCAAATAAGCAAGGAGGTGAACATGGAAGGCAACGTAGGCAAGAAGAAGGAGAAGAATTTAGCATCTTGGTTTTTGGTGACATGCTAGCTTGCTAGTTTGGAATTATTTTGACATGCTTGAGCTACTTAGATCTAAATTTGGTGTTTAGGTGCTAGCAAGGTTAATTAGGGAAATTAAAGGAGGTTGGAACATGGTTAGTAAATTCCAAATCATTCGTAATTTATCGGCGTTTCGTTTAGTGAATCTCGTATTACCTTTCTTCGTTGTGTGAAATTTGAATTGTATAAGCTTGATATAGACCTTTTGAAAGGTTGAGTCTTAAGTCCCATCACAATAGTATATGTAAGTAACCATTATTAATTAGCTTCACGTTATTTAGGAAACACTTATCACCAACGTTCGTGTTTGTAGGAATCATCCGATTTATGTTGTGAAATTCTCAATAATGACTTAAACGTAATGCATCAAGCATTAAAGTAGTGTGCACCAAAATGTGCAAACATGGCCGTGTGCTAGACTTATCTCAGTTTAAATTACGTTTGATTTCATTAAAGGGGAATTAGCGTAAGAATGCATGATTTAGTTTCTACTGAATTTACTGGTTTTTGAGGGTTGTCACATTATCAACACTAGTTTTAGACTCTTCTTTTTCTGAGTATACCTCCATTACTCCTTTACTTTCAAAAGACACTTTCTTTTTCAGAATGGTTTTGGGAGTCGTGGAAGTCTCAGTAGCAGTTGATTCTTTTCCATTAGTTACAATCTCAACTTTCTCTGACTTAGTCGACTCAGAACTATTTACCAAGTCAGGGACTGCTTAGGGAATGGTAGAGTCAACACCTTGTGACAGCTCAGGTTCAGCTGTTAAGTATGTATAATTATGGTTATAAGGTGGAGGAACTTCATTATATCCCATACCACGATGGTCTCCTGGCTGTTTTCCAACAGTTAACAGAGTGTCTAAGGTTTCAACGGAGAATCTTCGAAGTTCAATTTTCCGATTAAGATATGTAATTCTAACCCTAGCGTCTGCTAATTCTTTTTCCTTTTCTGAAGTATTCCTAGTTAAGTCAGATACATGTTCTCGAGCTAAATCTATTATTTGAATATGCTCATTAACTGTATCTCTTAATTTTTTAATGTCGTCATTATCAGATTTTAACTTAACTATTAATTCATAATTTCTCTGTTTTAATGCTGCATTTTCTTCCTTTAAGTGTTTAAGCTGAGCTATCATCAAGTTAGATGATTCTATCAATTTCTTAGCTTCACCTGCAAGGTTAGTACATAGTAGGCAGGCATTAACTACAGAATCTAAATTCAATAATACCTTATGCTTTTCTGCATCCAGATTAGCCATATACGTAATGAAGTCCTTTGTACTCATCGTGTCAGTCGTTTCTAGTCTCAAAACTCTTGTCTCTGAAGCAGGTACTATTTTCTCAACTGTCAGCTCTTCCTCATCCTCTGTATCAGTGACTACCAATCCATCCCTTTGATCACCATCTATCGAGGCCATGAACGCTTGAGGTTCATCAACATAGTTATTCCAATCATACGAACCATCTTGAGTTTGAACGACCAAAGCTCTGGATTTGGATAAATTTCGAGAGTTTGAATCTCTATTAATGGTTCCTTGAGAGGAATAACTTGGTCGCCCCTGGTTAGTTGTTGGCTCTCTTTTTGGTCTCTGACATTCTCTTGCAAAGTGTCCAAAACCATCACAGTTATAACACTTTACTTTAGTTTTGTCAAAACCAACTTGATTGCCCACAAATTTCCTACCAGTGCGATTGACAAATCTCTGCACGCGTCTAGCAACCATAGCAATTTGTCATTGTAGATTCATCTCTTCTAAATCATCAGGATCTATTTGATCAAAATCTTCATTAAGCATAGCAGGATCTGTGATTCTTCCTTTAATGAAGTTCTCTTGGGTGGCAATAAATGATGCTAGAAGTGACACCTGATCCTCAGCTGACTTTACACTCATTGGCATAGACTTTAACTTGTTAGATATTCCTGAAGACGAGTTCCTATCCTTGCCTGAGTCACCAGATGAGGCAATATAGCAGACCTTGCTTCCCGAACTTCTCAAGGCATCATCTATTTCGGCTTCCCTTGTGAAGAACGCTGTAACTCCATTACCTGTACTTGTCGATGCAGCAGAATCAAACTTCTTACCGTGATATACACTTGGATCTTGAACCTGATCAGATCCAGTGTCTTTCTTTTGCATGTTCAGATCATAAACTCTCAGCTTCCCAACTACCTCATCCAGCGTTAAGGTTTTATACTCTCTACTTTCTTTAATCATCAAAGTATATATGTCCCATTTAGGAGGTAACGCTTCTAGTAATTTATTATTCTTCACAGTGTCAGTATAAGCCAGTCCAATATTATCCATCTCTGTCATCAGATGATAATATCTAGTCATAATATCTTCTAACGACTCGGATTTCAAATGCTTAAAAACATAGAATTGTTTAGTAAGCAAATCTGACCGAATTTCTTTTATCTGTTCATTTCATTCAAATCTCTTCTCCAAAGCTAACCAAAGCTCTCTAGAAGAATTGTATTTCTTGAAGGTGTCCTTAATTTCTTGAGGTAAGTGAAAGTCCCTTTGAACGGATCCAAACGGGATTGCAACGTGTATTAGTTTGCGGAAAGGTATAATACACAACAAACAACAATAAAACAAGTGAAATGCAAGTGTTTTAGTGTATAAGTTCGTAGGTATTCGAAGATAGCACTGTATGTTCGAATATAACTGATTTCCAAAAGCTCTTTGATGAAATATTACAACTTAGTTTTTATACCCAGTAAGTTCGTACGAACTTACTGGTCCTAGGTTCGTACGAACTTACATGTTCGTACGAACTTCCTAGGTTCGTACGAACTTCCTAGGTTCGTACGAACATACGAACTTAATACTAAAAAGGCTAAGTTAATAAACAAATTACATTATTAACTACAAAACTAATAACAAAACTAACTATTACAAAATAAGAGCTGTTGTCACCAAACGTGCACCAACAGACTCCCCCTTGACAATAGCTCGGTCAGTCTTCAGTCTTCTGGCTCTGTCGAATCTTGATTCTTGATCAACTCTGTCGACTCTCAGCCCATAAGCCTTTTTCCACACACACCTTCACGACCCTCTGATACTTCCTACCTTCATGCCTCCAATCGTCTCTATAAAAGATCTTGGTTTCATGAAGCTTTATCAGATCGTCCTTTGATAAGTTTACCAGATGTAAACTATCATAAACTCTTAGCAGCACATTTTCCTCAGCATCTTCCATCACAGCTTCAGCCGTCTTGCTGTCAACGTACCACCACTTAAGATTTGCAAGAATGTTTTGTGGCATGTTCTTCAAAGGAACTCTTTTCAAGCACTTGACCGGTCTATAGACCATCTTCATCCATGGCTTGTTAGTGAAAGGGTCAATCCTGGTCAGATCTGGAACTCTTTTACCCGGTTTTGGCTTTAGACTTTCAAACTTATTGGATCTTCCTTCACGTTTTAAGATTCTTTCCAAAGTACTAGCGTAAGGATCATTGTCAATATTTACTAAGTCTAACCAGGCAAGCTCCTTCAATTCAATCTTCGGCAGCGAGCTAAAGGTCTTTAGTTTATTTTTCAAGTACTGAATCCCATCATATCTTTTTAATATGAACAGTTTAAGATCACTGTCATAAAACCAACTTATGATTCCACGCTTTAACCCGCCCGATCCTCTGACCCTGATATCACCTTTATATTTAATCTCTGGTTCCTTTTCAACCTTTTTGAACCATAACCTCTTTAACTCTTCTCGAGTTGGTTCAACTTCTTCTGAATCTGAATCAACTTCAGGAGTTAAGTCATGCTCCAAGTCGATCACTTTCTCGCCAGATTCACTCTCCACCACAACTTCAGTAACAGGTTGTGTATCTATCACGAATTCGTCCACATCTGCATCAGCATCAGGTAGGACCTCTTCATCTGATTTCCAATCAGCAACCTCTTTACTGAGGATCTCCCCTTCTTCTAATTCTGACCAATCACTATCCGGGTCATCCAAACCAAGCAATGCCTCGATAGTATCAGTTTCAGCAATATTTACAGGGGACTCTAGTGTTTTACTACCAGCCTTCTCAGCTTCATTTTCATTCTTCTTTGCACCCCACCCTGATTTTTGGCTACCACCACCATCTGACGCTGCACCAACACCAGACCCTGATTTTGTTCCCCAACCACCTTTCTGATCCGTTTTTTCTTCGATTTTCTTGCTCCAGTCTGTCCCTTCTGCTTGTGCCTCACTGGACTCTTTGTTCCACCCTCCAGATGGTTCAGTCTCTTCTTGAGGCTTTGAAGCACCTTGTCCAGATCCGCTCACACCAGAACCTTGACCAGACTCCCCCTGAGCTATAACTGCACCTTGCACTCTAGATGAAGAGCCAGGCAGCTCACCTCCTTTGGGTGCACTTGGATCATCGTCACGGTCATTATCAGCTTTGAGTCTCAGCTCATCTTCCTTGCATCCTGGTGTCTTATCCCCCCTGAGCGACTGGCGCTTCATTTGGAAGACAGTGACCTCATTGAGCCGTACTTGATCTTCTACCTTTTCAAGTTGCTGTACTAAGCGCTCATTAATAGCCGTCAAATTTGTGACTCGAACTTCCTGGCTTGTAACCACAGCAGTCAAGGCAGTCACCATATCCATCAAGCTAGTGATCCGGCCCTCAAGATAGGTAAACTTATCCGGATCTGAGAGAAGAGCAGCCGGGTTGGGAATAGATCGGGTGGGTTGAGTAGTAGGTGGAGCAGTAGAAGGTGTGGGTGGTGTGGTTGTAGATGCAACTGGTGGTAATTGTACTGTTGATGGAGCAACGGGTGGTGGTGTAGGTGTGATAATCGTAGGAGCAGAACCACCCGCTCCAATAACCACACTAGTTGGACGCTGGCGCTTGCGTGCCTGCAACCGGAACTGTTCCGGTTCTGATTCATCATCGGAGTCCTCGGGAACATATTCATCATCAAACTGAACCTTTCGCTTGCCCTTTTCCTTCTCACGGGCGGCCTTAGGGTCAATCAACACCCCCTTGGACCCATGAAACCCAATCATAGGGCGGTCCTCGTCATCATCATCATCATTACCATCATCATCATCATCAGATTCTGTAGCCTCAGAATCAAGAGCTGCATCCTTATCAGCTTCAGCAGCAGGTGGAGACCATGTGTCTCGGGCTACAGAGTAGTCATCAATGTCCTTGAAGATATCATCAAAAGTGGGCTCAGAACTGGGCCCTGCTTCGCCCTGAAGAACTTCCCTAACCAACTCAGCAGCAATATCAGCGTCAACACGCTCTCCCTCAGCAGGGTGCTCTATCTGGTGCAGGAGTTCTTCAACAATCTCCTGTTGTGGCTCATCAGCAGCCACCTCAGCTCGAGCTGGTGCCGGGTCTGGTTCTTGAGCTTGAACCTCAACAGCTGCCTGGGGCACAGGCACATCCAACCAGCCATCATCTGGTGGAGCCTGATAGTTTACATCAATAATTGCCCCAAACAAAGGCACATCTTGTGGCCTATCAGCAACTGCACGTCTCTTGTTGTGGCTGAGACAGTGCCCAAAGATCTTCTTGTCTACCGGCATCAAATGAACCACCGGGTCGATAGCTGGAAGATTGGGAATTAGAGCATTGAGCAGCATCATGACAAAACGAGGATAGAGAATAAAGTGCTCCTTCACACTCCCCTTTATTTGCTGAACCATCTCATCAAAGAAGTACTGACTGAAACAGTAGGGCTTGTTGTAAACAAGTGAAATCATCCCAGACTGTAGCTTATGGTTCATTGTATCGAACCCTGCCTTCTTTGGTCCAAAAGAAACCAGTAGAATATGCATCAGATAGCGCCACTGGCCGTATACTAGACTCTTGGTGTATTGGGTGTGGACAACATCTCCCACATAGCCCATGCGTTGAAACGCGCCAGCACGCATATCAAGAGAGAAAGAAGTTGGGCCATTTTCCTGTTCTTCAGTTCCCAGATGCAGAACCTGCCTCAGAAGGTCGGCAGAAAACTCTATATTGACCCCGTTGACAGTAGCCCTTATGACCGGAGGCTGAGGCTCACAATCATGAATTGCCGTAGCCCAAAATTGGCTAAGATATAGAAAATATAGCGTTGGCGAGTGAGTAAGAGCATAAAACACCCGTGAGCGCATGAGAAACTCCAGCATGCCTCGAAACGGTGCGGTCGCCGGGTTGGCAAGATCAAAAGAAACTGCCACATTGTGCTTGTTGTGAAACTCACGCACAAGATCAGCCATTTCTGCAAAACAAACACAAACACGCCAAAAGTAAAGAATAATAATGTTAGTCATAAGACATAATTAACTTCGAACCCTGCAAACAAGATTCTATGATTAAAACAAGTCTTAAAAAAAAATTTCAAAGTTCAAAAGATAGTAGGTTCGTACGAACTTATAAGTTCGTACGAACTTACTGCCCTTGTAGGTTCGTACGAACTTACTGTTTGACCAAGTCAAACTTAAGTTCGTACGAACTTACATTGGCTAGGTTCGTACGAACTTAGTAAGTTCGAACAGATGAACTGATAAACTAAGTTCAAAAAATTTTCACTCAAAAAATACAATCTGATCATGGAAAAAGTGGCGCCTAGGTTCGTTTCAGCATAAGGAACCATAACACACCAATTTTAATCATTTAAAGTGACACAATTTTGATTTTAAGTTTGTTTTTCACAAAACCTAACTTCAATCCGAATGTGTTGAGGTTTAGCGTGTTAAATCATGAAAAAATCACTTACTGAAATTAGGAATATGATAGTGATGAAGATTATTGGGCAATAACACAAAAACACAGTCCCAAAGTGATTTTTAATTCGAAAAATTGAAACCGCAGGTATGTTCGTATGTAGGTTCGAAGGCTCCAGTAGGTTCGTACGAACTTAGGGTTTCTGAAAATGTGAAGGGTTTGACTGAGGTTGACCATTTTATACCCCAAGTAGGTTCGTACGAACCTTTATGTTCGTACGAACATATCCTTCGAACTTACCTTCTAAGTTCGTACGAACTTAGAATTTTAAAATTAAAAAGTTTAACTTTTTCTATTTTAAAAATAAAGGCAATGATCTAAATACTTAGGCATTCACTTGAGCAAGGTTTGAACAATTTAAACAAACACAATGTAAACATTTCCCAAAGACAAATAACTTTTATTCATTTATTTATTTAAAACACTTAAAAAATAACATAGCATAAAATAAAACTTGCAAATATGAAATTGTTCATATTTTGAAAAGTACAATATTTTTGAGAGAGTCACTGATACAAAGATCGAATTAGCCATGATGAGAGCAATACACAGTTAGGAATTTTCATTTATTCCTTTGATTATTGTTGTTGTAAGTAATAGAACACAACGATTATCAGTATTGTTTTCCACTTAAGCATTCGATATTCAGAATTCTCAAGTACATATTAGATTATTGTTCACGATCTCTGGCGAATCTTACATTTGATATACCCTTAAGATCTAGACAGTCATGAACAACATGTAACGGATATTTTGCATTTTTATTTCATCTTTAAAGTCAAGTCTGTTTGCTTTATCAGCAATGTACATAGGTACATGTTTCAATTTAAAGACAAGACTATGGTTAGAAACAAACAAATCTAAAATCAAACCAGAGGTGACAGGTCTGTACTTTCGTACAACAAAGCGACATAGTTTGACTAGAGACCTTGAAAACGGTATTCTTGTTTCGCGGTCGAGTTTGTTCTAGTTTTTAGGATACACTGGCTGAATCTAGGTCAACATAGTTCTAGATGAAGCAGAAGAACCAGTCAGTGAACCCCCCAGATGATTTAATGTTGTTTTATATCCGGTAACAAGCATTCATGAACGGCCCATCTCCTAAGAATTAAGACTTAAGTCGTACATCAAAATAAAGATAGCACAAAAATCGTATTATTTATTATAAATTAAGTACTTGAAAACCGTTATGTCGCATGCCTACCAATACATCGTAAAGTGAAGCTATCAAATACGTTTGCATTTTTAGGTACATTTACTGTGAATGTTCTGCATCTTAGAGCCACACATATGAAATGTTCTAGGCATGGGTAAAAGATTCATCATTTCTTTGCAATTAGTACAGTGACCCTCAAAATTTTTATTGGTTTTGCAAAGATAAAAGGTAAAATAAACTAAGAAATAGAAATAGAAACATACTAAGTTCTTTATGGAAATATTTACTCAGGATTTTTCATCCCATTAAGTTGGAGTAAAAGCTCAAACCGAGACCGATCAAATGCCTTTGTATAAAGGTCGGCTAGATTGTCATCAGTGGGGACCTTAACTAATTTAATCAAATGTTTTTCAGCACAATCACGAATAAAATGATGTCTAATGTCAATATGTTTCGTCTTACTATGCTTAACAGGATTATTAGTTATGGACATGGTTGATTGGTTATCTATCATAATAGGGGTATTTGTGAAGTTCACACCATAGTCACGCAGCTGTTGTTGTATCCACAACACTTGTGAACAACAACTACCTGCTGCTACATACTCAGCCTCACAGGTTGAGATAGCGACCGTGGTTTGCTTCTTACATTGCCATGAGACAATGCGACCACCTAGTAATTGACAACCACCAGTGGTTGATTTCCTGTTCAAGTTGCAACCGCCATAATCTGAGTCGGTGTAGGCTACAAAGTCAAAATTGCCTCCAGAGGGATACCAAAGACCTAACTTCGGTTTTCCCTTTAGATATCGCAGAATTCTCTTTGCTACCTTCATGTGTGACTCTTTAGGATTTGATTGAAAACGAGCACACAGACATACTGCAAACATTATGTCTGGTCTTGAAGCCGTCAAATACATGAGAGAACCAATAATGGCCCGATAGTGAGTCGGATCCACATCTTCAGTACTCTCATTATCTGGTCCGAGACCATGATTTAGTTGAATTGGAGTGCCATAAGACGAGCTATCGTGCATATTAAAACGAGATAACATTTCATGCACATATTTTGTCTGATGAATGAAGAATCCCTCCTTCTTTTGATCAACTTGTAATCCTAAGAAGAAGTTCAACTCACCCATGGCACTCATTTCGAATCTCCTCTTCATCACTTGTTCAAAGTCTCTGCACATATTCTCGTCAGATGACCCAAATATAATGTCATCGACATAGACTTGTACAAGTAGGAAATCATCCTTTTTCCACTTAACGAACAAAGTACTATCTATCTGTCCTCTCTTGAACCCATTTTCCAAGAGATAGGTAGATAGTGTTTCATACCAAGCCCTTGGTGCTTGATGCAATCCATACAAGGCCTTGTCTAATTTATAGACTCGGTCTGGATGGTCTGGATCACTGAACCCTGGAGCTTGTTGAACAAAAACTAGTTCCTGAACTTTTCCATAAAGAAAGGCACTTTTAACGTCGAGTTGATAGACTTTAATTCTTTTATGTGCAGCATATGCTAGAAACAATCGAATTGCTTCTAACCTTGCTACTGGTGCAAACACCTCAGTGTAGTCTATCCCTTCCTGTTGGTTAAATCCTTGAACTACTAGCCTCGCCTTGTTTCGAATTACGATTCCTTTATCATCACGTTTGCATTTAAACACCCATCTGGTGCCTATTGCATGTTCTCCTTTGGGCAGATCAACTAGCTCCCAAACTTTTAGCTTTCTGAATTGAGCAAGTTCCTCTTGCATTGCTTCTACCCAGGAGTTATCCTTGAGAGCCATTTGAACATTTTTCGGCTCTATTTGAGATATAAAACAACTGTACAGACACTTATGCATGATCCCTGTGTCTTGAACCGATACATATAGACTGGAGCTGTCAGATATCTCTCTACGAGTTTTTACTCGAGAGCTCGGATCACCAATGATATTATCAGTTGGATGATACTTAGTCAGACGAGTCGAGATCGTAGAATCAACCGGTAGGTCAGATCCTAGATTTGATCCAATCTCCCCCTCTGATGTTGCTTCTTCTGTAGCGGTTTCTTGCACAGAATTGGTAACTTCAGATGAAGAAGGAATATCGATTGATGTGGGATCAAAGTCTAAAACCGGATCAACCATTACTTCTTTCCCTTTATCATTTGCATCTTCTGAACTTGGAACACTAGATCTTGGTGCAAATATATTATTTTCACCATCATCTAGTATAACATGTTCTAATCCTAAAGTGTCATCTTCACTTAGGATCGGAAGATTAAATGACTTGAAAACAGCGTCATAATTAAATAACCAAACTGGTCCTGTTTGTATAGCTGGAGTATAAGATGTGACTTGTATGTTATATACAATCTCAACTCTTTCAGATGTCTTATTATAGACTCTTTTGTTTGGAGATCCGGCTTCATAACCTAGGAAAAATCCCTCGTCAGCCTTTTCACCAAATTTTGGTTGATTTTTAGTCTTTAATAAGGTACACTGAACACCGAAGGGTTCTAGACCAGTAAGATTTGGTTTTCGACCGTTTAGAAGCTCATAACACGTTTTGTTATGCTTTTTCACGATTAAAACCCGATTAAGTACATGACAGGCTGTATTCACTGCTTCTCCCCAGAAAATGACGGGAAGCTTTGAATCAGCCAGCATAGTTCTTGCTGCTTCAATTAAGGTTCTATTCTTTCGTTCAGCGACACCATTTTGTTGTGGCTCATAGGGTGCACTAAACTGATGCTGAATTCCCTTGCTTAAGCAAAAGACGTTCATCACCGAGTTTTTGAACTCTAGGCCATTGTCGCTTCTAATCTTTCTGACTCCTCGTCCATATTGATGTTTGATCTGGGTAAAGAAATTCATCAGCAATTCAGCCGTCTCATCCTTTGTTCCCAAAAAGAATACCCATGAGAAACGTGAGAAGTCATCAGTGACGACTAGGCAGTAGTGTTTACCGCCTATACTCCTTGCATTCACAGGACCAAATAAATCCATGTGAAGAAGATCAAAAATTGAGGCATTGGAATTTTGAGATTTTGACTTATGAGGATTCTTGTGCTGTTTTCCTTTCTGACATGGCACACATTTGTCCTCTAGTCCAAACCTCTGCATTGGTACACCTAGCACTAGTCCATTTCTGACAATGTAGTTCATCTTTCTAAAGTGCAGGTGAGCCATTTTCCGATGCCACAGCTGAGAATCATTCTCAGATGCCTTGGATATAAGACATGTTGACTCCTGCACTGTTTCAGAAACACTCATGTCCATTACATAAGTGTCATTCTTTCTAGGAGCCCTCATGATTATCCATTCTTCTGGAATGATAAATCCAGGTTTTAATATAAGTGCTTCTCTATCCGTGAAATGGACTGGATGTCCTTTATCACAAATCTGAGATACACTCATAAGATTGTGCTTTAGCTCCTCAACATAGTTGACTTGCTCTAGCATAATCTTCCCATTCGTTACTTTACCTAATCCTGTTATTAGCCCACCTTTAGATCCAGCGAAATTCACGTATCCTCCTTTCTTGTGTATGAAGTCCACAAGAAGCTGTCTTTCCCCCGTCATATGCCTGGAGCAACCACTATCAACATACCACCAGTTAATAGCTCTTCTGGTCAACTCCTGCACATAAATTGAAAACAGTTAGTCGTTAAGGGGAACCCAAGCCACGACGGACTTGGATTTACCATTTTCATCTACGAATGTAAACTCCTTCAAGTATCCATTGCTCTTATAAGTAGAGCTAGATGCTTTGGGAATCGCATTCGCGTGAGAATGGGAGGAGCTACCACTAGGCTTTCGCTCAGGAGACTTTTGAAAAAGTCTCGGGTTGACAGGCCTAGGGTTTGATGTAGATCTAACCATAGTAGGATAGTTATAACTAGAATTTTGATAATTTCTATTATGACTATTAGGGTTGGTAAAACGGTTGTTAGGAGTTTGAAATCTCTGTGGAGTCTTAGACCTTGAAGACTGTCCATGAGAACTATCTCCAGAAGAGGTGGTGCTCCTAGAACTATCATGAGTCGAAAACTTAACAAATTTTAATGAGGGTTGAATTTTCTGAGAACTTGGTGTTCTCTTAAATCCCAACCCAATTCTCCCAGAAGTGCTTGCATTTTCATTTAAGTTATTCATTCGTGAGAAAACACTAGCAGTTCTTTGTTTTAAACTTATTTTCTCAGGAGATGTATTTTTCCTTTCCTGAGTCAAATTTGTTTTTACAGGTGATTGGTCTTTCTTCACCTGTGATTTTTTAATTTTGCCCTTGTTTGGACAAATACTTGCAACATGCCCTTTTTGATGGCATGTGAAGCATGAACGTTTCACTAACGCCTTTTTAGGGGCCTTTTGAATCGCTAGCCTGTCCAATTCAGGCAAACTTGGAGAGAATTCAATCATAACCTTTTTACCCTTATTAAGTATATTTTCATTTTCAGGCTTGGGTAAATCAAGATCAACTCTATTCTCTACCTTTTCTTTGACATTTCCTTGTTCAACCATATTCTCTTTTACAAAACTCATTTTTATTTTAGATGGTATAGAAATGTCAGTAGATGTTGATTCAGGTTCAGTACTAGTTTCAGCTTTCGCAGGCCTAACGAATTATGTTAGACCAGGAACGGCTGGTTGTTTAGCAGAATCATCAGCAGTTGACATCTCAGTGTCATCAGAAATAAAAGAGTAGTTGTGGTTAAAGGGAGGAGGGCTTTCTGTATAACCCATTCCCCTGTGATCACCAGGCTGTTTTCCAACACTAAGCATATTGTCTAAGGTTTCAATAGAAAATTTTCTTAACTCTAGTTTCCTGTTAAGATCAGCTATTCTAACCTTAGCATCAGCTAACTCTTTTTCTTTATCAGAAGACAGTTTTGTTAAATCTAAAATATGTTCATGAGCCAAGTCATTTCTTACACTTTGCTCATTTAACTTTTCTTTTAAATATTTTATGTCTTCTTTATCAGATTTTGCTTTATTAAGTAATTCAGAGTTTCTGATATTTAGCCTAGTGTTTTCTTCTTTTAGAGATTTTAACTGAGATGTAATCATATCAGATGATTCTACTAACTTCTCAGCCTGTTCCTGAAAACTAGTACAAAGAACACATGCTTTAACAACCATATCAAGACTGAGTACTACCTTTTGCTTTTCGGCATCCAGATTTGCCATGTATGCAATGAAGTCCTGTGAGCTCATATCCTCAGTTGATTTCAGCAGTTTGATTTCTGTCTTAGCTGCAGGCTCCTCAATCTCCATATCTGTTGCAGTGTCCTTATCTGAATCAGATCCTGCATTGCTTTCCTCCTTTTCTTCAGTAATGGAGGCCATAAATGCTTGTGGTTCCTCAGATTTTGAGCTCCAGTCATATGCTCCTTCTTGAGATTGAACCACCAGAGCTCTCGAGGTCTGATTACCTCCTGAGTTCTGGTTGTTTCCAAAAGAGCCTTGACTGTATTGTCTCTGATCATTCTGACTAGGAGTTTGATCCCTTTTAGGTCTTTGACATTCCCTAGCGAAATGCCCGAAACCATCACAGTTATAGCATTTAACTTTGGATTTATCAAAGCCTAGTTTGCTGCTTACGAACTTCCTCCCAGTTCTATTCATGAATCTCTGAGCTCTTCTTGCAATCATGGCCATTTGCCATTGCAAGTCCATTTCCTCAAGATCATCTTGATCCAATTGATCATAATCTTCATTTATTAGCTCAGGATCAGTGATTTTGCCCTTAATGAAATTCTCACGAGAAGCAACAAAAGAGGCAAGTAGGGCTACTTCCTCTTCAGCTGATTTCTTGCTCATGGGCATTGATTTAAAAACGCTTGATGTCCCAGTGTTTGGTTTTCTATCAATCCCTGATTCCTCAGATGATGCCATATAACAGACATTGCTACCCGAATTTCGAATAGCCGAGTCCGTTTCAGCCTCGTTAGTATAGAAGGCTGCAACTCCACCTGTACTAGTAGATACAGCGGAATCAGATCGTTTACCATGGTAAACACTCGGATCCTGAACCTGATCAGATCCGGTCTCTTTTCGCTGCATGTTTAAGTCATAAACTCGCAACTTCCCTATAACATCATCGAGAGTCAGAGTCTTGTAGTCAGCACTCTCCTTGATCATTAAGGTGTATATGTCCCATTTTGAAGGCAAAGCTTCAAGGAGTTTGTTACATCTCACAGTTTCAGTGAATGAAAGTCCACTGTTATCCAGTTCAGTCATTAGATGGTAATATCTAGTGATAATCTCCTCTAGTGGCTCGCCTTTCATATACTTGAAGACATAAAACTGTTTGGTAATCAAGTCTGCTCTGCTTTCCTTGATCTTGTCATTCCCATCAAACCTCTTTTCTAACGCTAACCAAAGCTCTTTCGCGAATTGGTAACGTTTAAAAGTGTGTTTGATTTCTTGTGGAAGACACATAGTGATCGCAGACAAGGCCTTGTTTTCAGCCTCATACATCTTCTTGTCTTCATCTTTCATCATAGAGTAAGTACATAACTTTTGTTTACCCTCATATTCATATGTCGGTGTATCATATCCATCTTTGATACATATCCACATTCTGACATCATGAAACTTGGCAAAAGATTCAAATCGATCTCTCCACCAAAAGTAATCCTCTCCCTTAAGAAGTTTTGGTGGTGAGGCGGATTTACCAACCTCATGATCCATTTCAATCATTTTGTTTAAATTAGTCATCTTGTCAAAAAGTCGATAGAAGTTTGTAGAAGAACACAGATTTCCCACCAAAAATTATCGAAAATTTTCTGAGCAAAAATTTAAATTTTCTCAAACCAAAGATAGATAATGGTAAGCCTAAATTTAAATTTTGGAAGTAGAGCAATTTTCCCTCCAAATAACCTCTTTTTTTTTTTTTTTTTTTTTTTTTTTTTTTTTTTTTTTTTTTAAATAACTAGTTCGTACGAACTTAGAATTTATTCGAACTTACTAGGTTCGAATACTATCTAGGTTCGATGAAGTCAACACTCTGGTCAACCCCTAGGTTCGTACGAACTTAGAACCAAAATTCAAATATTCGAACTTACTAGGTTCGTACGAACCTATAGGTTCAAATGCTATTCTGGGTAGGTTCGTACGACACTTTCTTGTCCGTACGAACTTGCTGTTCAAACTCAAATCTGAGCAAAAACTCAGATCTAGGAAGATTTAACCGTGGAAAATGGTTAGAACTTGTACAACTTGGTTCTAGAACACAAAAGGAAGCCGAAAGTACAACTTTTATCTTCCAAAACACTCTTAAATCTTGTTTTCTTTGTGTTTTATCAATCCCGAACCCAACAAAGACTTGTTGAAGCTCTGATACCAATTGAAAGTCCCTTTGAACGGATCCAAACGGGATTGCAACGTGTATTAGTTTGCGGAAAGGTATAATACACAACAAACAACAATAAAACAAGTGAAATGCAAGTGTTTTAGTGTATAAGTTCGTAGGTATTCGAAGATAGCACTGTATGTTCGAATATAACTGATTTCCAAAAGCTCTTTGATGAAATATTACAACTTAGTTTTTATACCCAGTAAGTTCGTACGAACTTACTGGTCCTAGGTTCGTACGAACTTACATGTTCGTACGAACTTCCTAGGTTCGTACGAACATACGAACTTAATACTAAAAAGGCTAAGTTAATAAACAAATTACATTATTAACTACAAAACTAATAACAAAACTAACTATTACAAAATAAGAGCTGTTGTCACCAAACGTGCACCAACAGTAAGCACATAGTTAGAGCTGATAAAGCTTTGTTTTCAGCCTCATACATCTTACGGTCTTCTCCTTCATAGTCGAATACGAATATACTTTTAATTTTCCTTCGAATTCGTATGTTGGAGGATCATACCCGTCGCTGATACAAATCCACATTTTAACGTAATTGTACCTAGCAAATGACTCAAACTTATCTTTCCACCAGAAGTAATCCTCGGATTTCAGTAACTTTGGCGGTGAAGAAGATTTTCCAACTTCGTGATCCATCTCAATCATTTTGCTCAAACTTGACATCATATAAGACGATGTACGAACTTGTGAATTAGGTTCGTAGAAAACAGTATCTGCTTAACTTCGTACGAACTTAGCAGTCAAGTTCGAACTAAAGTTAAACTTGGTCAGTACGAACTTGAGGTAAGTTCGTAGGTCTGGTCAACGAACTTGGTCAAACGAACTTGAGGTAAGTTCGTAGGTCAAGTTCGTACGAACTTACAGACTTGTAGGTTCGTAGGATACTGTATAGGTTCGTATGACTAATCTGATCAACCCTAATTGGTAAAAACTGAATCTGAGCTCTTCTAAAATCGAATTCTAAGTGATCTATAACACCTTGAACGTAAAAATCAATGATTATACGTCCAAATCTTTCGTATTCTCTCGTTCTTTAGTGTTTTAAACCCCGAACCTTCAACAACTCAATGTTTAACGCTCTGATACCACTTGTAGGTTCCCTAAACCTAGATCCACGAGGTTATCATGATTATTAAGTGCGGAATCCTTAAACAAACGTAACACTAATCAACAAGTAATACGAATATCGTAAAGAACACTTTTATTGAACGTAAGTATCAATTACATTCAACGTAAGGCAAAACAATCACAAGTATTCGAACTTGCCTTTGCTAAGCCCTAAAAATACACAAAACAACTGATTACATTCGAACTAGCATGTAATCTGTATAAAGACCCTAAGTTCGTAAGGGCTAGACCCTACGAATTTGTTTGGTCATAGGCCCATACGAACGTATGATCCTAAGTTCGTACCTACCTAAGTTCGTACGAACTTACATTACAAAACATAAAGTAAACTTATTACAAAAGACTTATCAAACTAACTCTTACAAACTAGAAAGCTGTTGTCACTAAATATGTACCAAAATGCCCTCTTGTTTCAATATCAACAATCTCCAAATGAGATGTCAATAGATTATGTGGTAAATCTCCATAAGAATTTGAAACAATGACTTTTTAAGAAGTACTTGGGTGGCTAGGAGGGTAATGTGCATTGCATCACTGGGTCCATGATGTCTTCTTCAATATCAAAAATCAATGTATGAAATCCAATAGTAGATGTGGCAACCTGGTGATTTAGTCGGTTTAGGAAGGGTTTTACTTTTCTTTTAACCCTGTTACTGTTGGGATTAATTTCCACGGCTACGACAAGTTAACAACACTACCGATAATGCACAAGCGTATAAGGTCACACGCAATGTGTGATGAGACACTACTTACATATAAATCAAATACGATATTGATTTATTTAGTCTCCTTCATTTATGTGACACCAAATCATTAGTGTGTATGTTTTGTAATGTTTATTTTATTTGGTCACAATTGTTTAACAAATAAAATAAAAGACATTTTACAAAGATTAATAATACTTGTAATTGTAAATATACAAGTATTGAGAAACAACATGAAACCATTCATGTGTCTTGATTTTTCTCATTGGCTAAAAAGAGAGGTTTGTTAGATATAAAATTAGGATTTGCATTTGTAAGTGAAAACTGGTCCTGTGACACAAAATGCGACTTTAAGTTAGTGTCGCAATGTAACACCCCAAAATTTATAAGTGATATTTAATACGCGTAAATGTTTTATTTAATTAGTTGTGTAAATCACGCTTAATATTATTATTGATGGAGAAGTAACTAGGTTACTTAAATTGTTAAGTTGTGGGGTGTAAAATGAACAAATGAGACTAGGAGGTTAGAAATGTAAATATCCTAAATAAAACTTCTAAAACCTTCTACATACATACACATACATACGTACTCACACACACCCACATCCTGTGATTTATTTATCATGAATTAGAAGAAAGAAGAAGAGAAATCAACTTGCTAACATCAAATTGAAGTTGGAAAAGCTTAATTGAGACCTCAATCTTCATTCCTAACCTAAGGTAAGTTAGTGTTCTTGTTTCTTTAACCTAGAAATTGGGTATTTGATGATTAAGAGTGTAATTGATAGTAAGTGATGAATTAATCCACGAATTTTGTTTAATTGATGCTTGTAAGAGCTTATAACTTGTTGGTGATTGAATTCTAACCATAAAATGGTGAAATTGAGTTGATACCTTATGAACCCAAGTAGGAGAAATGTTAAATTCGGGTTTGACTAATAAACCCATTAAATTGTTAGCTCAAGGAAGTTAATTTGATACTAGTAGTTGTTTATAGTTAGTGTTTGTTGATTTCAAATCATGAATTGGTAAGATTTTGATTAGAAGCTTATGAAACCCAACTTACAAAAGTTGATTTCGGGTTTAATATGATAACCGACTAAATTGTTAGTTTAAAAGAGTCAAATTGATGCTATTAGTTGTGATTGGTGGTTCAAGCAATTGAACAATAGATTGGTTCATAGACTATAATGATGAATTTATGCTAGTTTGACTTTGAAAAGTCAAACTGCACATGATTGAATTAGTTGTTGATTAGTGACAAGAGAAGTGGTATGAATGATGATACATGCTTATTTGTTATTAAATTGATTATTGAGGTGTTGATAGGTGTTAAAGAAGTGAAGAATGCAAATGGCAAGTTATCTTCATTTAATCACCAAGGTGAGTTCATATTGTAATTAAATTGGTTATGTTGATTGAGTGGATCCGGATTACATCCGTGTAAGAGGATCCATATGATGATGAAATAGATGGTTTCATGTTGTATATGAGCCACATTGTTGAGTTGTATCCATATGATGGTGGAATAGGTGGTTTCATGTTGTACATGAACCACACAGTGGAGTTGTAAAGATGGATCCGGATTACATCCATGTAAGAGGATCCAATTGGTAGTTGAGTAGGTGGTTTCATGTTGTAAATGAACCACATGACAGATGATTAGGTGGTTTCATGTTGTAAATGAACCACATGACAGATGAATAGGTGGTTTCATGTTGTGAATGAACCACATGTTAGATTCTCTACCTTGTAGAGATAGTTAGCCTTGGGCTAATGAAGATGAGATGAGAAAGCGGTACAGATTTCGGATCCGAATAGTTGTGCATTTATTGTGTGTGCTTGTTGTTAGTCAACTTGTGTTGACTCAGTCGGTTGTTAATTGAAATCAAATCATTAGTTGTTCCAGTTGATTATTGATTCATGTTGTTATTTGTTTTCAATTTAAGTTGATCTTGTTGTGGTCAAGCTAGTTGATTGAGTTATTAATGAATCGAGATGCATACTTGATTGTAGCTGTTAATTGAATTCAATTGTTGTTGACTTTATATTTGGTGAGTTAGTTGACTTACTTGTTGATCTAAATTGGATGAATACACGAAAGTTGATGTGGTTATGATGATTAAATTAGTTATGCAATTGATTTCCATTGCTAGTTGCAATTAAATTGTTGAATATGATCAAGTTGTTGCAATGGAGTCAAACGGTTGATTGAATACATGAAAGTTGATGTGGTTATTGATTAGATTGAATGTGTAACAGACTTCAAATGCTAACCACATTCAAATGAATGAATTATGTTGAGAATTGATAGTGATCAAGTTGTTGAAATGTGATCAAGTGATTGACCATTGAGAGGTTGTAGTAGAGTCAAAATATTGATTTGAATTTAAATGGCTAGTTGATACTATGTTGCATGATTGAGCACTTTGTGTTCAACTAGATGATGAGTTGCTTGAGGTAGAATGAAAGTTGATTAATGGGATCCAAGAGTTGTTAAGTTGTTCACTTGTTTAATTGCCTATGAATTCACTAAGCGTTTCGCTTACTCTTTTAGTTGTATTTATTTTGTAGACGCAAGTGAATTTGGTAAGAGGGAAACTCGTGGAAAAAGGGAATGCTTAGAGAAGGATTGTAATGCACTTGTTACAGGTTTGCAAGTGCTAATCTCTTTGAGTCATAGCCGAGATCACATAAGCTTGTTGCATTGAACCCAGTTTTGTAACGGTGTCAATATGGGTCAAACATGTTTTGGTATGTGTTCGATTGAAAAGGATGAATATATGTGATTTAAGTTGGTTTATAAGTTGTAAATAGTCATTGGAAACAATGGAATGTATTTTGATTGCATTTGGGGTTGAAAAATGAAAAAGGGTCAAAAACTGGACAGCAGAGGTCTATCCGGCGAATAGATGGAGCAATTTTGGACAGAAAAAGACTATCCGGTGGATATCACTATTCATCCGGCGGATATCACTATTCATCCGGCGGATAGCACTATTCACAGGTTACTATTCATCCGGAAAAAAAATAAATAAATAAATAAAAATAAAAAAATCTCAAAAGGTGTTTAAAAGTTGGGTGTAACACGCAATTACACTATATACGACTTTAACATAAAGTCACAGGTCAAGTTAAAGTCGCATAAGGATAAAGTCGTAGGAACATGAGAGTATAAATACAGGACGTCGTTCTTCATTTCAGTGGTTGTTGAACCTGAGAGAAATTGTATATGTGTTTGTATATCTGATATTCAGAGAGATTAGAGCTTGTAACAGATTCAATCTAGCAATATACAATCATTTGTTTCCTAGTTCATATTCATTCATATACATACGCACATATACTCTCGGTTTTATTTCAATTCACGAATAAATCAATAGTTTCGATCCAACAATTGGTATTAGAGCTTTGGTTGAAGGATTTGGAAGTGATTACACGGTTCAATTGCAAGAATCAAGCTTAAATTCGAAGAAAATTGCAAAATGGGTATTTGAATGAAAATGGCGGTTAAATTCAAATAGAAGGAGTTTGAGATTGAATATGTTCAAGTCAACCGATCAAAGTGTTCCACTAGTGTTGAAGATCATTCGGTTTCAATTACAGGTTAAATTTCAAAGTTTTGATTCAAGCTCAGATTTGGTGAAGACGATGAACAGTACATGCGATTTTATCAGCTTCTGCGACTTTAGTGTGAGACTTTATTTGTGCGACCTTAGTGTGAGACTACACTGTGCGACTTTATTGTGAGACTTTATTAAGTTCGCATACTCTCACTTGTTAAAAAAAAAAAAAAAGGCGGGAAAATTTGACAATTATCAAAATTTGAATTTAAGCTTCCCATTGACTACTTTTTGTTTAAGAAAATTTTCATTTTACTCGGGCAAAATTCGAAAATTTTGGAGGGAAAATTTGCATACAGGAAAAATGTCGAGAGAAGCACTAGCAATTGGAACTAAAGATAAGCCTCCAGTCTTGTTCAGATGAGACTATTCTCAATGGAAAGACAGATTCATTGATTGGATTGAACGACAAGATAATTGTTCATTGTTGAAGGAATCACTAACTAAAGGAGAACTACCGTTTTATAAAGCTGGTGATACCTCAGGAGTAGAACTTGGTGAAAATGAATTAAGTCAAGAACAACAGAAGTTATGGAAGGCACATAAGGAAATGAAATCATATATCCTTCAAGGCTTGACAAATGAAATCTACATTCAAGTTGACAGCTACAAAACTGCAAAGGAAATGTGGGATGCTATTGGCAGACTACAACAAGGGTCTGAACGAGGACAACAAACAAAGATGACTCATTGTCTCCAAGCATATGAAGCTTTTAAAGCAAAATCGGGTGAACAACTTGAAACAACCTACAATAGATTTTCTTTACTGTTGAATGAAGTTCGAAAGAATAAGTTTCAGAAACAGAATTTGGAGATAAACATTAAGTTTTTGAACAATCTGCTTCCTGAATGGAAACAATATGCAAGTAACATCATCGAGAACCGAGATTTGACTTCAATTGATATACATGATGTATATGAAATTCTAAATCATAACCAGGATAAGGTAAACGAGATGGTTAAGGATATTGAGGAGAAAGAGACAAACGATCCTCTTGCTTTGTTTACTGATAGAAGGGGACACATCAGATAAAGAAGAGTTGAGAAGGAGATCAAGTATGAATCTAATTCAGATAAGGAAGAAAGTGAGTCGGATGAGGATATGAAGGAGATTGTAAAGCAAATGGCACTGATCACCAAAGCCATGACAAAGAAGTATTGGAAGAAACCTACAAACAATCACTTGCGTACTTCATCATCATCCACCAAACGCTCAGATTTCAAAAATAATGATGATGGGAAATACAAGGGAAGTTATGAAGGGAAAAAGGTTGATGGGAATTCACGAGGAGAAGCAGATAAAAAGTGTTATAACTGTGGAGGGTTTGGTTACTTTGCTAGGGATTGTAAGAAGCCAAGAGTTCGTAATTCTGATTACTACAAGGCAAAGATGCTGATGTCCAAACAGAAGGAAGCTGGGAAAGTTTTATTGGCTAAGAATGATGCTTGGTTAAATTTGACTGATTCAGAAGAAGAAGAACTGGAAGTCAGCATGGCATTCATGGCCAACATATCAGCTACCTCCACTGAAGGAGATGCGGATTCAGATTCTGAGGTACAAGATTCTGAATTCTTACATACTGTATTGCATACTATGAATGCTAATCTGACTGCTAAATTAAAAGATGAAAGAATACATGTGCGTGAACTGCAAACAGAATTAGAAAGTAAACTTGCAGTATTAAAAATTGTGACTCGGGAAAGAGATGTTTTTAAATTTCATAGGGATGAATATCTCATTACTAATGAGAGACTTCAAAAAGAAAATAAATCTTTAATAACTGAAATCCTTGAAATTTCATCTCGATGTAAAGCGTCAAAAGACGTTGAAAATCATGTTAAACAAAGGTACGATCATGCAATTAATGAAAAAATGAGTTTGTTAAACAAGGTCAAAGAACTTCAAGATAAGTTGTTTAAACGTGGCCAAACTGACCAAACAATCTTTTTAAACAAACCTAAGGATATCAAATTCTATAATCCGAGAGAAGGGAGTAGGTTTTGAAAATCCCTGCTATTTACAAAAAGCTATTTCTAAAGTACCTACATTTTATAACTACGGTGACATGGGCAGTATTTTAAAAATGTTTTTTGTAAAAAAAAACTAATGAAGAAGAAGTTATTGAGAAGTTTAATAGAGCAAAAACTGAAAATGCACAATTTTCATTTAATTATGAGAAATTAAATGAAAGTTATGGCACAAGGAAAATACCACTTTTTGAGGATTATTTTCCAAGTTGTTCAACACCTGTTATTGATCAAGACGAGGTTATGGAACAAGTGGTTAAAACAAAAATTTATATTCCAAAAATTTAATTTTGGAAAATAAAATCTTTGATCTTGAAAAACAAATAACCACTCTACAACTAACTTTTGATCAAGAACGGACAACTCTCTTACATAATATTGAACAACTCAAAAATTCTTCTTTGACATATAGTTTAGCATCGATTTCAAAATCTTCTCAAGAACGTGAATTTGATAAATTTATGGAATCTGAAGAGATTTTGGAAACAACGTTTACAAAGAAAGTTGGACCAACAGTTAAACAATCTTTGAAAGAAAACAGTATAAAGCACTCAGTAAATGCTCCAAAGAAATCTCAATTTACTAATTATTCTTTGCAAAAGAATAAAAAGTATGTTAAGATTTCTTCAAACAACAGCATTAGATCAGATTTTCCAAATACTAATACTAGTGCTTTTCATGTTTCAGATCTAAAATCGATAAATCTTCATGACAAATCCCGAAGTCCAAAGAGTCAAAAGCTTAATCGCACTTTAAATAGTTCTTATTCGTGTACCTACAATAATATCAACAAACATGATTCGTTGTATTTTCAGCATTTAAACAGTTGTAATCATACTTTGCGTTATGATAGAAATTATCTTGTGAATGTGAATGAATCTATGTTGCATGATAGAATTGTAGCTAGACGTAATAGTTACTATAAATCTGCTATGCCATATCAATCTAGATCATGGAAATCAAAAGGATGGGTTTCCAAATGGATTCCTCAACAAAAGAGAACACCCAAAATGATTTCCAAATGGATTCCTAAGCTTAAAAGTCCACCCAAAATTATATCAAAATGGGTCCCTAAAAGGAATCAATCAATCATAAACTGCACTAACCCTGACGAACTCATTGAAAAATGGGTTCCTAAGGATTTTCCAATGGTTTGATTTTGTAGAAAATCTCGGTATGTGTTTGGTATCTTGATTCAGGATGTTCCAGACACATGACCGGAGATAAGTCTCTCTTGATAAACTTTATTGAAAAATTCATGGGGACTGTTTGTTTTGGGAATAATCATTATGCTGCTATTATGGGATTTGGCGATCTGGTTTGAGGCAAAATCACAATTAAAAGGGTTGCCTATGTTGAAGGCTTAGGGCACAACTTGTTCAGCATTGGTCAATTTTGCTATAAAGATTTAGAAGTACTATTTCGCAAACTTAGTTGTTGTGTTAGAATTGAAGACGGTCAACCATTACTAAATGGCACACGTTCAACAAACCTCTACACCATTGATCTAGATAGTGCACAACCAATGGCTGATGTCTGTCTACTCTCCAAAGCATCTTCACAATAATCATGGTTGTGGCATCGTCGGTTATCTCATTTGAGTATTCAACAAATCAATCATCTTACACGCTCCGGTATTGTTCTTGGTTTACCAGAAGTTAAATATGATTCTGATCATTTTTGTAAATCATGTGCAATGGGTAAAATGACACACGTTTTCATTTTTTGGTGACTCAGTTAGGCATGCTTTCACTTAAGCAATAATCTGTCATTTTCAACTCGAGATGCAAAATACTGTCATATTTTGAGGGGGAGAAGAGTTGAAATATTTTCCATATGTGATGCATGATGGTTTTTACTTAAATTCAGAGTAAAACCCGATCTTCAAAAGAAAAAGAGATTTTGTTTTTATAACTCACCTTCATATGTAATATTTTATAAATCTTATGCATATGTTAAAGGGGAGTATTTTTTCAAAATCCAAAACTTTCAAGTGTTCAAATCTATTTGCATATTGCTCAACACTTTGAAAGATTTTTTAAGACTTTTTGATACTCCAAGGATTGATGGATAATCAGATTACCAATTTCAATCAAATTGTTTGGCAAAATGCTGTTTTCTGTACTAAGAGTGTTAATTTATAAACTACTCCTATAATCCTCCAGAGCCGGTTGGATTTACCAAAGGAGTCACTTTCCAAATATAGGATGAAAGTTTAAGTCTTAGAATGAGGGTGGAGTAGAAAAATTGAGTAAGGGTGTGTGACAACCGTTAAAAATCTCAGGTCAATAACGCACTTAAATTCCTAGTCTATCTAATTTCGTTTACAGCACTCTAAAATCCTAGTGAAAAGTCTAGATTATGACTCCTTAAGTACCGAAACCGTAAGTTACCGAAATCGCGTAACGTTTTAGAAGATTGCTTAGCGGACTTTAAGACCGTAAACCACATTAAATTAGGTTACAAAGTGCCAAAGAAAACTAATGAAATTAAATTTCACATGTCATCACAAAATATTTATCATATCGCAAAAATCAGAATTTAACCTGAAATTCCGTAACTCGGTAAATGCAACCGAAAATCGGTTATTTAACTCGCAAATGTCAATCGTAAACGAATCACATGAATTTTGATGTGAATTATAAGCTTAGAAAATAAAATTTTATAACTCCAATTTCAACCATTAAAACATCACAATTAAACATTTCAATATGTAGAAACTTATACCAAAACAATATGTAACATTTAAAACCTTTAATTACTTAACTTTAAAAAAAAAAAAAATTATTAGTTTACATGCAAGAATCATTTGAACCACTTCTACACTCTTCCCTTCACTCATTTCACTCATTTCACTCATTTCTCTCATTTCTCTCTCAAAAACACACACAACTCTCCCTAAACACACACTAATTTCCAGCCACATTTTGAATAAAGATCATCACTTTGAAGGTGTTCTTACACAAAAACAAAACCTCTAAGGTATAACCACCCATTTGTACTTTCATTTCTTGCATTTTCTTACTTTAATTCTTGTAAATACATGGATTTTGTGCATATTTCATGGCTATAATCCACATAAGGTGTTTGATGTTTGTAGGTTGTTTCTTACACTTGTTTAAGTGTAAAAACAAAAGAAAAACCCATGATCAAACCGAAATCAAACCGAAAAATCGTCTTTTTGATGTTTAAGTGCTTGCATGCACCATTTTTCGTAGCTAAATCTTAATTTATGTTAAAATATAATTTTTTTCTGTAAAAATACATATTCATGCATATAAGACAAGGCCTCCATCATTGGATGAGGTCTAAAAATCGTTGGTAGTGAAAAACACACCAAAAAGATCACTTTGTCATGCATGTAATCTGTCCAGATTTTGACCCTACTTGAAACGACCATAACTCAGTGAATAATGGTCCAAAAATCTTGATTTTTCTTCTAGAATTTAGTTTAATGTCTTACCTTTAAAACCCCACTGGTCTCACTCAAATCCATTTAGTATTCGACCTCCAAATGTATCACACAAAACTGATGCGCAAACAGTAACTTTTTTGTGAGCACCTTATTGTGATACTTGTTTATGGGTCTTAAGGTGTTCAATAAATTCAAAAAAAATTGTTTTTAGACTCCTAACAAGTTTATCTCAGTAGAATGAAAAGATGGTAATTTATCTTGTTGACCTTATATTTTTAGAAAATGCATGAACATCATGCATTGTTGTAAGCTTGTAAATCTCAAATACTTGTGTTGTGATGATTCAAAAATACAAAAGTGCTAGATATAACGTGTTAAAATTTTGGGGACTATTTTTCCCAGTAATTAGATCATGAAAAGACTCTGGAAAATAAAAATGGAAGTTTTTGGAAAAACATAAGTATTTTTCCTAAATTAATGCAAATAAAGCCTACAAAAGGTGAAATAATCATGAAAAATACTTTTGGACACAAAATAATTATGGGAAAATTCCAGTGTTATTTTCCTCAAAAAATGACACTATCCTCAAAATTTCACACTCTTTGGAGGTGTTTCGATATGTTTTCCGATTTACGTCTCGTTAAAACACATAATGTTGGGAACCAAAGTTCCGTTGCTCAAAAAAACTTGAAAATTTTACACAAACCTATAAATGGGTACAAAATGATCTGGTAGAAGTTCCAGAATTTTTCGTGTATAATTACTATTTTTCCCATAATTATCCTACTTTTTAGACATAAAATGGTTATAAATAATCCATAAATCCAAAAATCCCCAAATTTTCACAGAAAATTTGTGAATTATATTTCATGTTTCATACCAAGTTTGGTAATTTTTAGATGTTTTATTCATATATTTTCATTATTTTGTTGACAACTCGAACAATTACCAACAACGTTAATTAAGGGGAAATTCGAACTTTTTCGGCACTTTGTAATTTAATTAGGTAGCTAAGCAATCCTAACAAACCATATTAGTCGAGAAACTAACTAGAAACCTTGTGTTCTTAGGACTTGGATAGGAGTCAAACCCGGTCGGCACGCGCATTACATCCATCCGTACGCTCACGCTCAATAGTGAGTTTTCACAGCCCCTCTTTTTAACGTTTTACTTAAATGTTTTGGGGTGAAAAGCATGCTATATGATTTAACTACTATATTTGGATTACAAATACTATTCTTATGTTATACTTGATGCTACGCTTATGCTATGCTCGTTTTAGAAATGTTATCCTTGATTTACAAATGCTATGCTATGCTATCTGCTATGCTTACTTTCGAATACTCGACATGGTTAAAATGTCGTATTGATTACGAATAACTTCTTGAATGTTTGAAGTTTATACGAACATGATTATATGCTTGTTTTCTATCGTATCTAAAGTCCCCAGTATCTCTACACGACCATTAACTCTATATGAGCCAAATGATGCATATGAATAGTACTATTTGGGAGCGAGACCACCTCCCCACTCACGCGGCCACGTGAGTGCATCCCATCATCCTAAATGCCAACGATAGGGCATCTCTCTTTGGGGAAAAGGTTTATCGGTTGTAGGTTTGGTTGTGGACTCAAGCATAATAATTCATTGTGACTATAGACAAAAATGCGATAGCATAGAAATTCATAAGCGACTATAAACGTATGACGTTTCGACTTTTGAAACGATATCTCTTTAAAAATATAAACTTTACGACCCGAGCTTTACAATGACTTTGTCATTTGAAATGATATCTCTTTTAAACTATAAACTTTACGACCCGAGCTTTGCAATGACTTTGACATCTGAACGATATTTCTTTGAAATTATAAACTTATGACCCGAGCTTTACAATGACCTTGTCATTTGAAACGATATTTCTTTGAAACTATAAACGTATGACGTTTTGTCATTTGAAACAATATTTCTTTGAAACTATAAACCTTACGACCCGAACTTTACAAAGACGTTGTCATTTGAAACAATACTTCTTTAAAACCATAAATTTAAAACTTGAGTTTTACACTATAAATCATTGTGATCGTGGACAATGATAGACGTGGTTTCATAATAACGCTTCGCATTCTTATGAACTTCGACATAATAAACCGTTGAGATTATAAACATTTTGATATTGATTTGATGACCCATTGACTTTATAAACGTAACCTGAATCTATTAAATGCTACAATATGAGTTTTATAAACATAACTTGAACTTATTAAACACTATATCTTGAGTTTTATAAAAGTGAATTGAACATTTCTTTGAAATTATGAGCGTGGCGTTATGGACGAATTACGACTTTTAATTGAGCTCCAAAGGGAATCACTCCTAAATGAATCTCGTACTTAAATAAACCTCTTTTGCAAACAAAACATCGATTTACAAATGAATCTAACTATCAAATGGGTATCGCTCTTAAATGAGCCTTGTTTTAATGAATTACTTTTATAATTATCGGCGCAATAGCGCTTGACCGTCCTAAAAATTGATCTTATGAAATTATCGGATGATTTTCGTCATTGTATGAGCCTCGGTACTAAACAGATTACTTTTGTGAACTAATCACGTAGTAACGTGGAACTTCTAAACTAAACTTTGTAAACTCTTGAAAAGGGTCTTTCCTTACGCAAAACATGTGTACTCACCAACTATGTTTCATAGTTGACCTGTTTATTTTTACATGCTTTTCAAGAAATAGTCACAACTTGTCTACTGAAGCTAAACCTGTTATATGAGCTATGCTGCTATAGCGTTACGGAATTTCGTCTCTTTTGGATGTAATCGCATGTTTACATTATTTACTTTTGTGTTGTAAACGCTTGCAAGACTTACATAATGTACTAGTAGTAGACCGTTGAACGGTGATCTTTTGTAATTTTCGATTATGAAATCATTGTACTGTTACATCTCGTGTTTCCGCTTTAGCGGGGTGTGACAGGGTGAAAATTCTAGTACAGAACAACATATTTTTAAAACAAATGCCAATTGAGGGAGGAGTAGAAAAATTGAGTAAGGTTGAGTGAGGAGTGTATGAAAGGGTTAAAAGAAAAAGAAAACCCTCACTAAACAAAAAATCGCCAGGTAGCCACATCTACTATCGGAAATCATGTGTTGATTTCTGGTATTGAAGAAGACATCATGGACCCAGTGATGCAATGCACATATACCCTCCTAACCACTCAAGAATTTCTTAACAAATTCTTGTTTCAGTATTCTCATGGAGATTTTACACGTAATCTATCGACAACTCTGTTGGAGTTTGTTGATATTGAAACAAGAGGACAGTCTGCTCCAGTCCCTGACATAATTAATGCACTAATCGAGTCTAGAGCCTGAAAAGAATATATTTTAGGACACATGTGTATTATTACACTCTATGTCTAAGTGACATTATGCATATCTATGTGATATTGCAAGAACATTCATAGTGATACCTAAAATGGTATTCCATAGTGATTGAATGGAAATCCTACCAATGCTAACATCAAAGCCAACATTGAGTGTAGGTCACTCAATTGAAACATTTAATTGATTCAATTGTTGTGCTAATTGGTAATCTATGTGATCTAGGAGTTATAGTATTTTTAGAAATGTGTTTTCTGATTATACAATCTACTTTTCAGAGATTACATCAAATGAATCGTTGCTTACCTTTGGTTACTAAAACAAATGAGAAAAACACTCTTCCAAGAATGACATGTTCAAGATATTCATGCTATATCACAATTACTATCAAGGAAGAATGATTAAAGTTACAAGCTCAGGTGCACTGAAAAGAAAAGAAATAAAGAAGAGGTTCTGTCAAAGATAAAGGTTAAAAGCTCCAGAAGATCAAGATATACATTTAAGGGGGAGCTAGTTAAGAAATAACGTCAAAAGAAAGTTCAAAGAAAGAGAAGATTGCTGAAAGTTTATCAATTTCAAAGAAGCTTAAAAGGAAAGAGTACACAAGAGAAGAAGTTCAAAGTCAACAAAACGTATGAGAAGAAAAGATTAAAGAGGAAAGAGAAGACTAGAACTCAAAAGAAAGTTCTATTTCTCCATGTCAAAGACATAAAAATAAAAGATTCAAGACAAAAAGCTTAATCAAAGAAAAGAGAAAGAAAGATCTTCAAAATAATATTAACTTCAAAGAAGATATTCAAGAAATACAAGATGCTAAATCTTAGGGGGAGATTGTTAGATATAAAATTAGGATTTGCATTTGTAAGTGAAAACTGGTCTTGCGATAAAAAATGCGACTTTAAGTTAGTGTCGCAATTACACTAAATGCGACTTTAATATAAAGTCGCAGGTCAAGTTAAAGTCGCATAAGGATAAAGTCGCGGGAACATGAGAGTATAAATACAGGATGTCGTTTTTCATTTTAGTGGTTGTTGAACTTGAGAGAAATTGTATATGTGTTTGTATATCTGATATTCAGAGAGATTAGAGCTTGTAACAAATTCAATCTAGCAATATACAATCATTTGTTTCCTAGTTCATATACATACGCACATATACTCTCGGTTTTATTTCAATTCACGACCAAATCAATAGTTTCGATCCAACAAGGTTGCATGATGCTTGGTCAAATATATTCTTCCACTTTCCAAGACTTGCATGTGCAGATTTTTTTCACTAAAAACCTCCCTCTCTCTCAAGATATAAACATACATAAACTTAGAACAAGCTTTGTTCTAAAAAATCTCTCTTGTTTTCTTGCTTTTATGCAATCAATACACATATTTTTGTAAGTTCTTTCAAAAAGGAGTGTGTAGTTGTTACTAGAGGTGTAAAAGGTTTCATAGGTGTTATCTTGATTCGGAATCAAGATCGAAAGGAGGTCGGGCTAGCACCCGGGTTGTATCGAAGAATTGCATGTGTGGATTACGCCATCAGTTACACGCTCCTCATTTAATGTTGGTGCATGTTTTGTGACAACAGCTTCTAGTTTGTAATAGTTAGGTTTAGAAGTCATTTTGTTAATCGTTTTAATCGTTAACTTAAGTTTTGTCTGTGTATTTTGTAGGTTCGTACGAACTTGTAGGTTATGTTAAGACATGTTTTGTGACAACAAATCGAGCTTGTAATAGGACTAGTGTAATTCTTATCAAGTTTCTACATTGGTTTTGAATTGTAATGAAAAATATTGGTTGGTAAACAATTTCGAGTAAAAAAAAAAAAAAAAAAATGTTGACTATGTTTGACTGCGAACCGAGTCAGTTCCCTGTGCCAAAGTGGGCTGCCAACTGAGTCAGTTCGCAGAGCCCATGACCCGCGAACCGAGACGGTTATATAATGAAATTAGGTTTTAAACCTAATTAACTTTTGCCAAATACAAATTACGAATTTCCAGAGATATACTAAAGGCTAGGTATTGATCGTTCACTGTGTGATAATCGATACGAAGCATATTAGTAATACGACTCACTATATTTGCGAAACAAATCGTTATAGATCCTATAACTAGTATTGAGGGATTCCGCATCTTAATACCTTAGGTAACCTCGTTATCGATCCTATACATACGGACTTACAATTAGTATCAGAGCCTACGGCTAGATACGCGTAGGTTCGAGGTTATTCGGGATAATAACGGTTGTTTTAGTGATAATAACGGTTGATTTAGGGTTGTTTTACGTACAATTAGTGCGTATTTGCAACTAAAATCAGTCTCTGGAAACTTTTAGGTTCGTTTACGTTCGAAATCTTAGGGTTTAGACGTTCAAAAACCTAAAATTTTCGTTTTTGGGGTTTACAGTCGATTATGCGAACTGAGTTGCGAACCGAATTGAGATCAGCAAACTGAGATTTGCGAACTGAGTTGAGTCCTGCGAACTGAGTTTTGCAAGTTGAGATTCTGCGAATTGAGCTGCCAAACAAGATCAATTGCGAACTGAGTAGGAGTTGCTAATTGAATTGGGTTGCGAATTGAGATTAACTGAATTCGCAACACAATCTGAATTTTTGACTTCTACAATGTTTGACTTAAGTAAGATGATTGAGATGGACCACGAGATTGGAAAGTCTAATGTTCCACCTAAATTGCTCCGACTTGAGGATTACTATGGATGGAAGGACAGGTTTGAATCGTACTATAGATTCCACGATTTGTCAATCTGGTTGTGTATCAAAAATGGATATGCTGCACCTACTTCTGTTGTTGAGAATGCTACTGTGGTTGTACCCTATCAGAGGATGAATGATAAACGGAAAAAGGAATTTACAATTGAAAATAAGGCTCATTCTTCAATTAAGATGAGTCTTCCTAAGGAAATCAATCATCAGCTGAAATCTTTTCATACTGCTAAAGAGCTCTGGGTAGCTCTTGAGAAAAGATGTGAGGGTAGTCTACAAGTTAAGGCTGGCAAGAAGAATCTTCTGAAAAAGCAGTTTACTGTGTTTAAAGCTTTTAGAGAAGAAGATCTTGAAGCATATACCATAGATACTACCACTTATTAAGTGAGCTAGATGACCATGAGATTTCTATTTTGATAAGGAGAAAACCGACAAGTTTATTGAGGGTTTACCTTCCAAATGGGAAATGCATGGAATTATGCTCAAGGATAATGATGAGCGATATGCTGCAATGACTCTTGAGCAGGCTATAGATAAGCTCAAAGGTTATGATTTCACTAAGAAAATGAGAGATACAAATTATGATCAATTACATAATCATGGACTATATCATGGAAAGACTATTCTCTCAAATGTTCATCTAGTTCGACCACTGCTCTCTTAGTTGGTGAAACTGATGAAAATGGTGAAATGGTGACTGAGGATTTGTGCTTTATCGCATGATCTGGAAGACAAACAAAAGGGAAACCTACTGAGAAGTCATCTCAAGAGCATCACAAGATGCCTAAGAGTGTGAAATCTGCTGAACAACAACTATCTGTTCTTGGTTCTTTTGTTGCTTCCTATGAGAACTACATTCAGGGGAAGATCAATGATCCAGCTGTTTTTTATGAGGATTATGATCAGATTAATCCTGATGACCTTGAAGAAATGGATCTTCAGTGGCAACTAGCAATGGTGTCAAGAAGAGTTAAGAATTTCTTGAAGCGTAATAGTAGAAGGGTAATAGGCAATCGACCAGGGTTTGACAAATCCAAGGTTAAGTGTTTTAACTGTCAAGGTTATGGACACTTTGCTCGGGAATGTCAACGACCAAAGGTTGATATTGGTAATGGAAGACAAGACTCGGGAAATACTTTAACTTCCAAAGTCTTGGTGGTTCAGCAGATGGATGGTTCTTATGATTGGTCTACTCAGTCTGAGCAAGCTCTTTTGGCTGAAATAGATGATCAAGAGAAACCTGCTGAATCTACATCCTATATGCCAACAGATGTGGAATTTCAATTTAAGGTGCCGCAGGTTGAAGTCAAAGCAAGTGATGAAGATGTGCTCTACATCAACTCAACTGAAGATATGAGTCCTGATGAATTTGTCGCACATATGGCTGATATTCAAACAGACAAGAAAAGAGTATGTCTTAATATTCTTACTCTTGCTGAGGTCTGTTATTTAGTTAATGATTTGCAATCTCAGGTTAGTTTATTTGTCGTATCTCATAAAACCTTGACATCTGAACTTGAAATTTCTAAAAGTGATGTACATATGTTAAGTGAGGATAAACTAGCATTAAAAGAAAAGATTAAATTTGATGCTTATGATAGAACCAATCTAAGAGATATCATAAATGAACAATGTGTTAAAATAGATGGGTTGTATTTGAACTTGAAAGATTTAAATCAAAGTATTGCTAGTAAAGATAAGGAGTTATCTGAGTCTAAAATGAAGTTGGTTGAGTTAAATCGTAAGTTTGAAAGTTATAGGACATCTTCCTTAACTTTAGATCATATAATTAGTACTTAACGTAGTGTAAAGGATGTGACTGGTTTAGGTTACAGTGACGTACCTCCACCTTTTAATTCAAATTACACTACTAATTCTGTTGACTTACAAATGACTGATGTGAATGTTGAACCTGATAAATTGTTAACTAAAAAGTCTGAAATATCTGAAACACAGAAGGATGTTGTTAAAGATTCATCATCTGACATTATTAAGAACAAATCATTCACTAAAGTACATTTTGTCTCGAGTGAAATGATGGTTGATACTAAGGTAAATGATGAGTATATTAAGGAACAAGATAATCCACCTTTAGGGTGAAAAAGGGGTTAAGTCACGTAAGCAGATGTCTTGCTTCAAGTGTCGCCAAAGAGGACATGTGTCTTCTTGTTGTCCTAATAAGAAGTAGGAAGCACAACATAAGCTCGTGAATAACGATAAGACACCGAATATCTCTAGTTCGAGTATAAACAGGTTAGGTACCAAACCGGGATTATGTAGTAAACCTGTAAATATTCTTAAAAGAGATGCTTCTCACAATGTCTCTCCACATAAACCTAAACGGCCTGAGCATTCTATTAAAGATCAAATACCGTCGAGGTTTATGACCCCTAGTAGAAACTATAGTCATTATGAGAATGGTTCTACTTCAAGAAACCATAATCATTATGAGAATGGTTCTACTTCACGAAACCATAGTCCTTATGAGCATGGTTCTACTTCACGTACACATGGGATTAACTACGGGTATAACTATAATCGTAACCAAGGACAAAAATCCCAAGGTTATGTGTTAGGGAGGTTTAGATCTCATTCACCTCATAGATCCAAGACCACCGATCATCAACAAGCTCATACTTCTTCGAAAGTGACTAAAGCTCCTAATGGGAAGGATGGTTACTTTAAAGAGTTAAAGTTTGTAGATGATAAGGGACAAACCAAGACCGTAATGGCTTGGGTCCCTCTTGATAATTAATTGTGTACAGATGTCATGTGCAGGAGCATACTAGGAACGGCGACAATTGGTGATACGTAGACAGTGGCTGTTCTAGGCACATGACAGGAACTCGAAGTCTACTGAAAGACTTCAAAGGATAAAGGTCATCCTGTACATTTCAATGAGACAGAGGCCTTAGTTCTGAAGCCGGGTTTCATTATTCCCTAAAAATGGATACTGATGAGGGCTCCAAGGAAGAAGGACATTTATGCCATCAACATGGGTGTTCCTATTACTTCAATGGAGTCAACATGTCTTGTATCCACGGCTTCACACAAGCTTGTATGCTTAAATGAAAGAGATGGGGATTACAAATCTATGTCTATATTCATGTTTTATACACCAAGGCATTCGACAGAGTTCAATTTGAGAACATCATTTAGTAACAATAAAGGTTTGCTTGGAAATCCGTGTATAATTTGTTTATGTGGATCATAATATCGGTAATCGTCTTGAACTGTCTATGTAAATTGAACGTTTCACTTTGATGAATCATTCGTTCTCAATTACTGTAAAAGTATGGTTAACGAACGTGTTATATTCTGTGGAGCAAGGTAACCAAGTTATACTTTCATACATATAAGTTGATAAATGGTTAAGTTGTACTTTTTGTGTACTTATTATGAATTTTATGAGGTATGTATACTAACAATCTTCTTAGACTTATTAATAAATAATACGGTACCGCTTATTCTCTCTAATATGATCCCTAGGAAGATAAACCTTTAACGCGTCAAATATGTAGTGTTTATTTTATTTCATTTCATTTATAATATAGTACTTGGTATTTCCTTTATAGTGTTATCTAGTTGTCATTTTTATCACTTTCACTCTTTGGAATTAAGTTAAATTACAATTTCTCGTTTCGTGATTGATTAAATGTGACAAAACCGCAATGGAAAGTTCAAAGTCCGAACTTCTGCGAACTGAAACCTTCAGTTGACTCTTATTGACTGAAGCGAAATGACTCAACTCGCAGTCACTTTTTGTGAAGCGAATGGAGATGTTTGACTTCGGTTGACCTTAGCGAACTTAAATTGTTATCTATTGTTCGACTTGTTTTCGATTTGAGTACTTTATGTTTACAAATAAATTACATGTTGGAACTTCTTAATGATTAGATATACGTTTCGACTTAAGAACTTACGTTTATACGTTAAAAACTTATAAAATATAATATACGATTTCTGGTTCTTCATATCGAAAGACTTCCGACTCATATGTAGTAGTGCGACGTGTTCCGATTTCTATTGGCAGTATGATTTTTCAGATTATCTCCAATGACTTACGAACTTATATAATTTAGAGTATATATTTGAAAATTAAGTCGCCTATACTTAATCGTTCAATTAAGTTCAGTAAATTAAGTTATTAGTTAATAGTAAACTTGGATGTTTGGTGATCATTTTTGTTCACAATACATAAAATTTTAAAATTAACTAATGGTCGATAAGTTTACCTTTTTATTGCGCTAATTGTCCTTTGTAGCCTTCTCAAGGACAAGCCATCTCAGGGGGAGATGTTCATATATACGGAATCCTGCAAAAAGGATGAACTAGCGAAGAGAGACGAGATGATACAGATGATGATCCCACCGCTCCGAAAGATAGTGAGCTGGCTGGTCCTTCAACGACTGCTTAGCAGGCTATTGTCACGAGGGAGTCCGAAAGATAGTGAGCTGGCTGGTCCTTCAACGACTGGTCAGCAGGCATTTGTACAGGGGGTGTCTGGTGCTGGTACTGGTGGTGTTACGGAGTCTAGTACTGGTACATGCTGTTGTAACTTAGAATTATTTTGTTATATATTCGACTTGAGATTTATAATTACAAGTTATGTAGAGTATTGATCGAAAGTCTTCCGACTTATAGATAGTTGTGTGGCGTGTCCTGATTTAATATCGGCGGTCAAACATTTACTATAATCTTTGCATTTTAGACTTGAGAATGTTAAGATTGACAAGTTAATTATGCAATGGGATATTAACTAATTATAAAATTGAATGTTTGGTGATTATATTGTTCACAATACATTAATGTTTAAATTTAATTAATGTTCCGATATTATAAGACTTTAGTAATCTTAGATTGATTATAATTTTATTTATGATCAATGAAAGATTTATAAGTTTATATAATGAGCAGTAGATACACCAAGAGATTAATAAGGAAATTCTTAGATTGATTCAGGGAAATCAATGAAAGGATTTATGATATTAATATTTATTTGTGTATGCACTTCTATAGGTTTGGGAATGCTGAATTTATTTGATTCTGAAAGCGATATGCTTGATGAGATAGATGAATCTATCGATTTTGACTTAGAAGAAGGTGAATTTCTTCCACCTGATGACTGGACTTCTAGAGTGCTGATGTTGGGTTAGACGAAAGTATAGATCCTGATGCTAATATTGATGAACACATTGTAAGCCCATCAACACTCTAGAAAGTGGTTATTCAGGATGTAGATGGAGAAAGAGTAATTGATTTAGATGAAAATCTAGATGAATCAACTGATTCTAAATTTACAAGTAAAAACCAAAGACAATATGAAAATAAAGACGCTAGAGCTATTGTCAAGGGAGAGTCTGTTGAGACATGTTTTGTGACAACAGATCTAGCTTGTAATAGGACTAGTGTAATTCTTATCAAGTTTGTACATTGGTTTTGAATTGTAATGAAAAATATTGGTTGGTAAACATTTTCGAGTAAAAAAAAAAAATCGTTATAGATCCTATAACTAGTATTGAGGGATTCTGCACCTTAATACCTTAGATATCCTCGGTATCGATCCTATACATACGGACTTACAGGTTCGTACGAACTTAGAGTAGGTACGAATTTAGTAAGTTCGTACGAACTTAGAGTAGGTACGAATTTAGTAAGTTCGTACGAACTTGAAGTACGTATGAACTTAGTAAGATCGTACGAACTTAGAAGCTACTAAGTTCGTACGAACTTGGCTGCCTATAAATACACAAGTCCGAAAATAGGTTTTGGGGTGGTTTTTAGGGTTTAGGAACTGAGTTTCCAGCTTAGTTCGAATACTCTTTGTATGTTCGAATGTAACTTGTTGATACATATTAGAGTGTATGTCAGTTGGTCAAGTCTGTACTGTGTCTGTATATGTAATAGACTTAGAAAAATTACATTTCCTGTGTACTGCGACACAAGGCTTGTGTCGCATGAGTTGTAGTTGCGACACAGTGCTTGTGTCGCATTAGTGATCTCTGCGACACAAGGCTTGTGTCGCAGAACGGCCAGACAGTTTAGTATAAATACCCTTGTTAGAGATATTTAGGGTAAGACATTTTCCCAATCATTTATTCTCTGTATTTGGCTGCTACACTAAGTTTAAGAAGAATATTTTGGGATTAGAGCTTATAAAGTTTTGTTTTGTTTTGATTTGCACTTAATACAAACTTTATATCTATTGTTGTGTCTTCATTAGCCATTTGATTTGAGTAAAGATCACCATTAAGGGATCCACAATTGGTATCAGAGCCAATATCATTGATTGATAGTGGTTTCAAATCATTTGGTTAATCTTTTATGCTTTTTCTTGATCATTTGACATTTTTCTAGTGTTTGATTTTCTTTAGTGGTACTATATAGTTGTTTTATAGTGTTTTTCAACCTAGAAAGCTATATCTTTATTGGTTTTTGGATAAAAAAATTTTAGGGTTCGAAAATCTGTGTTTTTGAGGCTTGTTTGTACTGACAGCGCCGTTTTTGCGACACAGTGTGCGACATAATATTGTGTCGCTATAGGGTTTCAGCGACATAGTGTTGCGACACAAGGTCTTCAGCGACCTTAATTGTGCGACATAGCACTGCGACATAACACTTGTGTCGCTGTCTGATCAGTTGCGACATAATCATTGTGTCGCTGCTCGTCTTCTTGCGACATAGACTCTGCGACATATCACTTGTGTCGCATTTTACAGTTTTTCAAACTTTTTGAGTAGTCTTTCGAGTCAATTACCATGTCTACTTCTACTTCACTTCAACAGGTTGGAGCAATGCTGAAGCATTCAAGTGAGGTGGGTTCTACAAACAAACCACCGATGTACACTACGGGCATGAACTACTTAGACTGGCGTCAACGGTTTGAAGCTTCTGTATCTTTCAACGATGCTGAGATGCTGATCTATCTTGAAGAACGATATGAACGTCCTGTTCGAACCGGTATATTTAATGGACCTATTCCTGAAAAGTCCATTAAATCAATGACTCCTGAAGAGCGTAAGGCTTTCGATACCGAACGAAAGACCTATTCTGCGATTACTATGGCCTTACCTCAACAGATCTTGAGACAACTACGCCATCACAAGACCGCTTATGATTTATGGAAAGGGTTTGAGAAGAAATGTGGTGGTAGTGAACAGTACAAAAGAAACAAACTGGATCTGGTTAAGAAACAGTTTGAGGTCTTCGACATGTTACCTACTGAGTCTCTGGAAGATATGTGTAGTCGATATTCTCAGCTCGTAAGTGAATTGGTTGAGGGTGGAGTAAATCTCGACAAAACTGATGTAAACAAGAAGCTTCTGGGTTCATTACCAAAGAAATGGAATACTCGCGTGCTGCCGATGGAAAAGGATGAGGATATAATGGATATGGAGCTTGATGATCTAATTGGACAGATTGCTGCTGACCTCTTGGATATGCAGAAAAAGGAAACTAAGGCTACTGCACATATTCAGAATCCCATGTTATATGGTGTGGATGTTCCTGCTGCAGCAAATCAAGCTTCTGGGGCAGCTTTCTTTTCTGGGGGTTCTGGTGCTCCTAACTTATCCGGTGGATTTGGATATACTACCACAAACTCTGCAAGTGGGAGTGGTACTTATTCGAATCTTAAAGGAGCATCTCCTGCAGTTGCTGAGGAACATGCTGCTGTATTCACCGCTTTTCTGTCAGCATATGATGATTTCCTATCAAACAAGAACAGCACGGTGAATATGACTGAAGAAGATTTCAGTCAAATCAATCATGAAGAGCTTGAAAGAATGGATTTAAAGTGGAGCATGGCTATGCTCACAAGACGTGTAAAGAATTTTTTGAAGAAGACTGGACGGAAGAACGTGACTGACCCGGAAGAGAAGGGTCTTGGATTCAATAAGAGCAAGGTGAAATGCTACCAGTGTCACAACTATGGACACTTTGCTCGCGAATGTGACAGAAAGAAGAATCCACCTTCCGGTTTGTCCAAGCCCTCTCAGTCCAACTCATCTGAGAAGACCAGATCTGATGAAAAAGCGATGGTTTCCGCTGCGCTACTGCTTTCCAACAATGCTTGGGAATGGTCTGATCCAGATGAAGATGATACAGAACGGGCACTAATGGCTGAAGTGCATGAGGTACATGATGAACCCTTATCTTGTGTATCATGCATTAAATTAACTAACCAGCTAAATAGGTATAGAGAGGATACCACACGCCTTAACACTGTCATAGAAAATTTAACTGAAACAAATAATATGTTACGGGACAGTGATAAGGCCAGTGGTCAAAAGTTAAAAGTTGTTTTGGAAGAGAAAAAGGAACTAAAAGCTAAAATTTTTGAACAGCAAGATGAAATTGGTAGCTATGTTGATATGCTATCATCTGTTAAAAGGGAACTTGTTGAATCTCAAACTGAAGTTCTAAATTTGAAGAAAAAGCTTTCAAACTTTTCCACATCCTCTCTAGTCTTTGATGAGATCCTACAGGCACAGAGGACTAATACTAAGAGTAAGGCAGGACTTGGTTTTCATCAAGTCCCACCTCCTAAGGATTATTTACCTATGCCTGTTAGGGATAATGTCAATGATATGATGCCTATCTTTACTAAGATAGATGTTAAAACTGTCAAACCAACTGTGAGCATCAATATAAGTAAGCCTGAGCTAGTTAAGGCTGAAAATGGCATCATTGCATGTGAACAACCTGAAACTAGTAGGCACGAACCTATTAGGGCTAATACTAGTGAGTCTGACACAAGTAAGACTCAAAAGGTTGAGAAAGTTAAACCTATTAAGGCCAAGATTCATCAGACTGAACTCATTAAATCTGAAAATATAGTTGAGCCTAAATTAGGAAAGACTCTTTCTGTGCTTCCTCGTATTATTGAAGAGAAAATTGAAATTGAGGATATAACTGATCAAGAGTATCGACCAGTTAAGAAAAACGTCACGCCTGAAAATCATATAATTACTATCGAACAAAAAGAACAGGCTATAACAAAAGGAAAAGGTAAAGCTATGGTTGAACCTCAAAAGAAGATTGTTTCTAAAACGATTAAATTAAATAAATCTTCTAAAATTTCAACTAAAGCATCTGCCGCTGTTGAATGCTCACACAAGTGTGATTGTTCAACACATGCTTCTTTTGGTCGAGCTCATCGGTTTGTTCCTAAATCTCAATCTTGTTTTGAGCAACGATCTTGCTTCTACTGCAAGAAGCAAGGTCATTTGATAAATAATTGTCATGTGCTTGCAAAGAAACAGTCTGGGAAACAGGTTTCTCAAATTTCAAAACTTAAACTTTCAAAGAAGCCTATTTCAATGAAATGCTCTAAGCCTACTATCCCAGCTGTTAAGGTCAACAAAGTTGAGCAAAATACTTTGCAAAACTTAAAGCCCAAAGTTGTTGACCTGCAAGCATCCAAACCAAAACAAGTTTGGAAGATTAAGGAATCTTGCAAAGATTCTACATCTAACAATACCTCATCAGTCAAACATTCTAAACTTTTTGAAAACAAAGTTTTGACAGATGTGGTCATTGTTGATGATGTTACTGGAGTACCCAAGACTATAAAGGCTTGGGTCTCCTTTTCTAACTAATGTACCTTGTTTGTGGTGCCGCAGCAACCTGAATCTGTAAAGAATAGTAAATGGTATATCGACAGCGGTTGTTCTCGGCACATGACCGGTGATATTTCTCTTTTATCTGAAGTTCATGCTTTCAATGGAGGGTATGTGGCCTTCGCTGGTGATAAAGGGGGAGTTATTTCTGGTCAAGGTACGCTTACCAATGGAATGGTAAGCTTTGAGAAGGTAAATTTTGTGGAGCAATTACAACACAATCTCCTCAGTGTCTCTCAAGTATGCGATAAAAAGTACACTACTACTTTTTCAGACACTGAATGTTGTATATTGAAGCCGGGATTTGTGATCCCTGAAGAATGGGTGCTACTGAGGGCACCTCGGGAGCGAGACACGTATATTCTGGACATGAGTTCTGTGGAAACTACACAGCTCACTTGTCTTCTTTCTAAAGCTCCTGAGAAAGAATCGTTATTATGGCACAGACGTATGGGACACTTGCACTTTCGCAAGATGAACTACCTGATCAAGAATGATCTTGTGCGAGGTGTTCCCAAACAATCCTTTGGTTTAAATGATCACTGCGTTCCATGCCAGAAGGGCAAACAACACAAGAAGTCTCACAGACCAAAGATGGTGAATTCTACTGAGAAGCCATTAGAACTTTTGCACATGGATTTGTTCGGGCCTGTCAGAAAGAAGAGTTTGGGAGGTACTTCTTATTGCTTAGTTGTGACAGATGATTATTCGCGTTTTTCTTGGGTGTCTTTTCTGAAAACCAAGGATGAAGTGCCTGAGATTCTTATTAATCTATTCGATAAACTGCAAAATCTTTGTGATTTGAGAATCAAGAAAATTAGGAGTGATAACGGTACAGAGTTTAAGAACTCGATTATGGAACTGTATTGTTTGAGCAATGGTATTGAACACCAATTCAGTGCCGCAAGGACTCCACAGCAGAACGGGGTTGCAGAACGTAAGAATAGAACCTTGATTGAGGCTGCACGTACAATGTTATCTGACTCTAAGCTTCCAATCACCTTCTGGGCCGAAGCTGTGAATACGGCCTGCTACGTTCTAAATCGGGTATTAACGATTAAGAAGAAGAACAAGACATCCTATGAATTGTTCAACAACAGAAAGCCTAATCTACAATTTCTTGAACCATTTGGCTGTCTATGCACTATTATGCACACCAAAGAACAAATTGCTAAGTTTGGTGAGAAATCTTGTGAAGGTGTTTTTCTAGGATTCTCTAATAACTCACCAAACAAACGTGTGTATAACCTAGTGACCAAGCGTGTGGAAGAACACTTTGAGGTTACCTTCTTCCATTACACTGACAACCCTCAAGGGAAGGGACCCGAATATTTGTTTGACTATCAAACTCTGTTTGATTCTTTCAATGTTCCTGAAGAAAATGAAGAAAAGGATATAGTGACACTACTTCATGGGCTGGACATCGCTTCTGAAGTTCCACCTATCTCTGTTCCTCTACCACCAACAGGAACACCAGTAACTGCTCCTGCTGCTACTTGTGAAACTTCACCTCCACTCGTTACTGAAAATGTTCCTAATCCTTCAAATGATGAGGAACAAATGTTTGAGGATTCTGTTCAATCACCTGCATCTGACCTTGAAGATCTACCGGCACTTCAACACGAACTTGAAGCTGACTCCACAAACCTTGATTCTATCATCGTTCCAGCTGCAATTCCGAGTTCTAGGATAAATGTGTCACATCCAGTTGATGCCATTCTTGGTGATTTAAACAAAGGAGTTTTAACGAGAAGACAGATTGCTGCTGCTGAACAATCTGTGTCGACATCGTCTCTTATTACCGTCACTGATCCTGTTTGTCTTGCTTCGAAAATTGAAGAATGCTTTCTCTCCCAAGTAGAACCGAAGAAGACAGCTGATGCGTTAAAGGATCCATACTGGGTTGAGGCTATGCAGGAAGAACTTCAACAATTCAAAAAGTTGGAAGTATGGACTTTAGTCCCTTTACCCAAGGGTGTTCATCCAATTGGCACTCGCTGGGTATATCGTGTGAAGAAGGATGATCGAGGTGTGGTAATTCGTAACAAAGCACGTCTAGTGGTTCAGGGTTTTACTCAGATTGAAGGTTTGGACTATGATGAAGTATTCGCTCCGGTTGCTCGTTTGGAATCCATTCGCATTTTTCTGGCATACGCTTCTTTCAAGGGATTTCGGGTTTATCAACTTGATGTGAAGAGCGCCTTTCTGTATGGTCAGGTTGTTGAAGAGGTCTACGTCAAACAGCCGCCTGGATTTGAAGATTCTGTTCATCCAAACTTTGTCTGCAAACTAGACAAAGCATTATATAGTCTACATCAAGCCCCAAGAGCTTGGTATGAGCGGCTTGCAACTCATCTTCTGAAGAACGGCTTTGTTCGAGGCACAATCGACAGTACTCTCTTCATTAAGCATGCCGGGGAGGATTTGTTATTAGTACAAGTGTATGTGGATGACATCATTTTTGGTTCTACCAAGGATGAACTGTGTCGCGACTTCGAGCGGATTATGAAGTCAGAATTTGAAATGAGTGCAATGGGAGAGCTAACTTTCTTCCTGGGTGTACAAGTTGAGCAATCGGCTAAGGGAATTTATATTCATCAGTCCAAGTATGTCAATGATATGCTTACACGGTATAAATTGACTGACTGTAAATCCTATGGGACGCCTTTAGAGCTGAATCATCACCTTGGTCCAGCGGAAGATGAAGAGGACTGTCCGGAAAAAGATTACCGATCTATGATTGGTTCTCTGATGTATCTCACTGCATCACGTCCGGACATGTCTTTGTAGTCTCTCTCTGTTCCAGGTATCAGGCTAAACCGAAGGTGTCTCACATGAAGGCAGTTACGCGAATATTCGGTTATCTCAAATGTAGACCAACCCTTGGTCTATGGTATTCTAATGAGAAAACCTTCGCACTCACTGCTTATTCGGACTCGGATTATGGGGGATGCAATATGGATAAGAAGTCCACTTCTGGTGGATGTCAGTTTCTTGGACCACGGCTCGTATCATGGCAGTGCAAAAAGCAAACGACTGTTTCTACCTCAACCGCAGAGGCTGAATACATTGCTGCTGCCAGTTGCTGTTCCCAGGTTCTTTGGATACAACACCAGTTGCGCGATTACGGTTTACTCTTAACTATGACTCCCATTCATATAGATAATACTGCTGCTATATGTATTACACGTAATCCTGTCCAACATTCTAAGACCAAACACATAGAAATTAGGTTTCATTTCATTCGTGATTGCTATGAAAAACACCTAATTGATCTGGTCCAAATAGATACTCTTAAGCAGAATGCCGATCTGTTCACCAAAGCCTTTTCCCGTGCTCGTTTCGATGAACTTGTCAACATGATAGGTTTACGTTTCTTTCCCATTCAAAAGTAATATTTGTGACCTTAGTCTGTTATGTTCGTATTATTATTATTTGTTAGAGTTTTTGTTCTCAAAAAAAAAAAAAAAAAAAAAAAAAAATAAGGGGAACAAAGCAATAGCCATTCTTTATGTTTATTTAACATTTAAGAAAAGCAACGTTGCAATATTTGTTAAAAAACGTTTAGTTGTGTCTCAAAACAACTAGGAATATGATAGTACATTAGGAGACACTCCTCAAACGACAATCTCAAATTTTATCCTCGATATATCAGTAGGTTTATCTTGTATGTGTTATTCTTGCTCTTATAAAACAACTGACTACTTGCACGATATATTGGTAGACATGTTTCCACACTTCTTTGAGCAATTAAGAAATACTTACCTCTGTGTTTACTCTTTTGTGATGACCATCATATGATGTATGACAATGTGTCTTAAATTCTTATGTATTAGCTTGCCATGCTTCAATTGACTTGAGTTTGTATCTGACAACATTTGGGGATTTATACTGTCTGTTTCCTTTGTTGTACGTTTGTACAGACCTGGTCTCAATCAATATACTTTCAACCTTTAAGCAAACAAAAGTCAAAGTACTTTTAAATCTTATAAAATCAAAGATTACTTACAAGGTCGCCAAATGGTTTGACCAAGTCTGCTTTTGCTTACACCTGAATCAAGTGTATGTCGCTCTGTTGTGCGTAAGTACAGACCTGTCACCGCTGGCTTGATTCTTAAAAATGTTGAATTCAAACACTTTCTCTAACTAATCGAGGTTTTGAGCATGACTAAATACTAAGAGTATATCTATGGGGGAGTCACACGAGATCTATTCACTTTCACAATAACTGCTAAGCTTGAAGTTGTGTGTGTTACATGTTTAAGTGGATAAACAATACTGATAATCGTCTGGTTTCAGACTGCGTCTAAGGCTTGATAACTTTCTTGGTAAACTTAACATTGGACAATTATACTGGTAATCGAATTAAAGTCTGATATTGTCTTGCGAGTCTGTCTTTCTAATATGATTCCTACAATGACACATCTAAATCTGTTTTTACTTTTGTTCACTAAGTGTCACAAATATACAAAATCTTCAAAACGTGAACTCTTGATTGACTAATGCGACACAAGGCTTGTGTCGCCTACTTGTGTTGACCATCCTGCGACACAGACATTGTGTCGCATACTTGTGGCCCAGCGACACAGACATTGTGTCGCACTCTTATGTCGCTGATTGTGCTGATATTTTCAGCGACACAAGGCTTGTGTCGCACGTTGTGTCGCTGCCTTGTGTCAGGGGTATAAATACCCTCGTGTCGCTGTAATTAGATATTAATTACCAGCGACCCAAAAATTCAAATCCAGCGACACAACCAAATCTAGCGACACAAGCAACCCGCTTCGTTTTTCGATTATTTTGTGATTTCGGTGGACTTTCTGTGAATTTCTTCGCCTGAATCTTGTTCTCCTTCTTATTCCGCATCTATAGGTACCAATATTAACATCTATAACTTCCTAGTTTTGATTTTATTGACATTTGAAGTTTCGGTCTATCTAGGTTTAGATATTTTGTACAAATTGCATGCTTAAATGTGTTCTAAAATGCCTAATAGTTGTTGATTTATGTTCCTGCAATACTTGTACACCTTCGGATATGCTTTAAACTCAAAACCCCCAAATTTTTGTTCATCCGAAATTTCTGGGTTTCTTGCTGTTCATCATTGCGACACAAGCGTTGTGTCGCTGCTTTATGACGTTGGTCATACAGCGACACAACTCTTGTGTCGCTGTCTTATGACGCTCGTCATGTAGCGACACAATTGTTGTGTCGCAGTAGACATGTAGCGACACACTACTTGTGTCGCTGTGCTATGACGCTATACTGCGACACAATTGTTGTGTCGCTGCTTTATGTCGCTGATTATGTCTGCGTCACAATTCTTATGTCGCTGCCCTTTGTGCGACACAAATGTTATATCGCTAGTAAATCATTAAATTGATTAAATTGCAAAACTGCGACATAACTCGTTATGTCGCAGTCTATCCTGCGACACAAGGCTTGTGTCGCAAGACATTTTAAATTAAAAGGTCAATGTTAATTTCAGATATGGCTCACATTAACGCTTTGTTTTGGGAACCGAGACATAATGTCACGGCGTTCCTAGATGATGAAAAGGAATCGGCGGCCCCGTACCGTTCGATGATTGTTTTTCTCCGCAGATCCCGTATATATACGGCTATCACTGCTACAACAACCATATACAAGGATCAAGTCTCAGAGTTTTGGGTAAATGTTGCGGTCAATTCAGACCTTGGATATCCACGGATCATCTCTCATGTCAACTCAGAGTTTTGGACACATTGTGGATGAGGCCTATGTGCCTCCGGAGGGTGACGAATTTGCCGAACCGGCTCCTATTCCTAGGCCACTGTCACCTCCACCACAGGCACCGATTCATCAACAACAACACCAACAACAACAGATTCAACAACAACAACAACAAAATCCCGATCCTCAATTTGAAGATATTATGCGGGATATTGATGAGATCTGTCCCTCTCCTCCCAGGTCGACGGGCAAAAGGCCACGTGAGGATGTCACTTACATTGTCTCAGACGACATTCCTACATCCAGTCGACCACGCACTTCTTCAACTGCAGGGCCTTCGGTGGTTCAGACTCCCGTGCATCCTCATCCTGATATTATAAAGCAACTTCTAGATCGGGTGGAGGAGATGCAAAAGACTGTGCACGATCAAGCAAATCTCATTCAGTCACAAGCCGCCCTAATTGACGCTCAGACTTGTAGAATCAATCAATTAGAGGATAGGTTTAGGGAGTTAGAGAACCGGTCTATTGGTCCGGGGGAGTCTGTTCCCACCGGTCCATCAAGAGAACCAATAGGACCGGGTTCTGAATCTGTAACAGATGATGTACTTATTGAACCATCTAATGAATTACCTACTTTAGAGTACTTCCCTGTTCACAGAGTTCCAGGTCAACCGAGACCTCTAGCAGTTGATTATTCGTATGCTGACCTCTCGTTTATTCAACATATGATAAACGAAGTCAATTCTGAAAATGAAAGTGAAAACTTTGAGGATTCCGATGATGTTGATATTGAGGAGGAAGGACTTGATGATGATGAATTCTATGATGATGCACCGACCATTGAGACTGATTCTTCTGAGGATGAAAGTGAAGAAGAAACTGATAATGCATCTGATGCTCAGGCTCCTGAAACTGAAACTACTGAAACAAGAGCTGAGAAAATTGCTAAATGGTGGCCTCATGGTAAGGCTGGAATTCAGATACCCGTCACCTACAAATCATACAAGGTGAGTGGGGTGTATACGGGGTTGATAAAGAGTTGGAAGGTATCCAATGGTGTTTTCATGATCAAGAGACTTGATGGTATCCAATATTTCAAAAGATCATTCACCAAGTTGAGCACTTTACCAAAAGGAGAAGTAAATCGTCTTGCTCAACTCTCTTTGATAAATCCGTCCAAAGATGATCGTGCAAATTATATCCAAACCACTCTACAGCGAGAGATACGCACAAAGAGATATAACTTCATCAAACCGACTTTGGGAATTAGGTATATCTATAAGAAAAGGATAGACCCGGTGACCAAACAGCCAATATGCAGAATGCGTTATCCTCCGGCTGATTGTTTGAAGAATATTCCTCTGGAAATAATTCCCCTAGACTTTCTGAGAAGATTTCATTACTGGGAACTGGATGCTCATACCGGTGAAGCGGTTTTGGTTTTTGTTCCTGATACAGAGCAACCAGAGAGGAACTCGCTGTATGGTTTGAAGAAAGCTAGGTTTAGAGTGTTTGATCCTATGAGCTTGATAAACATGTCATCAAAGGACTTGAGAAAATTGTTCGACAATCCGATTCGCTTTAACGAGAAGAATGCTGTGAACAAGAAGATCGCACTTCAATATCAGAGGATTGTAAATGTTTGTGTGACACATGGGATACACGCTGGCGGTGTATTCCCAGCAGGCTGGGTTTGAACGAAGATCTTGAAGACCAAGCTGAAGACACGGGGGAGTTTGTTGATACATATTAGAGTGTCTGTCAGTTGGTCAAGTCTGTACTGTGTCTGTATATGTAATAGACTTAGAAAAATTACATTTCCTGTGTACTGCGACACAAGGCTTGTGTCGCATGAGTTGTAGTTGCGACACAGTGCTTGTGTCGCATTAGTAATCTCTGCGACACAAGGCTTGTGTCGCAGAACGGCCAGACAGTTTAGTATAAATACCCTTGTTAGAGATATTTAGGGTAAGACATTTTCCCAATCATTTATTCTCTGTATTTGGCTGCTACACTAAGTTTAAGAAGAATATTTTGGGATTAGAGCTTATAAAGTTTTGTTTTGTTTTGATTTGCACTTAATACAAACTTTATATCTATTGTTGTGTCTTCATTAGTCATTTGATTTGAGTAAAGATCACCATTAAGGGATCCACATAACTTCCTTTACATTCAATAAAAGTGATACTTACACATTTGTTTGTCTCGTTTGTTATCGTTTGTGTATATGTGAGTATTTCGCACTCATATATACGTGATTACATCGTAGATCCGACCCTAAGGGGACTTTCAATTGGTATCAGAGCCTTTAAACAATTCATTTTTGGTTCGGGGTAAAGAAAAGATAAAGAAACGAGTGAATACAAGAGATTTGGAAGTTAGATTGTTGTTTTTAGCTTCCAAAGAAGTGTATTATCACTTAGTGTTGAAGGGATTCGAAGTTGCAGGTTGAATCGAACCCAGATCTGTCAATTTCAGATCTGAGTTTTTTCAACAGCAGATCATACGAACCTAGAAAGGTACGTACGAACTTACCCAGAATAGCCTTCGAACTTACAGCTGTAGTGAGCTGTAAGTTCATACGAACCTACCCTTCGAACTTAGTTTTTGTTCGAACTTACTAAGTTCTTACGAACTTATAAGTTCGAAAAATCCTAACTTCGTACGAACTTAACCTTCATAAGTTCGATAAAAAGAGTTATTTGGCGGGAAATTTCTGGAAAATTTTCTTTCTCAAAAATTTGAATTTAGGCTTACCATTGTTTAACTTTGGTTTGAGAAAATTTAAATTTTACTCGAAAAAAAAAATTTCGCGAAATTTTGGAGGGAAATTTGTGTTTTAAGTGAACTTGACGTTAGTTGTCTTTCTACTACAAACTTACCTCAATCCGTATACACTCTTTCAAGATGTCCAATGCAAACAAGATGATAGAAATGGATCATGAAGTAGGTAAAGCTACTTCACCACCAAAGCTTTTAGCTGAAGATTACTTCGGGTGGAGAGAAAGATTTGAATCATTTGTAAAATTAAATGACATCAATATGTGGATCTGTATTAGTGAAGGGTATGATACACCTTCTTATGAATTCGAAGGGAAACGTAGGTTTTATTCGTATTCAACAATGAAGGAGCTAGACAAAAAGATGTGTGATGCAGAGAACAAGGTGTTGCCTGCTATCATCAAGTGTCTTCCTGAAGAAATTAAGTATACCTTCAAACAACATTACCACTTTTCTAGAGAGCTCTGGGTAGCTTTGGAGAAGAGATTTGACGGTAGTAAATAGATCAAAGAGAGTAGGGCTGACTCATATCAAGGGACGTTTACTAGTGATCAATACTCAGGGAATAATACACATTCTAGAGCCTTGGTTACTGAAACATGGGACAGTTCATATGATTGGAGTACAACTGTTGAAGAGCCTCAGGAATTCGTGACCACAATTGATGAGGCAGATCAAAAGGATGCTAGTGAGAAGAAGACTGAAAGAGAAATACCTGCTTCAGAGACCAAGGTTATAAGGCTGGAGTCAACTGATACTATGAGTACAAAGGACTTCATTGCGTATATGGCCACCATGGATGCTGAGAAACACAAGGTTATTCTAAACTTAGACTCTGTAGTAAAAGCTTATGTTTTATGTACTAACTTTGCAGGGCAGACTGAGAAACTAATCGAGTCATCAAACTCGATTTTAGCTCAGTTAAATGCCTTAAAGGAAGAGAACACAATTTTAAAACAGAGAAACTCTGAGTTAGTTAGTAAAGCTAAATCTGATGCACATGATTTAATCATTTTAAAAGATAGAATCAACGAGCAGAGTCAAATAATTGACTTAGCTCGTGAGCATGTTTTAGATTTAACTAAACAGTCTTCAGAAGCTGACTCTACTACAAGACCAGTAGTCTCTGAGAGGGTTGACATCACCGAGTCGACCAAGTCAGAGAGATCTGAGTCAGGGACCATTGAGGAGTCAAAAATTAAAATTGAGTTTGTTAGACCTAAAATAGAAGATGTTAAGGATAAAAATGAAAAAGGTAAACAAACAGAATTGGAACACCAAGCGCATCTCAAGGCTCAAAAGAAAGCCTGGGAGAAGCGTTCGTGCTTCACGTGTCATCAAAAGGGACATGTAGCAAGTGTGTGTCCATATAAGAAATCAAGAATTTTGACAATTGATAGTCCAAGGAGCACTTCTCCTGAAACAGGAAGCTCAGATGGAGAATCAATTCGGTCGAGACCTTTAAAAAGTTTTAACAACCCCAACAAAAGTTTTTCTAACCAGAGTAGTAGTAACTATAAGTCTAAGGTTAGATATTCTTCAAACCAAAGGCCATTCAATCAAAGACTTTTTCAAAAGTCTCCGGATAGAAGGGCTAGTGGTAGTTCCTCCCATTCCCCAACAAGTGAGAATTCTAGAGTATCCAAGTCACCTGAAAGGCGAGACGGATATCTGAAGGAATTTACATTTGTTGATGACAATGGTCGATCCAAGTCTATGGTGGCTTGGGTCCCCCTTTGTAACTAATGATTTTTATCTAGTGTGCAGGAACACAAACTTCATAGGCTACAAGTTCAACAGAAGACGTAGCGATGGAGGGGAAGATAAGATCAAATCTTGGATGATAATCTAGCTGATTTTGTTGGTAAGGCTTTTGATAAATCAAGTTGTGAGTTGTTAGTCCACATCGCTGGAATAACAATCATGAGTGACATATCTCCTTTAAGAACTTTCATCTATCTTTATTTCTTAGGATTTTTAGTTAGTTTTGGAAAAACTATAAAAATATGAGTGTCTCTGTAATGACGCGAATAAATGATGAAAACATTACCCATGCCTCGAACATTTTTATATGTGTGGCTTGTAGATGTAGTACATACACCGTAAAAAGTACTTTAAATATAAATGTAACTAATAGTTTCATCATACGATGTATTGGTAGGCATACGACATAACGATTTTCAAGTACCTAATAAACATTAAATAATACGATTTTTCTGTGCAATCTCTATTTTGATGTATGACATTAAGTCTTAATTCTTAGGAGATAGATTGTACCTGAATACATGTTATTGGATAAATATAAAACAATTCATCTGGGGGATTCACTAACTGTTTGTTTTGCTACATCTTGAAACATGCTGACCTAGACTCAGTCAGTGTATCTTAAAAATAGAGCAAACTCGACCAAGAAACAAGAATACCGTTTTCAAGGTCTCTAGTCAAACTATGTCGCTTTGTTGTACGAAAGTACAGACCTGTCACCTCTGGTTTGATTTTAGATTTGTTAGGCTCTAACCCTAGTCTAGTCTCTTCACATGTACAAAAGTACATTGCTCTTAATATAAAGGACTTGACTTTAGAGATGAATTTAGGTTAAACCATCCGATACATGGTATTCTAGAGTTTCTTGATTCTAAGGGTATATCAAATGTGAGATACATAGTTAATCGTGAACAATAACTAAACGTGTACTTGAAAATTCTGAGTGTTGACTGCTTAAGTGACAACAATACCGATAATCTTCGTGAACTATAAATTACATACATAATAACATAGGAATAATTTAATTCATAACTGTGTATCGTACGCATTATGGCTAATATGATCCTCGAGACTAAGAGTGATGATGAAGATGAAATTCCATAGTTGGATAGATCTAATCATACTTAGATCTCAATTAGGGTCTTGTTTTGCTACGGATAAAGGCAAGACATAAGTTAAATGAAGATGATGATTATGAATTTCAAGATGATGATGCTGATTCTGGTAATGATACTAACTAGATAGTCCAGCAAGAAGACGGTCTAGTGGAACTATCATTAGTGAGCCGACTGCCTAATCCACAATCATCACCACACCCATAATCACAACAACAATTCCAACCGCACCTATTACATCTATTTCACCACAGCGAGACAAATCCCTTGTTGAAGAGGGCGGCATCTCAGGGGGAGAAGCATGGCAGGGGGTGAAGACTGGTTGTAAAGAGGATGTGTTGTGACAGACGATGATCCCAGTGACCAAACAATGTGAGCTGTCTAACTCTTCAACTGGAAGACTTGGTACGCTTGAACAGGGTAAGGGGGAGTCTAGTCAATCTAACAGAGAGAGATACCATTGAACTGACAAGTTTAATAGTGAAAATTAGAGTTAGAGAATACCTACAAAAGTCTAGTTCAGAAAATGAAGAAATGTCTGAAGGTGAATTGTAGTGATAGACCGAGAGGAGTTAAGATCTGAAAAAGATTGAAATTCCAGAAGGTGACTCGGAAGCTAAAAGAGTTGTTGAGGGTGTATGACATGATTCGATGAAGATGCTAGAGATAGTTGGAGACATGAAGATGTCAAAGGGTGTTGAAGACTTTGTGGAAAAGGTGTTCTATACACGAAGACAAAAGAGCTTAACAGAATCAAGATCGAAAACAACTCGAGTGATAACATCTTCGGTGAAACCAGAGGTATTGTCAAAGGGAGTCCGTTGGTGCATCGAAACTAGAGCTATTGTCAAGGGGAGTCTGTTGGTGCATGTTTTGTGACAACAGCTTCTAGTTTGTAATAGTTAGGTTTAGAAGTCATTTTGTTAATCGTTGTAATCGTTAACTTAAGTTTTGTCTGTGTATTTTGTAGGTTCGTACGAACTTGTAGGTTCGTACAAACTTAGAGTAGGTACGAATTTAGTAAGTTCGTACGAACTTGAAGTACGTATGAACTTAGTAAGTTTGTACGAACTTAGAAGCAGCTAAGTTCGTACAAACTTGGTTGCCTATAAATACACAAGTCCGAAAATAGGTTTTGGGGTGGTTTTTAGGGTTTAGGAACTGAGTTTCCAACTTAGTTCGAATACTCTTTGTATGTTCGAATGTAACTTCGTTTACATTCAATAAAAGTGATACTTACACATTTGTTTGTCTCGTTTGTTATCGTTTGTGTATATCTGAGGTTTCCGCACTCATATATACGTGATTACCTCGTAGATCCGACTCTAAGGGGACTTTCAATTGTCTTCCAGCCAATTCTGGGCGACGGCTGTCCATGACTCTGAGCCTCAGCCACCAGTGATAAGGGCTACAGTAAATGGAGTCAATATTCAGTTCTCTGCTGAGTTTCAACGCATGGGTTACGTGGGAGATGTTACCCACACCCAATACACCAAGAGTCTGGTGTACGGCCAGTGGCGTTATTTGATGCATATTTTACTTGTATCTTTCGGGCCGAAGAAGGCAGGGTTCGATACCATGAACCATAAGTTGTAGTCAAGGATGATCTCACTTGTATACAACAAACCCTACTGTTTCAACTAGTATTTCTTTGACGAGATGGTTCAGCAAATCAAAGGGAGTGTTGTTGGTACATTAGTGTGTCTGTCACTTGGTCTAAGTTTTGAGTTGTAATTACTTAGTCTATTTCTGATGTAACTAGCGACATTAGCAATATCGCTATTGCGATATTGGCAATATCGCATAGGCGATATCATCAATATCGCCTAGCTGATTAGGTAATAGTATAAATACCTAATTAGTGTTTGTGTTATTTGACTGACTTTTGGCCAATCCGAATTCCAGAAAACTTTTGGGTGTGTTTCTCCTATTGTGGTCAGTATTGTATTCAATCTTTGATTATTATTCATAATACAGTATTGCTTGTGTTTGTGATTAAACGTACTTGTGTTTAGCTTTTGATTTCCGCTCACTAGCTATTGAATATTGATTTGCTTAAGATCTGTCATTTTAGCGGTCCTATAGTTGGTATCAGAGCCATTTATCCATTGGATTAGTGGTTTGTTACATCAATATTAGTACGTTAAAAAAAAAAAAAAAAGGCGGCTAAGTAACTAGTTTCATATAGGTTAATTACTTTTTAGCCTTAAAACTAATTAATTAGTGCTTTGTAGTGTTTTCTGGGATTAGTGTTCGTCATTTACAAACCTAAATTTATTTAGATCTTTGAGATTAAAAATTTTTGGGGTTTACAGCCGTTTTAGCGATATTAGAAGCGACATTGTCTTAATATCGCCTCTAGGGTTTCAGCGATATTACTTGATTTGTACTCATTAATTTGAGCATTACTACTAGCGATATTACATAGTATCGCCTAATTAATTTTAGCGATATTACTCTCAATATCGCCTGTAGTATCACCTTTTTGATTCTGATTTTGTTTTGCGCTTTAATTAGCGATATTGATAGCGATATCATCAATATCGCTCAATACTGTTTTAATCAGAATTTTTTAACTTTTTCAAATTAATTAATCTTAGTTAATACATATTAAAATGTCTACTTTACAAGCTGTTAATGCTATGTTAAAACATAACGCTGAGGTTGGTAGCGCAAACAAACCTCCATTCTGTGCACCTGGAATGGAGTATTCTGAATGGCGTGGTAGATTTTTATCTTTTGTTGCTTTTACTGACCCTGAAATGGAGATACCTTTGATTGAGCAATATGTTCGACCGGTTGCAAGTGGAGAACATGTAGGTATACCTCCTCCAAAACCTATTCGTTCAATGACGGCTGAGGAACGCAAGGCATGGGAATGTGAACGAAAAACTCACTCTACTATAACCATGTCTCTACCTGCCGATGCTACGAAGATGTTCAAGCAACACGACATAACTTATGATCTGGGGAATGGTATAGCTGAAAGATGTGGAGGTACTATTGAATACAAGCAAAGTAAGCTGGAGTTAGTGAAGAAACAGTATGATCTGTTTGACATCCAGAAGAACGCGACGGTTAAGGACTTGTTCTGTAGATATTCACGTCTAGTGAATGAGTTGACTGAGGGTGGATACAAATTCAGCTTTATTGAGGTTAACAAGAAACTGCTTAATGCTCTACCTTCTCACTGGGAAACTAGAGTGTTGATGATGGAGAATGACCCAGACGTATTGGCAATGACTTTGGATCAACTTATTGGAAAATTAGAAACATGTGCTTTGGATATCCAAAAGAAAAGCACAAGATCCAATTCGTTGCTTCCTGATACTAGTAGTTTTGGATATGGAAGTACAGCTCTTTTATCTGGACCTTCTACTGCTGCATCTAAACCAAATTACTCGTCTAATAATAATTCGGGTGGAACATTTTCTTCTTTCTCTGCTCAACCATCTTCCTCTGCTACTACATCACACAATGAGCATGCAGTAATCTTCAATGCGTTTTTATCATCATATGATGATTTTTTATCAAAGAGGATTAGCTCGGTAAATCTTACTGATGAAGACTTTGCACAAGTTGATCCTGATGAACTAGAGAGAGTGGATCTTCGTTGGAACATGGCTATGCTTACCAGAAGAACGAAAACCTATTTGAAAAGAACAAGAAAGAAATCTCTTGAAGACGTCACTGATAAAACTAGCATGGGTTTCGATAAGTCCAAGATTAGATGTTACAAGTGTCAAAATCTGGGACATTTTGCTAGAGAATGTGAGAAAGGTAGACAACCGTCTACTGGATTTACAAAACCTTCTACTTTCAACAAAGATTTTTCTGATGGATGAAGAAGCTTATGATTTTTCTGCTATGGACGATCAAGATAACGTAGCTCTTATGGCGGATGTTCAAAATGAGGTAGACTTTGATTCGTTTAATTGTAATTCCTGTATCACACTAACTGGTAAAATCAACAGGTTCATAGTAGATAATGATCGCTTGAATACAGATCTAACCAATCTTATTGAAGCAAACAAAGTTTTAAAAGATAACGAAAAAGTCTTTACTGTAAATCAGAAAAACCTTATTGACGAAAAGAAAGAGTTAAAGGCAATGATTTTTAGCAAACAAGATGAAATTGACAGTTATTTAAAACTCATTTCACATCTTAAAAAGGAACTTGCTGAAACTCAATCTGAAAATGTTGATTTAAAACGAAGACTTGCAAATATCTCTACATCTACTATGGTCTTTTCCGACATTCTGCAAAATCAACGGACTGATACGAAGAGTAAGGCAGGAATTGGTTATCACAACCAACCTCCTCCCTCAAATTTGAATCAACCCAGTCTTTCGCAGGTTGAAATTAAAGACTTTATACCTTCTGTTCTCAAGAAGGATAAAAATCCTGTGGTGAAACCAGTTATTGTTAAGGCTGCTGATGACAAGCGACCTGAGTTGCCTAAAGCTCTGAGTTTAAATAACAAGAAGGCTGAGCCAATTAAGCCTAAATTTGAACCAATCATGTTTGCACTTTCAACAAATGTTGAAGAGGTGGTAGAGGTGGACGATGTAACTCACGAGGTTACACAGAAAGTTGAGAAGATTAACCTCAAACCTGAAAATTTCATCTTTACTAACGAGGGTAGAGGTGGAATGTTTTCTAAAAAGAAACCAGTAATCAAGGATTTAAAAATGAAACTAGAGGAGAATATTCAAAATAGTAAAGTTTCAATTAAAAATCCTTCTTCAAAGATTACCTCAACTACAAATATGTTTACTCCATCATGTTCGCATAAGTGTTCATGTGCAGTAAATGTATCTGGATCTCGTAGGGTTCCTCTTTCACCAAAACCACTATTGAGTAATGATCAAACTTTCCGAGAGAGACGAACATGTTTCTACTATAAGAAGCAGGGTCATCTCATTAATCAGTGTCCGGTGCTTGCTAGAAAATGGGCATCACAAAATGATCCACGTCATGCTAAAAATAGAAACTTTCAAAAGTCAAAACAATCTGGATTATCTCTAAATGTTCCGATTTCAAAAGTTAATAACATTACACCTACTCAACTAATGGTTCGAAAGGTTGATGTTATTAATAAACAACCAATTTTTTCTAAGAAAGTTTGGAAAAAGAAAAGTGTAAGGAATAATGTGTCATCTGAAGTTATCACATCAGTAAAAGATAATGATTTACTAAAAAACAAGGTTTTAACTGATGTGGTAATAATCGATGAAGTCTCAGGAGTACCCAAGTCTGTCAAGGCTTGGGTCTCCATTTCAAACTAACAATCTTTTCTTTGTGTTGTGACAGTCAAAGGTGCTGAATAGCAAGTGGTATGTTGACAGTGGCTGTTCACGACATATGACAGGCAATATCTCCCTTCTTTCTAATGTTAAACCATATAATGGGGGATATGTTGCTTTTGCTGGTGATAATGGTGGTTCTATAACTGGGAAAGGTACACTCACAAATGGTCAGGTGAGCTTTGAGAATGTTAACTTTGTGGAGGAGCTAAATCACAACTTGATTAGCGTCTCTCAAGTTTGCGATAAGAAGTTCACAGCTGCTTTTACAGACTTAGAGTGTTTGATATTGAAGCCGGGATTTGTAATTCCCGAGGAATGGATTCTGATTAGAGCTCCTAGAGTGAAGAACTCTTATATTTTGGACATGAGGACAGTAGAAACTGAAGAACATACCTGTCTTCTAACCAAAGCGTCTACTAAGGATTCATTGTTGTGGCACAGAAGGATGGGTCATATTCATTTTCGGAAAATGAATTATCTGGTAAAACATGACTTAGTGGATGGGATTCCTAAGCAATCTTTTGCTTTGGAAGATGATTGTGTTTCGTGTTTGAAAGGAAAACAGCACAAGAAGTTTCACAAATCTAAACAAGTCAATTCCATTGAATCTCCATTGGAATTACTTCACATGGATTTGTTTGGACCTGTCAGCACAAAGAGCATTGGAGGTAAATCTTATTGTTTGGTAGTCACTGATGACTACTCTCGCTTTTCTTGGGTTTACTTCTTGCGTACAAAGGATGAAACACCAGATATACTGACCTATTTGTTCGATAGACTTGAGAATCTGTGCAATTTGAAGATTAAGAAAATACGTAGTGATAATGGAACGGAATTCAAGAACAAAATTCTTGAATTATATTGTCTATGCAAAGGAATTGTTCATCAGTTTAGTGCTGCAAGAACTCCACAACAGAATGGTATAGCGGAGAGAAAGAATAGAACAATCATTGAAACCGCACGTACTATGCTGTCTGATTCACACTTGCGGATTACTTTTTGGGCAGAGGCAGTCAACACGGCATGCTATGTATTAAACCGTTTTCTAATGAACAAGAAGAAGAATAAGACTTGCTATGAGTTGTTGAATAACCGAAAGCCAAACCTGAAATTTTTGGAACCATTTGGATGTCCTTGCACCATTTTGATATCAAAACACAAAGTTTCTAAATTCGGTTAAAAAACCACTTAATGTTGAAGACCAATCTCAGATCCTTCCGTTAGAAGAATTGCGTGTCGACCAGAGTCAGAAATTAGTAGAGGAACCTGTCGAGTTACTAGATAGAAAAGTGACCCGATTGCGTAAGAAAGAAATCCCCATGGTTCTAGTTAAATGGAAGCATAGCCTAGGTCCAAACCTCACATGGGAAACCGAGTCTAGTATGAGTGCGCGTTATCCTAGTTTATTTAGTCAGGGTGAGATTTCGGGGACGAAATCTCCTTAAGGGGGGAAGATTTGTAACATCCTCCCCAATGGCCTAGTATTTTTAGGTAAATTTATCTTTTTATTTACTTTATTTAATTGAGTTAATTTACATGAAATGTTTGAATGTATAATCGTTAGGAATAATTAAATGGGAATTATGGTATTTTTAGTTTTAAATACGGATATGCCTAAATATTAGAACTAATACCATCGTGTGTTAGATTAATGATAATAATACATCGTAATATACGTAATTATATATATATAAACCCAAAATCTGGAAATTAATCCTCATTTCATCACCATCTTCATCTCACACTAGAAACACCAAGAACACACACTAAAACACACACTTGCAAAATTGAAGCTCAAATCAAGCCCAAAACATCCCCAAATTGTGCCATTAGATTCGGAATTCATAGAAGATCATTTCTACAACTCATTTCAGTGGATTAAATCAGATTAAGGTTAGTTTTGATTAGTTTTTAGTTTTTTTTTCTAAAATGAGAGAAAAGTTAGTGATTTGATGAAATTATGTGTTTTTATGTTAAATTGATGAATTTCGAGTGTTTGTTTATGTGTTTACTAAGTGTTAGAACGTTTAGTTGGTGAAAAACGCTGTTAAGATTGAGATTTGAGAATTTTTGGTGAAAATCAGCCCAGTTTTCTGCAAAAACGCAGATGAACTGGTTTAGGCGATATTGGTAATATCGCCACCAATATCGCAGGTAATATCGCGATTAATTTCGCTTGCAATATCGCTAGTGATTTGGCGATATTGGCAATGTCGCTTTTTATGTTGCAGATTTTGAAAATGCGTAAGTGTTACTAAGTTTTGTGAAAATCTTACTAAAAATTAGATTTTGATGAAATTCGCATGGTCACTCGGAATCGATCAAGTAATCAAGACTATGTACCATAGCCCTGTAAGTTTTTGGCCTTTCGGGGTCGTCTTGGGCTTCAAAATGGCATTTTTCAGTTTTTAAATGACGTTCCGGGATTTTCGAGTTTCGTTCCAGATTGAACTCTTATTTCCTTAGACTTCAGGGAATTACCTGCTTGTAAGAATGTGCTATTATGATGATTTAAACTTGATAAATGTTTATTATCTAGATATTATGCGTTGAGATATGTTATACGCTTACGAAATGAGTTACTAACTCATTATCTGTTGTATTCTCAGATCAGTCGAAGACTCAGTAATATTAGAATTCTGAGAGGTGGATAGTAGCAGACAGGTGAGTGGATCTGCAACTCATAATTTGAGTTAGTTGTAATGGTGTGATTACAACAAGTAACGTAAACCTTGATTGACTGTTTAGTCTGAGTTATGATTGTGTATACCTACTTGTTATGCATATGTGGCCTTCGGGCATCTGTGTTATTCAGAGGTCAATTGCGATTGGACTTGGTTACTATTGTGTTCAACACAGGTTCCAGATACATGTGTTGTCGCTAGAAACTGTGTTGTTGTGTTGTAGTGCCAAGTTATCGGCCTATTCTGTATGGGCCTTTACAGATTGTGGTAAGTGTTACTGTGGGCCACCGCGGCTGTAGGGTTCCTCAGTAACCGCCGATCCTCTTGAGTTTATGTGTTTACTGTGCTTAGTGTAAACAGATTATTAGGCTAAGTTGAATTCTTAGTTGTACATTCATTCACTTAGCTTTGTGCTAATCCCACCACTTCCCTTCCTGCAGGTTATGTTTGTCTTTTGTGGGTTGGGCAGGAAGATGGTTTTGAAGAATGTTTGACACGTGCTCTAACTCTGATATATTTATGTTTCGTATATTAACATGTATGTGGATTTTGTACAACAATTATAAGTGTTTTGGTTCATAAATAGTTAAATGTTATAAATTCGCGAAATTTTATGGTCTTTTCTGTAATATAAAATATAATATTATGTTATCCATCGCTTCCGAGTCAAATTACTATTTTAACCCTGAGGTAATTTAAGGGGTGTTATACATGGCTTGCATCTTAATCTGGATAATTCTTCATCCACACTGTCTTCGACTCCTGTTACTACTGATCTTCTACCATCTTCGTCTACTGACATTCCTGAGAGGTCTTCTTCAGACCAACAGCCCGAAGCTTCTCCTGCTACTGTTGATGGTGTAGAAGACATGCTCTATGAGAATGAAGATGATTCTTTCGCTCAAGAGGTTGAGCTAAACAATTTGGAAACAAACCTCACACCTGATTCAATACCTATCTCTCGTATTCATAAGAATCATTCAATTGAGAACATTATTGGAGATGTGAATGCAGGTGTTCTAACTAGAAGCAAAGCAGTTAAACCTTCTTCAACGAATGATCATACGGATGAAACTTCTGAAGATCCTGATGATCTTGCATGTCTAAAGGCTACAATTGAAGAATGCTTTTTATCCCAAGTTGAGCCAACAAAGATTGATGAGGCTCTAAAGGATTCACATTGGGTTTCTGCAATGCAAGAAGAGTTGCAGCAATTTGTGAAGCTAAGAGTCTGGGATTTAGTTCCACTTCCAAAAGGAGTACACACAATTGGAATTCGTTGGGTGTTTCGAGTCAAACGTGATGATAGGGGAGTAGTGATTCGCAATAAAGCTAGGTTAGTAGTCTAGGGTATACACAACAAGAAGGTTTGGATTATGATGAAGTCTTTGCGCCTGTCGCAAGAATGGAATCTATTCGTATCTTCTTAGCATATGCGACATTTAAGGGGTTTCGTGTTTATCAGTTGGATGTGAAAAGTGCATTTTTGTACGGTAAGGTTGCTGAAGAAATTTATGTCAGACAACCTCCTGGTTTTGAGGATTCGGTTAACCCAGACTATGTGTGCAAGTTGGATAAGGCTCTTTATGGTCTTCATCAAGCTCCGCGTGCTTGGTATGAACGGTTGGCAATGCACTTGATTAAAAATGGGTTTGAACGTGGTCATATTGACAGCACTCTTTTCATCAAGCAAACTGAAAATAGTCAACTGCTAGTTCAAGTCTACGTGGATGATATCATTTTTGGTTCAACTGATGAATCTCTGTGTCGACATTTTGAAAAGATCATGAAATCAGAATTTGAGATGAGTGCGATGGGGGAGCTGAAATTCTTTTTGGGTGTTCAAGTAGATCAATCAACGAAGGGCACCTACATTCATCAATCAAAGTATGTTAACGACATGTTGACACGCTATAAGTTGCATGATTGTAGAGAGTATGGCACCCCCATTCAAACAAACCACAATCTCGGACCAGCTGAAGATGAGGAGGACTGTGAAGAAAAGCTATATCGGTCGATGATTGGATCTTTAATGTATCTTACAGCTTCTCGACCTGATATAGTATTTGCTGTTTCGTTGTGTTCAAGATATCAGTCTCAATCCAAGGTTTCTCATTTGAAAGCGGTTAAACGTATATTTGGATATCTCAAACATAGACCTACTCTAGGACTATGGTATCCAACAGAGAAGACATTTGTGCTCACAGCATACTCGGATTCTGATTATGGTGGCTGTAGCATCGATAAGAAGTCTACGTCAGGAGGATGCCAGTTTCTCGGTTCACGTTTAGTATCTTGGCAATGCAAAAAGCAAACGACAGTTTCTACTTCAACTGCCGAAGCTAAATATATTGCTGCTGCCAGTTGCTGTTCACAAATCTTGTGGATTCAGCACCAACTTCGTGACTACGGTTTACTCTTAACCATGACTCCTTTATATATTGATAATACTGCTGCTATTTCTATCACTAAAAATCCTGTATAACACTCTAAGACCAAACACATAGAGATTATGTTTCATTTTATACGGGATTGCTATGAGAAGCATTTGATTGACCTTGTCCAAATAGAAACAGATAAGCAAAATGCAGACTTGTTTACCAAGGTCTTCTCTAGAACTAGGTTTAACCAGCTTATCGACATGATTGGGTTGCGTTTTCTTTCAAATAAAACAGTAAGTTGTGACAGTTAATTCTTTTGTTTTTATTTGATAGTTTCTGTGATTAAAAAAAAAAAAAAAAAGGTGAGCAATTGTCATTCTTTATGCTTACTAGCATTAAAGAAAAAGCAGCGTTGCAACATCTGTTAAAGACGTTAAGTTGTGTCTGTAAACAACTAGGGAGATGATAGTACATTAGGAGACACCCCTCAAAAGTCAATCTTAAGTTTTATCCTCGATGTATCAGTAGGTTTATCTCGCATTTGTTATACTTGTGCTTACAGACATATGATTACTTGCACAATGTATTGGTAGGCATTGTCATACTCTTCTTTGAGAAACTAAGAAATACCTTAATCTACGTTTAAATCTTTTGTGATGACCAACATATGATGTATGACAATGGGTCTTAATTCTTATGTATCAGCTTGCCATGCTTCTATTAACTTGAGCTTGTATATGACAACATTTGGGATTTATGCTGTCTGTTTCCTTTGTTGTACGTCTGTACAGACCTGGTCTCAGTCAGTATACTTTCAAAACTTAAGCAAACTAAAGTCAAAGTACTTTCAAATCTTATAAAATCAAAGATTCCTCACAAGGTCGCCAAATGGTTTGACCAAGTCTGGTTTTGCTTACACCTGAATCAAGTTTAAGTCGCTTTGTTGTACGTATGTACAGACCTGTCACCGCTGGCTTGATTCTTAAAAATGTTGAATTCAAATGCTTTCTCTAACCAATCGAAGTCTGTGGCATGTATTGATACTAGGAGTATATCTATGAGGGATTCACGGAGACCTATTCACTCTCACAATAACTGCTAAGCTTGAAGTTGATTATGTTACATGTTTAAGTGGACGAACAATACCGATAATCGTCTTGTTACTGATTGTCTCTTTGGCTAGTTAACTGTGCGTGCTAAATTTACATTTGGACAACTATACTGATAATCGAGTTAAAATTTGATATTGTCTTGCGAATCTGTCTATCTAATATGATCCCTAGTTCGACACCATCTAGTTCGTCACCAATAATAAGTAAAGTTTATTTATTTATTTTTCTTTTTCTTTTTAATCTACTTTTTGATTAGTTTATTGTTTTGTTACAAGTTACTGTTTGATTTTGAATTTAGGCGATATTGCATGCGATATTGTAATATCGCTCAAATAGATTCTTAATTATGGCGATATTGATTGCGATATTGATAATATCGCTCAAATGTATTCTTGTATATATACAAACGTACGTTACAGTTTTCAATACATTTTCAAAATTACTTATGCGATATTACCTGCGATATTGTGAAGCGATTTTGGCGATATTACATTTTTTCTTCGATTGTCTTCTCGTTTTCGCTCCTCATTCAAATCAAACAACATCACTGTGTTCGTCTACATTTATCTCATCTATTGGTATGTTTCTATTGCCTTTTTATTTGGTTTTTATGCCACATTATTGGGAAGTTTATTCGGGTTTGTGCAAAATTGCTTTTTGTGTATCTAACCTTTCAAAACGCAGTAAAAACTAGTATAAAAAGGTTCTGTGTATTGCCTATTGCATTGTGTGTCGATTGTTAAGTTTTAGAACTCGTTCTTATGCGTTTTGTGACCATAGGGTTTTGTGCCGTTCGTTTGGCGATATTGTGGGGCGATATTGCAATATCGCATGTGCGATATTGCAATAATGCTTCATATAAGCAATATCAGATGCGATATCATGTGCGATATTATCTAATGTCGCTTAACTTGGATTAATTTCCAATATCGCCTAAAATCAATCTGACCTCATCAATTTGTTCAATTTTAAGCGATATTGAACTCAATATCGCCTAAATCAATTTATGCGATATCAGTTTCAATATCGCCTAAATCAATTTATGCGATATCAGTTTCAATATCGCCTAAATCATAATTTGTCAATTGGGCCAGGCCCAAACTGTTGATGAAACGGGCCCAGTTTTCGTGTTCTAATGTGCTTTTGGCCTGTTTTCGATGATTTCACTAACTGTCTTCGAGTCTTGTGTTTTTATTGACTTGTTTTGCAGAAATGGAAGATTTCGCTCAGTTCGATTCTAAATGTGATGCCCGTCACTATGTTGATTATGTTCGGGTTGAACATTCAGTATGTTCGGGTTGAACATTCACTATGTTCGGATTGAACATTCACTATGTTCGGGTTGAACATTCATTATGTTCGGTTGAACATTCATATGCACTATATGCTGCTACGCTTTTATTTTACACTATTGTCCAACTCATATTCTATGCATAACAAAATGCAATTATTACTTAAACCTACGAGCTCACCAACATTATGTTGACGTTTTCGAGTATTCATTTTCAGGTTATAACAATAATAATGCTTAAGGAGGATAGAGTCTTTACATAGATTTAGTGACACTTAAGACTCATGAATTGTTTTCTTCGAATAACTCACATTAGTACATCTATATGGATTTTTGATGTTTTCTTTGGTTTTGGAGATTGTTAGAAACTTGTCCCGAGTTGTGGGATTTTATGACTATATGACTATGTTTGTGGTGGTATTGACTGACCACGATACAAGTCGCCGCTTGTGTCGGGAGTCGTCATGACACTTTGTGTTGATTTTTCATTTAGTGAATTCTCTATTATTTTATATCAATGTGTTATGACGGTCTTCTCCATCACGCCTTGTGTTTCCGCCTAGGCGGGGTGTGACATAGAGAAGGACTTATATTAAAACCAGGATTTGTCATTCTAGAAGAGTGGATAGTCATGAGGGCTCCTAGAAAGAATGACACTTATGTGATGGACATGAGTGTTACTGAATCTGTTCAGGAGTCGACATGTCTTATATCCAAAGCATCTGAGACTGATTCACATTTGTGGCACAGGAAAATGGCACACTTGCACTTTAGAAAGATGAATTATATAGTCAGAATTGGACTAGTGCTAGGTGTACCAGTGTAGAGGTTTGGACTAGAGGACAAATGTGTGCCGTGTCAGAAAGGAAAACAGCACAAGAAACCTCATAAGTCAAAAACTCAAAATTCCATTAAGTTCGTACAAACCTACCTAGGGCAGTAAGCTCGTACGAACCTACTTTGGCTTGTTTTAATTGTAGATTCTTCGTTGCAAGACTCTAAATTAATTATGTTTAATATCTAACATTATTATTATCTACTTTTTGGTGTGTTTGTATTTTTGTGTGCAGAAATGGCTGATCAACGTGCATTCTTCAACAAGCACAACGTGGCGATATCTTTTGATCATGCGATCCGGCCACTGAACTGTTCCGAGGCATGCTGACATTCTTGATGCGCTTAAGAGTTCCTTTTGCACTTACTCACTCACCAACTTTGAGGATTGAATACCTCCGACAGTTCTGGGCTATAGCTGTTCATGACTGTGAACCTCAGCCATCCGTGATACGAGCTACTGTCAATGGAGTTAATATCGAGTTCTCTGTAGCGTTTCTGAGGCAGGTTTTGCAGTTGGGCACTGAAGTTCAGGAAGGTGGCCCGACAACGTTTCCTCTTTAGATGCGAGCGTTCCAGCGTATGGCCTATGTTGGGGATGTTACCCACACCTAATACACCAAGAGCTTGGTGTACGGCCAGTGGTGTTATCTGATGCACATTCTACTGGTATCTTTTGGGCCGAAGAAGGCAGGGTTCGATACCATGAACCACAAGATGCAGTCAGGGATGATTTCTCTTGTATACAACAAACCCTACTGTTTCTCTCAGTATTTCTTTGATGAGATGGTTCAACAGACCAAGGGGAGCGTGAAAGATCGTTTTATCTTATACCCCTGCTTTTTTATGATGGTGATTGTGACAACCCTCAAAAACCGGTATACTTCCGTACACAATTAACATGCATTCTTACGCTAATTCCCTCGTAATGGAAATCAAACTTGATTGAAACATGAGATAAGTCTAGCACACGCCCACGTTGCACATTTTGGTGTACTTTACTTTAATGCAGGACGCATTTACATTTACGTAATTATTTAGAATCGCGCGATTTAAATCGGATGACTTCCGACAAATGCGAACGTTGGTGATAACTTTCATAAATAACGTAAATTTATTGATAATTAAATAGTAGTTGATATACTATAGTATTATGCTAGATTACAAGCATAACATTCCCGGATAATCGAATAAACGCGTACACAATTTAAATTGAGCACAACGGTTACTACAAATACGCCATTACTTAAACAAATCAAAATCGCGACATACGAATATTATCGAAACAATTTACCATATCCTAATTACCTAATTAACACTTAATTAAACACTAATAAGCCTAAGTACTAAAATATCTAGCTTAAATTAATTAAATAAGGCAAGGAAATGATAAAGTCAATTTGGGGGACCCTTCCCTTGACTTTGGACAGTCAATTTTCTTTTGTTACTACTTCACTCCACCTTCCATGCTTTCCTTAATTATTTATTGAATAAACCATACTCTTCTATCTATTGAAATATTGCTTAAGTATGCAAGAGTCAAACCACCACACAACACATTACACTTGCTGAAAAACAACAGCAACAGCAGCCCCAAACACCTCCTTCATCTTGTTCAAACTTCATTAAACAATCACCCTACCCTTCAACCACCATGAACCACCATCACTAAAACTCTCCTTTTATGCCCTTTGTACTCTCAAAAACGTGCACACATGATCACCATTTCCTTTCTAAGTAAAACAACTCAAAACCCAAGGATTTGGAAGCTAGGAGCTCATCCACATCAAGATCAACCACTTTCTTGCTCAAAATCATCACTTAGTGCATTGTAAGGAAAATCTAACTATGAACTCTTTAATTCTTTCATTTAAATACTTAGAAAATAGTTAAAAAATGTTAAGATGTTCACTCATGCTAGAAATGAACTTAAAAACACGTTTTTGTATGGATTATTAAAAGGCTTGCTAAAAAGAACCAAAACAAGCTCTAAAACAACAAAAGTAAAAACGACAGAAACTTTAGCCGAATTTGGAGTTGCATAACTCAGTCAAATCTTAATGAAAGTTAGTGTTTTCTAAGTCTAAAATCCAGTTTAAAGTGTTAGCTTTCCAACCCCACCGGTTTCATAATTTTTAGACAAGTATTGGTACTTCAAAACGTATTTCTAAACCAAGATATACAAACTGTTCTTAAAAGGCAGAAACTGACCCAACTTTGGAAGGTCATAACTTTTAAACCACAGATCTAAATGAAGTGATTATTTTTCCTACAAGTCACATACTTTGTTAGCTTTAAAAGTAGTATGATTACATTCCGTGAAAGTAAGTACAACTCAGTTAACACACGGATTTTTCACCAACTGTTCAGAAAGGGTACTGTTGGACCTTTGTATGGTATTAATTATGTTTTAACCTCTTAAACCTGACCAAAAATTATGAACCTTATATTTCTATAAAGCTAAGACATAGGGGAACATGTGCTAAAAATTTCATAATAATATAAGCTTGTTTGACTAGTCAAAGATGTGGCAAAAGAAGGACTAAAATCTGGACAGAAACTGTGAAAAAGTGACATGAAAACTAAAAAGGACCAAAGGAATAAAAATCATATAAAGGACTTGTACTATAAAAATCAGTAGATCTCATGTATTTAAGCATAAATAAAGTATTAGAACATGATCTAAGTTGTTAAACCTTAAATCACCAAAGTTTTGTGTTAAAAATGAGATAAATGAAACTATGGGGACTAAAATGCAAAATCCGTAAATTTAATGACTAAGACATTAAAATCAGTAAGTATAAGTGTAATATAGAAAAACCCATGAATTAAAATGTTAAAACCAAGACTTAGATATTTAAATGTGGATTAAACCTAAATTTTGAGCTAGAAACGATAAAACATGAAATTTAGGGACTAAAGGCGTAAAATCCCTAAGTTATGAATTTAGATTATGAAATCAGTAAAATAAAATGTAATTAAGTATAATCCAGGGCTTAAAGTGTTAAAAACAAGAATTATACGGTTAAAACCCGATAAACCCAAAATTTAGGTTAAAACGGGACAAATGGAACTTTAGGGACTAAGAGTGTAAAATCAGAAAGTTTATGGACTAAAAGCTCTAAAAGTAATAACATATGAGTCCTTAAAAGAAAACCCTAAGAAAGGATGACGAGAATATAAATCGTACGATATAAACCGAAGAAAACGGAATTAAAATGACTTATTCGATATTATAACGACGAAGGTGTAAAAAATGAATTATAAAAACTTATAACGACAATGATATATATGTATATACATACATATATGAGTATATATATATTGGACAAGTAACATATTGATATTATATTAATGTTGTTGGTACATTAGTGTGTCTGTCACTTGGTCTAGGTTTTGAGTTGTAATTAATTATTTACATTCTGTATTAGGCGACATTGGCAAGATCGCTTAGGCGATATTGACAATATCGCATAGGCGATATCACCAATATCGCTATGTCGCTGATTAGTTACCTATAAATATGCGCTTAGGGTTTCAGTTGTAAAAGTTGTTGAACTTGACGATTTCCAGAAGAGCTTTTGGCAGTGTTTTCTGCTTCTGTGGTCAGTATTGTATTCGTTCATTGATTATAATTCTTAATACAATATTGTTTGTGCTTGTGATTAAAAACGTACTTGTGTTTAGCTATTGATTTCCGCTCATTAGCTGTTGAACGTTGATTTTCATGTATTCTGTCATATTAGACGATCCTACAATTGGTATCAGAGCCATATATCCATTGGATTAGTGGTTATTAAATCAACAAAAGTACGTTAAAAGTGGTTAAATCATTAGTTTCATATAGGTTGATTGCTTGTTAGCCTTAAAGCTGATTGATTTACTGTTTTTTTTTTTTTTGTTTTCTGGATTATTGTTCGTCATTAACAACCCTAACTTCGTTTGATCTTTCAGTTTAAAATTTTGTTTAGGTTTTCCAGCCGTTTCAGCGATATTAGAAGCGATATTGATTTAATATCGCCTCTAGGGTTTCAGCGATATTAATTGAACTATTCTCATTAATTTGAGCGATATCTCTAGCGATATTACTAGAGATATTACTTGGTATAGCCTAACTAATTTTAGCGATATTACTTGGTATCGCCTGTGGTATCGCACTTTGTTGTCTCTGATTTTGTTTTGCGCTTTAAATAGCGATATTGATAGCGATATCATCAATATCGCTCCATCATCAGCTTCTTAGCGATATTATCAATATCGCTATACAGTTTTTAAGTCAGAATTTAAAAATCAAATCCTTACTTAATACATATTAAAATGTCTACTTTACAAGCTGTTAATGGCATGTTGAAACACAATGCTGAGGTTGGTAGCGCAAATAAACCTCCATTATTTGCACCTGGAATGGAGTATTCTGAATGGCGTGGTCGATTTTTATCTTTTGTTGCTTTTACTGACCCTGAAATGGAGATACCTTTGATCGAGCGATATGTTCGACCGGTTGCAAGTGGAGAACATGTGGGTATACCTCCTCCAAAACCTATTCGTTCAATGACTGCTGAGGAACGCAAGGCATGGGAATGTGAACGAAAAACTCACTCTGCTATAACCATGTCTCTACCTGCCGATGCTACGAAAATGTTCAAACAACATGACATAGCTTATGATCTGTGGAATGGTATAGCTGAAAGATGTGGAGGGACTACTGAATACAAGCAAAGTAAGCTGGAATTAGTAAAGAAACAGTATGATCTATTTGATATTCAGAAGAACGAGACGGTTAAGGACTTGTTCTGTAGATATTCACGTCTTGTGAATGAACTGACTGAGGGTGGATACAAATTCAGTTCTATAGAGGTCAACAAGAAACTGTTAAATGCTCTACCTCCTCACTGGGAAACTCGAGTGCTAATGATGGAGAATGACCCAGACGTATTGGCAATGACTTTGGATCAACTTATTGGCAAATTAGAAACATGTGCTTTCGATATTCAAAAGAAAAGCACAAGATCTAGTTCATTGCTTCCTGATGCTAGTAGTTTTGGATATGGAAGTACAGCTCTGTTATCTGGACCTGTTACTGCTGTATCTAAAATGAATCACTCAGCTGGTAATAATTCAAGTGGAACATTTTCCTCCTTTTCTGCTCAACCATCTTCCTCTACTACTGCATCACACAACGAGCATGCAGTAATCTTCAATGCGTTTTTATCATCATATGATGACTTCTTATCAAAGAGGATTAGCTCGGTAGATCTTACCGATGAGGACTTTGCTCAAGTTGATCCTGATGAGCTAGAGAGAGTTGATCTTCGTTGAACATGGCTATGCTTACTAGAAGAACGAAGACATATCTGAAGAGAACGGGAAAGAAATCTCTTGAAGATGTTACTGATAAGACTAGCATGCGTTTTGATAAGTCCAAGATTAGATGCTACAAGTGTCAAAATCTGGGCCATTTCGCTAGAGAGTGTGAGAAAGGTAGACAACCGTCTACTTGATTTACAAAACCTTCTACTTTCAAGAAAGAGAATGAAGTCGCTAAGGCAGCTCTTCTGATGGATGAAGAAGCCTATGATTTTTCTGCTATGGACGATCAAGATAACGTAGCTCTTATGGCGGATGTTCAAAATGAGGTAGACTTTGATTCGTTTAATTGTAATTCCTGTATCACACTAACTGGTAAAATCAACAGGTTCATAGTAGATAATGATCGCTTGAATACAGAACTAACCAATCTTATTTAAGCGAACAAAGTTTTAAAAGATAACGAAAAAGTCTTTACTGTAAATCAGAAAACCCTTATTGATGAAAAGAAAGAGTTAAAGACAATGATTTTTAACAAACAAGATGAGATTGACAGTTATTCAAAACTCATTTCACATCTTAAAAAGGAACTTGCTGAAACTCAATCTGAAAATGTTGATTTAAAACGAAGACTTGCAAATATCTCCACATCTACTATGGTCTTTTCCGACATTCTGCAAAATCAACGGACTGATACGAAGAGTAAGGCAGGAATTGGTTATCACAATCAACCTCCTCCCTCAAATTTGAATCAGCCCAGTCTTTCGCAGGACGAAATTAAAGACTATGTACCTTCTGTTATCAAAAAGGATACAAATCCTGTGATTAAATCAGTTAATGTTGATTATCCCGATCAGTCTAAGCTTGTCAAGGCTGAGGATGTTAAACAGCCTAAGATTGTTAAGGCTGCTGATGTCAAGCGACCTGAGTTGCTTAAAGTGTTGAGTTCAAATAACCAGAAGGCTGAGCCTATTAAGCCTCAATTTGAACCAATCAATTTTGTTCCATCAACAAATGTTGAAGAGGTGGTAGAGGTGGAAGATGTAACTCATGAGGTTACACAAAAAGTTGAGAAGAATAACAACAAACCAGAAAATTTAATCCTTACTGTCGAAGGTAGAGGTCAAATATTTTCTAAAAAGAAATCTATTACTAAGGATTTAAAAATGAAACAGGTAGAGAATATTCAAAATCATAAGGTTTCAATTAAAAATCCTTCAACTAAGATTTCCTCAACTATAAATACATTTACTCCATCATGCTCACATAAATGTTCATGTGCTGTATATGTTCCTGAAAACAAGCCTCGTAGAGTTCCGCTTTTGCCAAAACCACTATCTAGTGATGATCAAACTTTCCGAGAGAGACGATCATGCTTCTACTGTAAGAAACAGGGTCATCTCATTAATCAATGTCCTGTGCTTGCTAGAAAGTGGGCATCTAGAACTGATCCACGTTCTTTTAAACATAAAAATATTCAAAAGACAAAACAACATGGATTATCTCGAAATGTCCCAATTTCTAGAGTTAATAACATTAAACCTACTCAACAAATTGTTCGAAAGGTTGATGTTGTTAACAAGCAACAACATACTCCACAGAAAGTTTGGAAAAGGAAAGATGTTGTTGATAAATATTAGAGTGTCTGTCAGTTGGTCAAGTCTGTAATGTGTCTGTGTATGTAATAGACTTAGAATAATTATATTTTCTGTGTACTGCGACACAGTGCTTGTGTCGCACTAGTTGTAGTTGCGACACAGTGCTTGTGCCGCAATAGTGATCTCTGCGACACAAGGCTTGTGTCGCAGAACGGCCAGACAGTTTAGTATAAATACCCTTGTTAGAGATATTTAGGGTAAGACATTTTCCAATCATTTTATTCTCTGTATTTGGCTGCTACACTGATTTTGTTGAGAATATTTTGGGGATTGGTGCATATAAAGTTTTGTTTTCATTTGATTATCATTTATTACAAACTTTATATCTTTTGCTTTGTCTTCTTGTCTTCATTAACCTTATGATTTGAGTAAAGATCACCCTAATGGGATCCACAATTGGTATCAGAGCCAATATCTATGATTGATAGTGGTTTCAAATCATTTGGTTAAACTTTTATGCATTTTCTTGATCATTTGACATTTTATTAGTGTTTGATCTTCTTTATTGGTGCTATATAGTTGTTTTGTAGTGTTTTTGAACCTAGAAAGCTGTATCTTTATTGGTTTTTGGATAAAAAAACATTTAGGGTTCGAAAATCTGTGATTTTGAGGCTTGTTAGTACTGACAGCGCCGTTTTTGCGACACAGTGTGCGACATAATCTTGTGTCGCTATAGGGTTTCAGCGACCTTAATTCTGCGACATAGTGTTGCGACACAAGGTCTTCAGCGACCTTAATACTGCGACACAGAACCTGCGACATAACACTTGTGTCGCTGTCTGATCAGTTGCGACATAATAATTGTGTCGCTGCTAGTCTTTTTGCGACATAGCCTCTGCGACATATCACTTGTGTCGCATTTTACAGTTTTTTCAAATTTTTTGAACAATCATTTTCTACTTCATTACCATGTCTACTTCTACTTCACTTCAACAGGTTGGAGCAATGCTGAAGCATTCAAGTGAGGTGGGTTCTACAAACAAACCACCGATGTACACTACGGGTATGAACTACTTAGACTGGCGTCAACGGTTTGAAGCTTTTGTATCTTTCAACGATGCTGAGATGCTGATCTATCTTGAAGAACGATATGAACGTCCTGTTCGAACCGGTATATTTAATGGACCTATTCCTGAAAAGTCCATCAAATCAATGACTCCTGAAGAGCGTAAGGCTTTCGATACCGAACGAAAGACCTATTCTGCGATTACTATGGCCTTACCTCAACAGATCTTGAGACAACTACGCCATCACAAGACCGCTTATGATTTATGGAAAGGGTTTGAGAAGAAATGTGGTGGTAGTGATCAGTACAAAATAAACAAACTGGATCTGGTTAAGAAACAGTTTGAGGTCTTTGACATGTTACCTACTGAGTCTCTGGAAGATATGTGTAGTCGATATTCTCAGCTCGTAAGTGAATTGGTTGAGGGTGGAGTAAATCTCGACAAAACTGATGTAAACAAGAAGCTTTTGGGTTCATTACCAAAGAAATGGAATACACGCGTGCTGCTGATGGAAAAAGACGAGGATATAATGGATATGGAGCTTGATGATCTTATTGGACAGATTGCTGCTGACCTCTTGGACATGCAGAAGAAGGAGACTAAGGCTACTGCACATATTCAGAATCCCATGTTATATGGTGTGGATGTTCCTGCTGCAGCAAATCAAGCTGCTGGGGCTGCATTCTTTTCTGGGGGTTCTGGTGCTCCTAACTTATCTGGTGGTTTTGGATATACTACCACAAACTCTGCTAGTGGGGGTGGTACTTACTCTAATCTTAAAGGAGCATCTCCTGCAGTTGCTGAGGAACATGCAGCTGTATTCACCGCTTTCCTGTCAGCATATGATGATTTCCTATCAAACAAGAACAGCACTGTGAATATGACTGAAGAAGATTTCAGTCAAATCGATCAAGAAGAGCTTGAAAGAATGGATTTGAAGTGGAGCATGGCTATGCTCACAAGACGCGTCAAAAATTTCTTGAAAAAGACTGGGAGGAAGAACGTCACTGATCTAGAAGAGAAGGGTCTTGGTTTCAATAAGAGCAAGGTAAAATGCTATAAGTGTCACAACTATGGACACTTTGCTCGTGAATGTGACAGAAAGAAGAATCCACCTTCCGGTTTGTCCAAGCCCTCTCAGTCCAACTCATCTGAGAAGACCAGATCTGATGAAAAAGCGATGGTTTCCGCTGCGCTACTGCTTTCCAACAATGCTTGGGAATGGTCTGACCCAGATGAAGATGATACAGAACGGGCACTAATGGCTGAAGTGCATGAGCAACCTGAATCTGTAAAGAATAGTAAATGGTATATCGACAGCGGTTGTTCTCGGCACATGACCGGTGATGTTTCTCTTTTATCTGAAGTTCATGCTTTCAATGGAGGTTATGTGGCCTTCGCTGGTGATAAAGGGGGAGTTATTTCTAGTCAAGGTACGCTTACCAATGGAATGGTAAGTTTTGAGAAAGTAAATTTTGTGGAGCAATTACAACACAATCTCCTCAGTGTCTCTCAGGTGTGCGATAAAAAGTACACTACTACTTTTACAGACACTGAATGTTGTAAAGAATGGGTGCTACTGAGGGCACCTCGGGAGCGAGACATGTATATTCTGGACATGAGTACTGTGGAGACTACACAGCTCACGTGTCTTCTTTCTAAAGCTCCCGAAAAAGAATCGTTATTATGGCACAGACGTATGGGACACTTGCACTTTCGCAAGATGAACTACCTGATCAAGAATGATCTTGTGCGAGGTGTTCCCAAACAATCCTTTGGTTTAAATGATCACTGCGTTCCATGCCAAAAGGGCAAACAACACAAGAAGTCTCACAGACCGAAGATGGTGAATTCAACTGAGAAGCCATTAGAGCTTTTGCACATGGATTTGTTCGGGCCTGTCAGAAAGAAGAGTTTGGGAGGTACTTCTTATTGCTTAGTTGTGACAGATGATTATTCGCGTTTTTCTTGGGTTTATTTTCTGAAGACCAAGGATGAAGTGTCTGAGATTCTCATTTATCTATTTGATAAACTGCAAAATCTTTGTGATTTGAGAATCAAGAAAATTAGGAGTGATAACGGTACAGAGTTTAAGAACTCGATTATGGAACTGTACTGTTTGAGTAATGGTATTGAACACCAATTCATTGCCGCAAGGACTCCACAGCAGAACGGGGTTGCAGAACGTAAGAATAGAACCTTGATTGAGGCTGCACGTACAATGTTATCTGACTCTAAGCTTCCAATCACCTTCTAGGCCGAAGCTGTGAATACGGCCTGCTACGTTCTAAATCGGGTATTAACGGTTAAGAAGAAGAACAAGACATCCTATGAATTGTTCAACAACAGAAAGCCTAATCTACAATTTCTTGAACCGTTTGGCTGTCTATGCACTATTATGCACACCAAGGAACGAATTGCTAAGTTTGGTGAAAAATCCTGTGAAGGTGTTTTTCTAGGATTCTCTAATAACTCACCCAACAAACGCGTGTATAACTTAGTGACCAAGCGTGTGGAAGAACACTTTGAGGTTACCTTCTTCCATTACACTGACAACCCTCAAGGGAAGGGGCCCGAATATTTGTTTGACTATCAAACTCTGTTTGATTCTTTCAATGTTCCTGAAGAAAATGAAGAAGAGGATATAGTGACACTACTTCATGGGCTGGACATCGCTTCTGAAGTTCCACCCATCTCTATTCCTTCAACTCCGACAGAAAATCCTGCAACTGTTCCTTCTGTTTCTTGTGATTCTGCTCCCTCTGTTTCTTGTGAGACTCCACCTCCACTCGTTACTGAGAATGTTCCTGATCCTACAAATGATGAGGAACAAATGTTTGAGGATTCTGTTCAATCACCTGCATCTGACCTTGAAGAATTACCGGCACTTCAACTTGAACTTGAAGCTGATTCTACAAACCTTGATTCTATCATAGTTCCAGCTGCAATTCCAAGTTCTCGGATCAATGTGTCACATCCTGTTGATGCCATTCTTGGTGATTTAAACAAAGGTGTTTTAACGAGAAGACAGATTGCTGCTGCTGAACAATCTGTGTTGACACCGTCTCCTATTACCGTCACTGATCCTGTTTGTCTTGCTTCGGAAATTGAAGAATGCTTTCTCTCCCAAGTAGAACCGAAGAAGACAGCTGATGCGTTAAAGGATCCATACTGGGTTGAAGCTATGTAGGAAGAGCTTCAACAATTCAACAAGCTGCAAGTATGGACTTTGGTGCCTTTACCCAAGGGTGTTCATCCTATTGGCACTCGTTGGGTATATCGTGTGAAGAAGGATGATCGGGGCGTGGTAATTCGCAAAAAAGCACGTCTAGTGGTCCAGGGCTTCACTCAAATTGAAGGTTTGGACTAGGATGAAGTATTTGCTCCGGTTGCTCGTTTGGAATCCATCCGCATTTTCCTGGCGTACGCTTCATTCAAAGGATTTTGGGTTTACCAGCTTGACGTTAAGAGTGCATTTCTGTATGGTCAGGTGGTTGAAGAGGTCTATGTCAAACAGCCGCCTGGATTTGAAGACTCTGTTCATCCGAACTACGTCTGCAAGCTGGACAAGGCATTGTATGGTCTTCATCAAGCTCCTAGAGCTTGGTATGAGCGGCTTGCGACTCATCTTCTGAAGAATGGTTTTGTACGTGGAACGATCGACAGTACTCTCTTCATCAAGCATGCAGGGGAGGACTTGTTATTAGTACAGGTTTATATGGATGACATCATCTTTGGTTCCACCAAGGATGAACTGTGTCGCGACTTCGAGCGGATCATGAAGTCAGAATTTGAAATGAGTGCAGTGGGAGAGCTGAATTTTTTCTTGGGCGTACAGGTCGAACAATCTGCTAAGGGGATTTATATTCATCAGTCCAAGTATGTCAACGACATGCTTACGCGGTATAACTTGACTGACTGTAAATCCTATGGGACGCCTTTAGAGCTGAATCATCACCTTGGTCTAGCGGAAGATGAAGAGGACTGTCCGGAAAAAGATTACCGATCTATGATTGGCTCTCTGAAGTATCTCACTGCATCGCGTCCAGACATTTTCTTTGCAGTATCTCTCTGTTCTAGGTATCAGGCTAAACCGAAGGTGTCTCACATGAAGGTAGTTACGCGAATCTTCGGTTATCTCAAATGTAGACCAACTCTTGGTCTCTGGTATTCTAATGAGAAAACCTTCGCGCTCACTGCTTACTCGGACTCGGATTATGGGGGATGCAATATGGATAAGAAGTCCACTTCTGGTGGATGTCAGTTTCTTGGACCTCGGCTCGTATCATGCCAGTGCAAAAAGCAAACAACTGTTTCTACCTCAACCGCAGAGGCTGAATACATTGCTGCTGCTAGTTGCTGTTCCCAGGTTCTTTGGATACAACACCAGTCGCGCGATTACGGGTTACTCTTAACTATGACTCCTATTCATATAGATAATACTGCTGCTATATGCATCACACGTAATCCTGTCCAACATTCTAAGACCAAACACATAGAAATTAGGTTTCATTTCATTCGTGACTGTTATGAAAAACACCTAATTGATCTGGTCCAAATAGATACCCTTAAGCAGAATGCCGATCTGTTCACTAAAGCCTTTTCCCGCGCTCGTTTCGATGAGCTTGTCAACATGATAGGGTTACGTTTCTTTCAACTTCAAAAGTAATATTTGTGACCTTAGTATGTTATGTTCCTAAGCTTGTTTTGCTTAACAAAAAAAAAAAAAAAAAAAAAAAAAAAAAAGGTAGTAAAGCAATAGCCATTCTTTATGTTATTTAACATTTAAGAAAAGCAACGTTGCAACATTTGTTAAAAGACGTTTAGTTGTGTCTCAAAACATCTAGCGATATGATAGTACATTAGGAGACACTCCTCAAACGACAATCTTAAGTTTTATCCTCGATATATCAGTAGGTTTATCTTGTATGTGTTACTCTTGCTCTTATAAACATCTGATTACTTGCACGATGTATTGGTAGACATGTTCACACTCTTCTTTGAGCAACTAAGAAATACTTTAATCCGTGCTTACTCTTTCGTGATGACCATCATATGATGTATGACAATGTGTCTTAAATTCTTAAGTATTAGCTTGCCATGCTTCAATTTACTTGAGTTTGTATCTGACAACATTTGGGGATTTATGCTGTCTGTTTCCTTTGTTGTACGTCCGTACAGACCTAGTCTCAGTCAGTATACTTTCAAACATTAAGCAAACAAAAGGCAACGTACTTTCAAATCTTATAAAATCAAAGATTACTTACAAGGTCGCCAAATGGTTTGACCAAGTCTGGTTTTGCTTACACCTGAATCAAGTGTATGTCGCTTTGTTGTACGTATGTACAGACCTGTCACCGCTGGCTTGATTCTTAAAAATGTTGAATTCAAATGCCTTCTCTAACTAATCGAAGTATTGAGCATGACTTAATACTAAAAGTATATCTATGGGGAATCACAGAGATCTATTCACTCTCACAATAACTGCTAAGATTGAAGTTGTGTGTGTTACATGTTTAAGTGGACAAACAATACTGATAATCGTCCTGTTTCAGACTGCGCCTAAGGCTTGATAACTTTCTTGATAAACTTAAAATTGGACAACTATACTGGTAATCGAATTAAAGTTTGGTATTGTCTTGCGAGTCTGTCTTTCTAATATGATTCCTACAATGACACATCTAAATCTGTTCTTTTCATGTTTTTTATTTATTATTTATTCATTAATTTGCTACTTAATCTATTTAATTCGTTCACTAAGTGTCACAAATTCAAAACTCTTAAAAACGTGAACTCTTGATTGACTTCTGCGACACAAGGCTTGTTGTTGATACATATTAGAGTGTCTGTCAGTTGGTCAAGTCTGTACTGTGTCTGTATATGTAATAGACTTAGAATAATTACATTTTCTGTGTACTGCGACACAGTGCTTGTGTCGCACTAGTTGTAGTTGCGACACAGTGCTTGTGTCGCAATAGTGATCTCTGCGACACAAGGCTTGTGTCGCAGAACGGCCAGACAGTTTAGTATAAATACCCTTGTTATAGATATTTAGGGTAAGACATTTTTCCCAATCATTTTTATTCTCTGTTTTGGCTGCTTCACTGATTGTAAGGGAATATTTTGGGGATTAGTGATTATAAAGTTTTGTTCTCACTTGATTTGCATTCAATACAAACTTTATATCTATTGTTTTGTCTTCATTAGCCATATGATTTGAGTAAAGATCACCATTAAGGGATCCACAATTGGTATCAGAGCCAATATCTATGATTGATAGTGGTTTCAAATCATTTGGTTGAAGTTGTATGCATTTTCTTGATCATTTGACATTTTATTAGTGTTTGATCTTCTTTATTGGTGCTATATAGTTGTTTTGTAGTGTTTTTGAACCTAGAAAGCTGTATCTTTATTGGTTTTTGGATAAAAAACATTTAGGGTTCGAAATTATGTGTTTTTGAGGCTTGTTCGTACTGACAGCGCCGTTTCTGCGACACAGTGTGCGACATAATATTGTGTCGCTATAGGGTTTCAGCGACCTTAATTCTGCGACATAGTATTGCGACACAAGGTCTTCAGCGACCTTAATACTGCGACACAGTGTGCGACATAACACTTGTGTCGCTCTCTGATCAGTTGCGACATAATCATTGTGTCGCTGCTAGTCTTTTGCGACATAACCTCTGGGACATAACCTCTGCGACATATCGCTTGTGTCGCAATTTTTCAGTTTTTCAAAAAAAAAAAATTTTGAAAAAGTCTTTCGAGTCCATTACCATGTCTACTTCTACTTCACTTCAACAGGTTGGAGCAATGCTGAAGCATTCAAGTGAGGTGGGTTCTACAAACAAACCACCGATGTACACTACGGGTATGAACTACTTAGACTGGCGTCAACGGTTTGAAGCTTTTGTATCTTTCAACGATGCTGAGATGCTGATCTATCTTGAAGAACGATATGAACGTCCTGTTCGAACCGGTATATTTAATGGACCTATTCCTGAAAAATCCATCAAATCAATGACTCCTGAAGAGCGTAAGGCCTTCGATACCGAACGAAAGACCTATTCTGCGATTACTATGGCCATACCTCAACAGATCTTGAGACAACTACGTCATCACAAGACCGCTTATGATTTATGGAAAGGGTTTGAGAAGAAATGTGGTGGTAGTGATCAGTACAAAAGAAACAAACTGGATCTGGTTAAGAAACAGTTTGAGGTCTTTGACATGTTACCTACTGAGTCTCTGGAAGATATGTGTAGTCGATATTCTCAGCTCGTAAGTGAATTGGTTGAGGGTGGAGTAAATCTCGACAAAACTGATGTAAACAAGAAGCTTCTGGGTTCATTACCAAAGAAATGGAATACACGCGTGCTGCTGATGGAAAAAGACGAGGATATAATGGATATGGAGCTTGATGATCTAATTGGACAGATTGCTGCTGACCTCTTGGACATGCAGAAGAAGGAGACCAAGGCTACTGCACATATTCAGAATCCCATGTTATATGGTGTAGATGTTCCTGCTGCAGCGACTCAAGCTGCTGGGGCTGCATTCTTCTCTGGGGGTTCTGGTGCTCCTAATTTATCTGGTGGTTTTGGATATACTACCACAAACTCTGCTAGTGGGGGTGGTACTTACTCCAATCTTAAAGGAGCATCTCTTGCAGTTGCTGAGGAACATGCAGCTGTATTCACCCCTTTCCTGTCAGCATATGATGATTTCCTATCAAACAAGAACAGCAATGTGAATATGACTGAAGAAGATTTCAGTCAAATCGATCAAGAAGAGCTTGAAAGAATGGATTTGAAGTGGAGCATGGCTATGCTCACAAGACGCGTCAAAAATTTCTTGAAAAAGACTGGGAGGAAGAACGTCACTGATCTAGAAGAGAAGGGTCTTGGTTTCAATAAGAGCAAGGTAAAATGCTATCAGTGTCACAACTATGGACACTTTGCTCGTGAATGTGACAGAAAGAAGAATCCACCTTCCGGTTTGTTCAAGCCCTCTCAGTCCAACTCATCTGAGAAGACCAGATCTGATGAAAAAGCGATGGTTTCCGCTGCGCTACTGCTTTCCAACAATGCTTGGGAATGGTCTGACCCAGATGAAGATGATACAGAACGGGCACTAATGGCTGAAGTGCATGAGGTACATGATGAACCCTTATCTTGTGTATCATGCATTAAATTAACTAACCAGCTAAATAGGTATAGAGAGGATACCACACGCCTTAACACTGTAATAGAAAATTTAACTGAAACAAATAATATGTTACGGGACAGTGATAAGGCTAGTGGTCAAAAGTTAAAAGCTGTTTTGGAAGAGAAAAAGGAACTAAAAGCTAAAATTTTTGAACAACAAGATGAAATTGGTAGCTATGTTGATATGCTATCATCTGTTAAAAGGGAACTTGTTGAATCTCAAACTGAAGTTCTAAATTTGAAGAAAAAGCTTTCAAACTTTTCCACATCCTCTCTAGTCTTTGATGAGATCCTACAGGCACAGAGGACTAATACTAAGAGTAAGGCAGGACTTGGTTTTCATCAAGTCCCACCTCCTAAGGATTATTTACCTATGCCTGTTAGGGATAATGTCAATGATATGATGCCTATCTTTACTAAGATAGATGTTAAAACTGTCAAACCAACTGTGAGCATCAATATAAGTAAGCCTGAGCTAGTTAAGGCTGAAAATGTCATCATTGCATGTGAACAACCTGAAACTAGTAGGCCCGAACCTATTAGGGCTAATACTAGTGAGTCTGACACAAGTAAGACTCAAAAGGTTGAGAAAGTTAAACCTCTTAAGGCCAAGATTCATCAAACTGAACTTATTAAATCTGAAAATACAGTTGAGCCTAAATTAGGAAAGACTCTTTCTGTGCTACCTCGTATTATTGAAGAGGAAATTGAAATTGAGGATATAACTGATCAAGAATATCGACCAGTTAAGAAAAACGTCAAGCCTGAAAATCATATAATTACTATTGAACAAAGAGAACAGGCTATAACAAAAGGAAAAGGTAAAGCTATGGCTGAACCTCAAAAGAAGATCGTTTCTAAAACGATTAAATTACATAAATCTTCTAAAATTTCAACTAAAGCATCTGCTGATGTTGAATGCTCACACAAGTGTGATTGTTCAACACATGCTTCTTTTGGTCGAGCTCATCGGTTTGTTCCTAAATCTCAATATTGTTTTGAACAACGATCTTGCTTCTACTGCAAGAAGCAAGGTCATTTGATAAATAATTGTCATGTGCTTGCAAAGAAACAGTCTGGGAAACAGGTTTCTCAAATTTCAAAACTTAAACTTTCAAAGAAGCCTATTTCAATGAAATGCTCTAAGCCCACTATCCCAGCTGTTAAGGTCAACAAAGTTGAGCAAAATACTTTGCAAAACTTAAAGCCCAAAGTTGTTGACCTGCAAGCATCCAAACCAAAACAAGTTTGGAAGATTAAAGAATCTTGCAAAGATTCTACATCCAACAATACCTCATCAGTAAAACTTTCTAAACTTTTTGAAAACAAAGTTTTGACTGATGTGGTCATTGTTGATGATGTTACTGGAGTACCCAAGACTATAAAGACTTGGGTCTCCATTTCTAACTAATTTACCTTGTTTGTGGTGCCGCAGCAACCTGAATCTGTAAAGAATAGTAAATGGTATATCGACAGCGGTTGTTCTCGGCACATGATCGGTGATATTTCCCTTTTATCTGAAGTTCATGCTTTCAATGAAGGGTATGTGGCCTTCGCTGGTGATAAAGGGGGAGTTATTTCTGGTCAAGGTACGCTTACCAATGGAATGGTAAGCTTTGAGAAGGTAAATTTTGTGGAGCAATTACAACACAATCTCCTCAGTGTCTCTCAAGTGTGCGATAAAAAGTACACTACTACTTTTACAGACACTAAATGTTGTACTGTGGAAACAACACAGCTCACTTGTCTTCTTTCTAAAGCTCCTGAGAAAGAATCGTTATTATGGCACAGACGTATGGGACACTTGCACTTTCGCAAGATGAACTACCTGATCAAGAATGATCTTGTGCGAGGTGTTCCCAAACAATCCTTTGGTTTAAATGATCACTGCGTTCCATGCCAAAAGGGCAAACAACACAAGAAGTCTCACAGACCAAAGATGGTGAATTCAACTGAGAAGCCGTTAGAACTTTTGCACATGGATTTGTTCGGGCCTGTCAGAAAGAAGAGTTTGGGAGGTACTTCTTATTGCTTAGTTGTGACAGATGATTATTCGCGTTTTTCCTGGGTGTATTTTCTGAAGACCAAGGATGAAGTGTCTGAGATTCTTATTTATCTATTCGATAAATTGCAAAATCTTTGTGATTTGAGAATCAAGAAAATTAGGAGTGATAACGGTACAGAGTTTAAGAACTCGATTATGGAACTGTACTGTTTGAGTAATGGTATTTAACACCAATTCAGTGCCGCAAGGACTCCACAGCAGAACGGGGTTGCAGAACGTAAGAATAGAACCTTGATTGAGGCTGCACGTACAATGCTATCTGACTCTAAGCTTCCAATCACCTTCTGGGCCGAAGCTGTGAATACGGCCTGCTACGTTCTAAATCGGGTATTAACTATTAAGAAGAAGAACAAGACATCCTATGAATTGTTCAACAACAGAAAGCCTAATCTACAATTTCTTGAACCATTTGGCTGTCTATGCACTATTATGCACACCAAAGAACGAATTGCTAAGTTTGGTGAGAAATCTTGTGAAGGTGTTTTTCTAGGATTCTCTAATAACTCACCAAACAAACGTGTGTATAACCTAGTGACCAAGCGTGTGGAAGAACACTTTGAGGTTACCTTCTTCCATTACACTGACAACCCTCAAGGGAAGGGACCCGAATATTTGTTTGACTATCAAACTCTGTTTGATTCTTTCAATGTTCCTGAAGAAAATGAAGAAGAGGATATAGTGACACTACTTCATGGGCTGGACATTGCTTCTGAAGTTCCACCTATCTCTGTTCCTCCACCACCAACAGGAACATCAGTAACTGCTCCTGCTCCTACTTGTGAGACTCCACCTCCACTCGTTACTGAGAATGTTCCTGATCCTACAAATGATGAGGAACAAATGTTTGAGGATTCTGTTCAATCACCTGCATATGACCTTGAAGATTTACCGGCACTTCAACACGAACTTGAAGCTGACTCCACAAACCTTGATTCTATCATTGTTCCAGCTGCAATTCCGAGTTCTCGGATAAATGTGTCACATCCAGTTGATGCCATTCTTGGTGATTTAAACAAAGGTGTTTTAACGAGAAGACAGATTGTTGCTGCTGAACAATCTGTGTCGACATCGTCTCCTATTACCGTCACTGATCCTGTTTGTCTTGCTTCGAAAATTGAAGAATGCTTTCTCTCCCAAGTAGAACCGAAGAAGACAGCTGATGCGTTAAAGGATCCATACTGGGTTGAGGCTATGCAGGAAGAACTTTAACAATTCACAAAGTTGCAAGTATGGACTTTGGTCCCTTTACCCAAGGGTGTTCATCCAATTGGCACTCGCTGGGTATATCGTGTGAAGAAGGATGATCGGGGTGTGGTAATTCGTAACAAAGCACGTCTAGTGGTTCAGGGTTTCACTCAGATTGAAGGTTTGGACTATGATGAAGTATTCGCTCCGGTTGCTCGTTTGGAATCCATTCGCATTTTTCTGGCATACGCTTCTTTCAAGGGATTTCGGGTTTATCAACTTGATGTGAAGAGCGCCTTTCTGTATGGTCAGGTTGTTGAAGAGGTCTACGTCAAACAGCCGCCTGGATTTGAAGATTCTGTTCATCCAAACTATGTCTGCAAGCTAGACAAAGCATTGTATGGTCTACATCAAGCCCCAAGAGCTTGGTATGAGCGGCTTGCAACTCATCTTCTGAAGAACGGTTTTGTTCGAGGCACAATCGACAGTACTCTCTTCATTAAACATGCCGGGGAGGATTTGTTATTAGTACAGGTGTATGTGGATGACATAATTTTTGGTTCTACCAAGGATGAACTGTGTCGCAACTTCGAGCGGATTATGAAGTCAGAATTTGAAATGAGTGCAATGGGAGAGCTAACTTTCTTCCTGGGCGTACAAGTTGAGCAATCGGCTAAGGGGATTTATATTCATCAGTCCAAGTATGTCAATGATATGCTTACACGGTATAAATTGACTGACTATAAACCCTATGAGACGCCTTTAGAGCTAAATCATCAAATTGGTCCAGCAGAAAATGAAGAGGATTGTCCGGAAAAGGATTACCGATCTATGATTGGTTCTCTGATGTATCTCACGGCATCACGTCCGGACATTGTCTTTGCAGTCTCTCTCTGCTCCAGGTATCAGGCTAAACCGAAGGTGTCTCACATGAAGGCTGTTACGCGAATCTTCGGTTATCTTAAATATAGACCAACACTCGGTCTATGGTATTCAAATGAGAAGACCTTCGCGCTCTCTGCTTATTCGGACTCGGACTACGGCGGATGCAATATGGATAAGAAGTCTACGTCTGGTGGGTGTCAGTTTCTTGGACCTCGACTCGTATCATGGCAGTGCAAAAAGCAAACAACTGTTTCTACCTCAACCGCAGAGGCTGAATACATTGCTGCTGCTAGTTGCTGTTCCCAGGTTCTCTGGATACAACACCAGTTGCGCGATTACGGTTTACTCTTAACTATGAATCCTATTCATATAGATAATACTGCTGCTATATGCATTACACGTAATCCTGTCCAACATTCTAAGACCAAACACATAGAAATTAGGTTTCATTTCATTCGTGACTGTTATGAAAAACACCTAATTGATCTGGTCCAAATAGATACCCTTAAGCAGAATGCCGATCTGTTCACCAAAGCCTTTTCCCGTGCTCGTTTCGATGAGCTTGTCAACATGATAGGTTTACGTTTCTTTCCCATTCAAAAGTAATATTTGTGACCTTAGTCTGTTATGTTCGTATTATTATTATTTGTTAAAGTTTTTTTTTTCTTAAAAAAAAAAAAAAAAAAAAAAAAAAAAAAAAAAAAGGGGAACAAAGCAATAGCCATTCTTAATGTTTATTTAACATTTAAGAAAAGCAACGTTGCAACATTTGTTAAAAGACGTTTAGTTGTGTCTCAAAACAACTAGGAATATGATAGTACATTAGGAGACACTCCTCAAACGACAATCTCAAATTTTATCCTCGATATATCAGTAGGTTTATCTTATATGTGTTATTCTTGCTCTTATAAACAACTGATTACTTGCACGATATATTGGTAGACATGTTTCCACACTTCTTTGAGCAATTAAGAAATACTTAACTCTGTGTTTACTCTTTTGTGATGACCATCATATGATGTATGACAATATGTCTTAAATTCTTATGTATTAGCTTGCCATGCTTCAATTGACTTGAGTTTGTATCTGACAACATTTGGGGATTTATACTGTCTGTTTCCTTTGTTGTACGTTTGTACAGACCTGGTCTCAGTCAGTATACTTTCAAACATTAAGCAAACATAAGTCAAAGTACTTTTAAATCTTATAAAATCAAAGATTACTCACAAGGTCACCAAATGGTTTGACCAAGTCTGTTTTGCTTACACCTGAATCAAGTGTATGTCGCTCTGTTGTACGTAAGTACAGACCTGTCACCGCTGGCTTGATTCTTAAAAATATTGAATTCAAACACTTTCTCTAACTAATCGAAGTTTTTGAGCATGACTTAATACCAAGAGTATATTTATGGGGGAGTCACAGAGATCTATTCACTCTCACAATAACTGCTAAGCTTGAAGTTGTGTGTGTTACATGTTTAAGTGGATAAACAATACTGATAATCCTCTCGTTTCAGACTACATCTAAGGCTTGATAACTCTCTTGATAAATTTAAACTTGGACAACTATACCGGTAATCGAATTAAAGTTTGATATTGTCTTGCGAGTCTGTTTTTTCTAATATGATTCCTACAATGACACATCTAAATCTGTTCTTTTCATGGTTTTTTATTTTATTATTTATTTATTTGCTTCTTAGTCTATTTATTTTTGTTCACTAAGTGTCACAAATATACAAAATCTTAAAAAAAACGTGAACTCTTGATTGACTTCTGCGACACAAGGCTTGTGTCGCTTATTGTGTTGACCATCCTGCGACACAGACATTGTGTCGCTCCCTTATGTCGCTGATTGTGCTGATATTTCCAGCGACACAAGGCTTGTGTCGCACATTGTGTCGCTACCTTGTGTCAGGGGTATAAATACCCTCGTGTCGCTGTAATTAGTTATTAATTACCAGCGACACAAGCATTCAAATTCAGCGACACAACCAAAACCAGCGACACAACCAATCCGCTCCATTTTTCGATCGATTCTGCTTGTTCTGTGGATTTCCTGTGTTTTTCTCACTTGAATCGTGTTCTCCTAGTACTTACGCGTCTATAGGTACCGATATTACCTCTTATTACTGCCTATTTTTGATATCATTTGAATTTGAAGTTTCGGTTTTTAGGTTTTGTTAAGTTTGGACGAATTGCATGACTTAAACTGTTTTAATGCGTCCTATTTTGGTTGTATAATTTTCCTGTTATGACCCTTAACGTTTTAAACCAATTATATCATGAAAACCCCAATTTTTGTTCATCGGATTAAATCTGGGTTTCTTGCTGTTCATCTTTGCGACACAAGTGTTGTGTCGCTGCTTTATGACGCTGGTCATATAGCGACACAAGACTTGTGTCGCTGCCTTATGACGCTGATCATATGGCGACATAATTATTGTGTCGCTGCCTTATGTCGCTGAAATACCAGCGTCACAACTGCTATGTCGCTGATCTAATTGTGCGACACAACCTTTATGTCGCTAGTAAATCATTAATTTGATTAAATTGCAAAACAGCGACATAACTCGTTATGTCGCTGTCTATCCTGCGACACAAGGCTTGTGTCGCAAGACCTTTTTTTTTTTTTTTTTTTTAATTCACAAATGTCAAATGTTATTTTTGAAACTAACGGTTTCCAAGTTTCTCGTGCTCTTACAGATATGGCAGGTGTGAATGTTAATGCTCTGTTTTGGGAACCCCGTCACAATGTGACTGCATTTTTAGACGATGATAAGGAATCGGCCGCGCCTTATCGACCAATGATCGCATTCCTTCGCCGCTCCAGGATTTATACTGCCATCACGGCCACTACTGCTATCTATCGTGATCACATCACGGAATTCTGGACAAACGCGGCTATTAATTCAGATCTTCCATACACAAGGATCATCTCCCGCGTTCATGATCGTGAGATCATTCTATCTGAACAGACGATCAGGGAATTTTTTGCCTTTCCGGACGATTCAGAGATGCCGGTTACATTTTCCAATGCATTTATCTCTGGTGGAATGATTCGTCTGGGTTATCCTACTATCCCCAGAGATCAATACCGTAAGGCCTTTCTTACCAAGGTCTGGAGGTATTTGATGCACATCATGATTGTGTGCATGTGTGCTCGAAAGGCTGGTTTCAATGGCATTAGCCATTCGACTGCGTCAGCAATGCTGGCGCTGGTATACAATAAGCCCTACAATTTTTCAGGATATATCTTTCGAGCTTTGGTAGACCACACTCAAGCAGGTGAGAGCCAATGGGCTCTGTACCCACGATTCGTTCAACTACTCATCAACCACCTGCTCCCGGGATTACCGGTGGCCCCACAGCACCAATTCAGACCAACGCAAATGAATACCAGAATTTTTGTGGTCTCCGGCCAATATGCTAAGGGTGCACCGGTTCCACCTGACGTGCCTCTTTTTGGACACATTGTGGATGAGGCCTATGTGCCTCCGGAGGGTGACGAATTTGCCGAACCGGCTCCTATTCCTAGGCCACTGTCACCTCCACCACAGGCACCGATTCATCAACAACAACACCAACAACAACAGATTC